>NC_051174.1:101164036-101199036 GCF_013339725.1 Rhipicephalus microplus
CAAAAGTTAAGAACCATAGCCTTACTTTATCATTTTGTCACCGTGGAGGTGTTCGGGGTGTGTGTATGTGTTTTTTTGAGAGAGATATTTACGGTCCATCACGCACAAATGAGAGCCCTCAGAAGTCCCGCATACTGACGTTGTAAGGCCTGACTGCTTCGCCGAGACCATTCTTGCCTTCTTTCGGTCCTTGTTCTCCTTACATAAGATGCCTGATGCATGATAGCAACAACTCAAATTGACGCAATTAAAAAAAAAAGATGATGCGAATTTCATCAGCAATCTAAACGCGAAGGACTACGGAGGCACACTGGAGCCTCAAAGATTCGCGCACAAATCTCGAAGTCCGTTACGCGTCTCTGAAGATTTATTATTAGCATAAGAAAAGTTATTTTCTTGAGCTGTTGTATGGCTATTTGGCGCTGCAGTGCGCATGCTAGCGCTGGCGTCTCCGAAGTCACATGTACTTGGCGCGTCTATCACGAGAGCGCCGACAACACCTCTTAATCATAGAGTTTCCTAATATACGCTAGAGGAAACTCTGGCGCTAGTGTCTATGGGAGCTGCAACGCACGGCGCTTCAGCGATCGTGGGAATGATGGAAAGTACATGTATTCGTCTAATCTTCGTACTTCTGGCCTGCTTTTGGCTCCATGTGTGTTCGTGTGGCTTGAAGCTGTTTTCTCACGAAAAAAAAAAACATCAGAAATTGTTCAGTGATAGCGCTTCATCACCTTATTTTTTTAGGCTTACCATTTCCAATGGGGTCATAAAGTTCAAAACGGATTGGTTTTTCCTTCATAACTAAACAGTAATAATCAATAAACGGAACCGCAAGTACGATTCACGGCCCGCAAGAACGAAGACTAGAAAAATTTGTGTACTATACCTATCATATCCATGGTCGCTGAATGATCGCAGTGCCTGAGTGCCCTCTGGTTAATTTTAGGAAACTATGCTCTTAATACCTCGGTGCTTTGACCGATAGGTGAGGTTTAACGTCCCGATACTACCACACATACTTACCCGCAGGTCGCGGGATCTAATCCCAGCTGCGGCGGCTGCATTTCCGATGGAGGCTGAAATATTGTAGGCCCGTGTGCTCAGATTTGGGTGCACGTTAAAGAACCCCATGTGGTCGAAATTTCCGGAGCCTTCCACTACGGCATCTCTCCTATAACCGTATGGTGGTTTTGGGACGTCAAACCCCACAAATCAATCATCTGTCATACATGATTATAAGAGACGCTGTAGTGGAGGGCTCCGGAAATTTTGGACACTTGGGATTCTTTAACGTGCACCCAAATCTGAGCACACGGGCCTACAACTTCTGGAGGCGAAGCTCCTTATAGCGGCACCGTTCGTCCCTTGTAGCCATTGTAGTGTGTAACAAATATTTCTTGTTATTGTGATTTTGACCTCTATTCTGACATTTTGACCTCCAAGGTGGCGCCGGTGAGAGATTTCTCCTGTGCGTTGTTGAACATTAAAAGATAGTGCTCGATGTACATGTACAATGAGAGACAGGAGAGACATTGAGAGACAGGAGAATTCGGCTTTTAGTTAATGCGCACGTTGCGATCCCCATTTGCAGCCATTGGCATGTACATTGAGCTCTATCTGACAAGAAAGGGTTGCTATGTTATACTCGCTGGGTGTAACCTCCTTAGTTTTAGAAAGGTTTAGCGAGCGTTGGGCCGCAGTGCCATGAATACAGTGAACTAGTATATACCATGAACTCGAGGTGGTTAAAGGTAAGAAGTAGACCCGAAGCGCAAGCCGTAAGAAAGCGTGCGTGTGCCACCTCTCGTTTAGTCCTTGGAATGTCCGCTGGATGGCGGTGCTTCTATATGGGGAAGCACCGCCATCCAGCGGTGCTTCCCTGATTAAGAAGTCCGCACTAGAGATCTATCGAACTTTTAAGCAGGAAATTGCCAAGGAACGGATCTATGATAATACTCGGGGTAGTTCTCTACTGTTTGAGGCCAGGACGGGAGTACTGCGAACCAAGACATATCGGGCCAAATACGAAGGGGTAGACACAGTATGCAGTGCGTGTGGAGAGGAAGAAGAAACTGCCGAACACTTGATAATGTTCTGTAAGGGGCTTCACCCTATAGTTCAGGATGATGGCGCAGAGTTTTTCAAAGCACTGGGGTTTAGGAACCGGGAGGGCAAAATAAACTTTAAGCGGGTAGACTTAACTAGAAGGAGGTTATCTGATTGGTGGCTAAAGTCAAGGCACGAGTGAAAATTAAACTCTTCACTGCAAAGTACGAATCCTCAAACTCACTTTTTAAGGAAAAAAAAAAATAAGTATAGTTTTTGGTTCATTAGGTATTACGGCTTGGTGGCGCTAGCCACTGCCCAATCTAAAGGGTACAGCCATATCCATCCATCCATCCATCCATCTATCCATCCGAATATATGATAAAAAGATGCGAGATAGTGGTACTTGGAGTGTTTAATAGATGGACGAACGGACACACAGACAGATGCATTTATGGACATATGAACGGACGCAGGGGCGAATGCATGGACGAACGCAGTGACGTACGCACGAACAGACGCACGCACGGACAGGCAGATGGACGCATGGACGGTCACACAGATGGACGCATGGACGGACGGAAGCAAGAACGAATGGTTTAAGAGAATTTTCTTTCTGGATACATCTTACATAGCTTACGTGCATACAGAAAATTGGACAATGGTGATTAATTCGTATGTACAATGTAAGCTGTTATATACAGCGAAAAGAACTGATTTGCGTATGCAGTGATGTACAATGCAAAAATTGTACAACAAAGACAGGACGTTCATGACCATCGAGATGATTAAACCTAAATAAACAGTACGGCTATATGGACAAACAAGGGGGGGGGGGGTCATTCACAGTGTAGGGTGATGTTTTTGCATTCACCTGTGAGGACAGTTTGCTCTCCTGCTCAAGAACAATATTGCACAAAAAGGACATGTTTATATAAAAGAAAAGGAAATACACACTGCAATTTCACAGTGGTACAAGCTCTAGCCCACCTCCTTAATAGGGGAGGAAAGGCATGGACACTCTGTTGTTTTTACAATAATGAATCGCGTAGACCAGCGTCGCAGGAAAGCCTCCTCTCCCAGCATGACTAGTTCTGCGTTGAGATGCATAAGCATAACGTTTCTTAGCCAATGTAGCAGAGAAAACATGGCTCTCTGAGGGCGTCCCCTCAGGTGGGCCAGTGCGCTCCGCTTCCATAAGACGAAGGCTCCGATAGCCATTAAGAATTCGACGAAGTTATCCCTGCGGCTAGACTTCCACTGCATACTTATTTAGAACATACTGGTAACCATGCGCCAAAAGGTGCGTGCTACTAAACATTCATGAAATACATGGTTCAGTGTTTCGACGCGGCCGCATTGCGGACATGTGGTGGAGGGCGCCACGCCGCAAGCCGCAAGGCGGTCGGGCGTTGGTAAAGCCGCCCATTCCCTAAGCCAGTTTAGATCACGGACTTCGGAGGGGAGGGACGTGTTTGTAAGAATCCAACGTCTTTTCGCCCAGCCTTTCCGGCGTTGTTCCTCAGTTAGGCTTTTATGTGTTTATAAAAAGTGGTTCACAATTTAGAGTACTTGGTACTCTACCATGGGAGAGCTGAAAGCCGTCCCGTGTGTGTACAAACGTCAAAAGGAAATGTTACGCTTTTGTGGACTCGCTTCGAGGGAAGTGAAAGCCAGCAGCACCGCCGACGGTACGGAATTGGCGAGTGTATATATAAACTTGTCCGCAAAAGATGTGCTGGCCATTAGCGTTCCAGTGTGCTCTGTATCGCAATAAGTAATGGGCTTACCATCATGAGTCTTCCGGTGGTCAACTGTTTTCTAATGCGGCAGTGCGATCTTTTATTGAGGTCACATGTCATTTTAACATTGCCCCTTTTCACGATTCTATTTCAAGCTTGCATTTCATCGTTTCACGCATTACCGTTTTTGTATCTCGTAGCGGCTAAAGTGTTGCCCTGCTAAGCAAGTGTTGCCCTGCTAAGTAAGTGTGGAATCCCCTACTGGCATGGAATAAGAAAACACTAAAAAAGGGTCATTGCAGAACACAAAAAAAATGGTTTCAAAAAATTGGCCCCGTATCTGCATCTTTCACTGCAAATGTCGTCGAACGACGATGGTGTTTCGTCTGGAGAGAGTGAATAAAACATTTATTTGATGTTCTGCGCGAGAAAGCCGGTGAATTGGATACTGGAGGCGCTATACGTTAAAGTGCTTCAATGCGCGCTGCGGGTACGTGCTACCACCGTACCGTCTTAGCAAAGGACAGAAAACACCTGCCTTTTCGTGCATAGCTTCGCGTAATAACAGCTACGTTCCTCATTATTACTTATGTATGAATTTTATAGTGTATACAAACACTCCACGGTATATTAACGCGTTGGGGCACGTTAAGGAACCCCAGGTGGTCGGAATTTCCGGAGCCCTCCACTACGGCGTCTCTCATAATCATATGGTGGTTTTGGGACGTTAAACCTCACTTATCAATCAATATCAATATTGACGCGTTGATATTTTGCTTAAGATATGCGTGCAGCACTTTCTTGTCAAGGTATACTATGCACAAGTATATGAACGCAGAAACCAGAGCAATATTGGTGGACGCTGAAGATCTGGTTAGATTTTTGGAATGAAAGACAAACGGAATGAAAAGCAAAAAAAAATAGCCACTTGGGTTGACAATAAGGAGATTTAGAGTAGCGCATTGCAATGCAGTTGCTGCCACTGCGCATGCGTCGTAACGCGAGCCGCCGCACGCAGGCGCTTGCGGTCCACCGGCAGAAAATCCGAAATAGCGTGTGGCGCGTGCGGCCCGCAAGGCCCGCAAAGCACTGGTGTCAAGGATATAGTGTAGCTTCCATGCATTAGGGTTAGCATGCAGTGGGGGAGGCCATAAAGTTCTTAGATTTTTTTCTGGGGGGGGGGGGGGGGGGTAAAGGCTATTCTAAAACTCACATGGCTACCCACAACGCCCGCAACGCCTTCTAACGCCATTCTAAATCTGCCTGGACACCTCCGAGACTTCATGGGGCGCCTGGAATCGGGTGTGCTTACCACTCTCTACCGCCTCGAGAGGGGGAGAATGGTAGTCAACAACATTCCCGAACTGCTTCCTTCAAGAAAAAAATCAGCATGTTTCAATAAGGCATTGAGTTACTGCTCGTGTTTTCCGGAGAGCTGTGCATACTGCATTTCGCAGCCTCGGAGTAAGTCACTTCGTTACTTACGGGCGTTGTTCTCGACTGTCTTCTCATTCTTGCCGGTTCTTTCTGCCTCTGGCGCAACCGGTGCCAGGCAACTGCAGAGGGCTGCCACCGCCGCGTTCTCTTTCCGATCCTGTAGAGCGATTTTACTCGGAGCTGCTGTCTGTTTTGTCGGAGGAGCTCTTCTTCCTTGGTGAAGAATAATTCCTTCGGCACTGGTCTTGCTCGTAAGAGTGTCGGTCTGTGACGGACGAGTGAAACTTGTCTTTCAGCCGCTCTGGTATTGGTAGGCTGATGTATCGATGCGTCGGCAGAAATGACATGCCAATATGTAAATACTTAAAATGTACGTTTGATTTGTGAATCTTGTTTACCTTGCAATATGCATACGTGTATCGGTTTTTGTGTGACACGTTTTTGTGTGTCTATGTTTGTGTCAAAAATGGAATGTACCAGTTGTTTGTACGTCATCTCATATCCTTGTTCATGTAAATGAAATCTGTTTTGCCATCATCGTTAATGCATGTCTAACAAGAAAATGTTCTTTTGAAATGTTATTATCGACAATGACAATATATTTTTCCAAACACAAAGAGACAGTTCGACAGACTGAGGGACAGACCATTTTTTTGTTGCGTCGAAGTCTCCCAAGAAATACTACCGTCTTTAAAAACAGAAATATTAGGCCTACGCGGAACGCACGGTAAAGCCACAGTGCTATCTGGAAGCGCCATTTCCAGAACCCATTGCAAACTCTCTTGGGGCTACTAATACAATTTCGTTTGCAAGGTACCAGCTACTGCAGTATTTGAATCGATAATGGATGACTATTATGATGGCTGAGTCATTTGTGATGGCTTGAAAGAGTTCAGTGACCTACTAGTACTTCATGTTTCAGGACGTCTGGTTACTTGTGTCGCAGTTAGTCACGCCTGCCTATGATTTAGCTCTTTTCGCATGATATAGGGTGTATGTTAACGCGTTTTTTTTTTCGACTTAATACCTTTAGAGGGTTTTTGTACGCATAAGTTTCGAGCACATTCACGGTTCATTGATGTCATTCTAATATGCCACGTGAAGGACCCAGGTTCAAACTCCGATCAACCCTGGATATTTTTCATTTCGATTTTTTTTCATAATTCGTGCGTTAGCACGCACGAACACAGGTGACGGCGGTAATAGCGGCGGAAAACTACGGCACCGTTGTTGTGATCCCATATCACATTTAACAGTAAAAGTTGTCTTTTCAAGCACGCACCCACAATAATCCGCGTGTTCTCAGTTTGCCCATAAGCAAAGACATCATGCTTCTTAAAGTCAATATTTTTTTTTTGGGGGGGGGGGGATATTTTAACGCAGGAGTTTTTTGTTTTTCTGTGCCTGTCAGCTGGTCACACCTTTCACTGCCTCTCGGCGAAAACTTAAGTCCTTGCTCAACACCCAGTCATCTTCATCTGGTGGCTGCGTTTATAATTGTGAGCATTGCCGATGAAAAAGCAAACAGTACTCATATTTGAGGAGCAACATCAATAGGTTTATATTACGGTGTGTGTTTCTTTATTGAGAAATTGTTTAAATACGTAACCGTAATGGTCTAAATGTTTTTAACGCTGCGCTGACAATGCGAGTCTATGCATGAAAAAGCGGGTATTTCGTACACCCTTCGCTGAGACAATACGGGGCTGCCACCTACCAGCGGCTCTGCGTTTTACACAACCTTTCGTTTGCCGGCATTACTGCCAGATGGCGTTCTTATCTCACACAGCATCTCCAGACACAAGACTGTCGTCTGTTGACGACATTTGCAGCATAGCCCGAAAATACGTGGTCATTTTTGTTTCGGGCACCGTGCTGTATGTCGTTAGCGCACCCTCGTTACGAGACCTGACAAAGGCGTGTCCACCTTGACGGAAATGGTGGCCGCAGCGACTGTCTTTGTTCAGTAGTGAGTTCTCGTCTCTTGAAGCTACTGTCAGGCCCCGGACTTTCCTGTTATTTATCGTAGATCGTACAAATGGTACATCCCAAAGAATTTCCACAATTCTTCAAAATATGGCGAACTGTTGTTTGTATTTTACGACCGGCTCTCTTTTGAACAATCCTTACATTTGTTCAACTACGGCACCCGATATATCAACCATTCGGCAATACCACTGAAACAATACATTGAGTTTGTCGCACACGCCAGCCAATATGAAAGGAGCGCGCAGAGGTCGTAAAAAGCATTTCAAATATAAACTGCACAAGGCGCGATGGTATTTCAGTACGCCATACGTACCGCATTGTTAAAAACTCACACTGAAGATGTTCCCCCGTAGGGATAACGGTTCTTCAAAAAGAAGTTAAGAGTGGCTCTATTTCTTATTTATTTCTTTTTTGTTGAGATTTCTCGTATTTGAGTATCACAGCTTCAAAAGTCGAAACTCGGCTACAGAGTTTTTCATGAAAGTCATTTCCCGCTGACACAGGACGTGAAGGAAGTTTGTCCTCAAATTTGGCCCATTATGTGGGTAGGGCGAAAGGAACAGCAGCGGGTTTCCAGACGGCTGCCGGCGAAGGCTTTGACAGAGAGAGAGCTGTGCATGGTGGTTCAGTACCGTGAGATATACTCTAACATCGCCCTAATGAGCCCGGCCGTAGCGAAAGGCGAGTGCTGCGGAGAAAACTTCTTTTCGTGCCCTGTAATTTTGGGGCCTCCTCAAGCTTACGTGAACTGAATTGGAGACGTAGAAAAAAAAGAAAAGCATTTCGCCTCGGGATCAGTGTATGGCCCATTTCAAATCGATGAGCCAATTATTTCGACCCGCGAGCAAAACGGTGGCCTGCACACGGCATCGCGATGAAGCTAAGAGTTTAGTCGATATCGAAAGAACAAAAAGTACGCACCAGTAATATGTCTATATTATACTGGAGGAACGAAGGTCGGCAATGAAAAAGCTGTAGTAAAAAGACAAGAATGGAGGTAATACTTGCTGAGGCATGGTATATATTTCACACGGGTGATGGCTTTTTGATTACAATGATTACGTTATTACGAAGAGTAAAACGAGGAGGGTATGTTCTTTTTTTTTCATGGTGATGATCATAGTTTTTTGTTGTTCACGTGACATAATAGGAAGTTTAACGGCTCCGCTGTAAAGCACCTTGTACTCAGTGAAGTGAATGGTCTTCGGCCAGTTTCAAACTCAAGCACAAAAATAGGAGAGCAACATGGAACTTCAAGTGATGAAAGTTTTTAGAAGGTATATAAACGAAAAGGTGAAAAGGAAACAAAAACAGGAAAAAAACACCGTACGCTGGGATTTACGTAGTATATAAAGAAAATGGAGAAGGCCTAACCTTCCATCTGCACGCCCACGGCAAGTTTGAGCAAGGTCGCTCATACAGATGAGAAGTCGCTCCTATACGGACCATCACCCCACATACTTCCGGCAGGAAGCGATAGAGCAAAAAAGAGTAAAAACAAACTTGAACTCATTTGGGATTAGCCTAATCTGGTACTGAATAAATGCGCGCAAAAAAAAAAGAAAAAAAACTCCGGGGGAGTTGCTCTACTCCAGGAAAGCCAGCACGAACTGTGAACTGTTTGCTTGCATTCCTGCTCATCCATCTGATGGTTTCCTAATACTCCCAGTCAAGATGAGTGTTTGGGAATGTTCAAACTTCCATCGAAGTAGCCTTTACTGAGAAGCATTTGGCGAATAGGAAATGGGAGTTTCAGTAGGATAGTGTGGTTTCGTCCTGAAAAGTGACCATAAACGTTACGATAGGGCAAACAGTGACGTGAAGTATGACACAAAAATTGTCACGTGAGTCTCAAATTGAAACGAGACACAAGATACAGCTCACATTCTCGGAAAAAAATTATCAGTGGCTTAGCTTGGCGGCCTCTGGATATACTTAGCGTGAGCTACAAAACAAATCGACGTAGAGGCAGGCAGGCAGGCAGGCAGGCAGGCAGGCAGGCAGGCAGGCAGGCGGGCAGGCGGGCAGGCGGGCAGGCGGGCAGGCGGGCAGGCGGGCAGGCGGGCAGGCGGGCAGGCGGGCAGGCGGGCAGGCAGGCAGGCAGGCAGGCAGGCAGGCAGGCAGGCAGGCAGGCAGGCAGACGCTCGCTGAAGCGCTGTGCACTGCAGCTCCCATAGACACTACCTCCAGAGTTCCCTCTAGTGTATATTGGGAAACTCTATGAGATGAACAAAACAAAGAACGGACGACGGATGGACAGGCAGACAGATGAACATACAAAGAAAAACAAAATTGCTGGAGTGGAAATTTTCGCACCACCAGTGAAGCCGTGCCAACCGTAGGATGGCGGCTGCGGCAGCCATATTACTAGAGGTATGATGAACTGTTGGCGTTCGGCGTTCGAGAAGGAGCGTTATCCTAGCACGCTTATCGAGATTAACGTGGCAACAAGTTTGGGCCAGATAGTGCCTAAAGTGCGTCTTTGTATTACTAGTTTTCTTAGGCCTCACATTCAAGGCAAATTATATTGCATGGCAAGTCGCCGATACTTGTATCTGCGGATTATATTATCAAAAACAACTGTCTTTCAGTTCATATTTACCGTAGCCCTCAGACTAACAAATCAAGCCACTTGATGTCTAAGTGGGCACCACGACAAAATAGCTTGTTTCAGAAATCTTAGAAGAACAAAAGCCGGCTTAACTTCCGCTGGCAAAGTAATGCGGGAGCTTTCACTCGCGAGAGAGAGAGAGATGCAACTTTATTAGACAAAAAAGTCCAGCGAGTTATTCAGGGATTTTGGCAGATATCCCCGCTTGGTGTCGGCCACGAGCCTTTGAGCTCTGGCGGCAGCCTCGACCCGCTGGACGGCCCACAGTTGGCCTTCGAGGGCATGGCTAATGTTACAAGTTGGCGAATGTTACAAGTTGAAGAAAACCTAAAATGAATTGAGTTATTCGCATTTCGTAGAACGTTATGCATGCAAGCCTACTAGTGTGGGCAATTGGCCAATACGGAACAACTGGAAACTCCAGCTGTCCCTCCCTTACTATGAAGACACGTGTGGGTCATATTCGAAGAGAAGCTTTTCGCCGTGTGTGTACAGCTGCTCATCAAACTGAATCCAAACAATAAGTCGTATTTTTTGGAGTGCGGGATAGGCGTCTCTACGAGGATTGTGCCATACTTCCGCTGAACAGTGTTGCCGCCACAGTACGCACAACATAGCTGTAAATACCATTCTTGTGAACAGCTCACGTTCTGTTTCTATACAGGTTGTGCAAAAGCAATAGAGACTCTAAAGGACTCTAAACGAGACTCTATAGGAACGTGCCGCTTTCTCGTCGACGTGATGCGTGACGCGATCTGCTGACGTAACGGGCCACCACCGCATGGTGCGACGGCGCCTCGAACTGCCGACACCACGCTCATTTAGAGTATGGCAAACGCGCACTGTATTACCCGGGTGCTATAATAAACATCGGTGGGATTCCTCCATGCTGCCAGTGTCCACATTTTGCGAACTCTGATCGACCCAGAGACCTGCTCCTAGGTCTGTGCACGACTAACTCAAAGTTACGCCATTATGAACCAGGATGGTGGACTCCACAATGTTTAGATCAGCATGACTGCCAGTGCATATTGCTCGCAAGTGCTGGGTCCCCTGTCGTCTTGATTAGAATTTATCCATATATTCTCCCCTCCCGATAGAATCAGCAGGCATTCGAAACATTTAGGTGGCTGCATGTTTTCAGCTTGTGCCCTTCCTGTTTTCTCTACATCGTTAAGGTATTGTATATCACACAATAGTAATGGATGCAGCTGGTAGGCGGCCCTTGCAAGATTCTGATGAAACTAGCCATGCGTACTATACTAAGGCACTGACATAATCGATAGGTGAGTGCTTCGAGCATTGCAGTAGTGTTTTTTTTCTCACAGAAAATCGCCATCATTTGCTTCTTTATATTATTTATGACGCCCATATTCACCGAACATGACGGCCCGACAAGCAGGCAGGCAGACAAAGAACTTCCTTTTTGTCCGAACACGACGATCACTCCCCCCTTAGGGGACAACTTTGGCGGGCTGCACCTGGCGCTAACATGTAGCCAACACGACAGCTTTAACAACAACACAGTTACTCCGTGTATACGCGTATACGCGTGCGAAATGATTGCTGCAATAAAAATGAAAGTGTGGCGTGCAATCAGGCAGTCGCCGCGTTGGGATGGGAACACGGGTGTCGAAGAAGGTGAATCTGCCGCATCGGAGACGTCGTCTTTGTCAGGCTTCCGGGATCCGTTAGGCGTACTCTCTTTTCGCCCTAGATAAACACAGCCACCACGTAATATAACGTGTATATTTTGTATACTAGGCAGGTTACTTAGACAGAGCTCTCGCCATCGTGCTTTATCCGCCGCCTAACTATGTTTGTTACGCCTGGCTCTTCAAGGAAGTGCGGGAGTACTTCGTTGTCAAAGACGATCAGCTTAGTGTACGGAAAAAACGGGGCTGTGAGCGGAGTTGTGTTCGCGGCAGTGGCACCACGCTACGAATCACATACGTGGGCGGTTCTTCCCAGAGTGAGCGCAGTCCTACCAAGTGGTTTAGATATGTTTGCTCATACAGAAGAGCACGCCAAAATGCCTCGGCATGATAATTACGGGGCCGCAGTTGTCGCAGAACGTGGGCGTGTGCGTGGATGTTCCTCGTTGCGTGGGCAGTTCTGGATGAAACACAAATTGACTGATATATATATATATATATATATATATATATATATATATATATATATATATATATATATATATATATATATATATATATATATATATATATATATATATATATGTGTGTGTGTGTGTGTGTGTGTGTGTGTGATCTTACCTGTTCCTACTCACTACATATTTCTTAATACACTGTAACTAACATCTCGGATACCTGTCTTGGCCTCATAAGGGGTCGTTTTCGTAAGGATGTGTACGACTGGGAATCGACCCGTTGTTTCATATCTTCCTTGATTCACATATGCAGAGTCTATCTGACCAATCGCAGTAGAGCAGTTTAAAAAAACGCCTATGTGGGTTTGTCTACTGGTGCCTATTTAGATTTCGCAATGTCAAACATGTCCCCTTTTCTAGCGACGCAGTTACAACTCCCGCAGATCTCTAGCAGCTGTTACGGTAAGTGTGCCACAAAAAAGCCGTGTACAGAAGATAATCCCTGGAGTTGAAGTTTGCTCACGTTTGCCATTTCGGAAATGTCTCCTCGTTTTGACAGTGGCAACAACTGCGAATCGAAACCACAGCGTGGGCAAAAAAAAAAGAAGAAAACAGTGGTACTTCATGTTACCGTCAAAGGGGACAGGGAAGATTTCACCGACAGAGAGCTTGGCTACTTGGTTCGATTTTACGTTGAAACACTGAGAGTGTGCAAACGCTGACGTAAGAGGGCAGTCAGAAAGACAGTGATAGTGACAACCATCAGTATGTAAGACGAAGACCCAACGAAAATCTATACGAATGTGTCTGATCGATAGCTTCTTAGCTGCGGAAAAAATTAGTCCAGCTCCAAGGTTTAAACCCGAGGCCAACCCATTTCACGTGGCTCTACTAAGTGAGCTATGTAGGAAGCTAGCAATAGGCAGTTTAAGGGTGAATTAAAGTACAATTCGAAGCACTTGGGACGATGAATTTGTCCTTGCGCTCTGAATGTTAGCTTACCGGTGAGCTCACATGATGGAACGAGCACCTCGAAAAAATCTTGGTCCCGATTTTGATCCCCGGGCCAAAAAGAACCTTGTCAGCCCTGTTATTTTTTCGCTTGTAGACTTTACCTGCGTGTTTTCGTAATAGTTGCTTCCTCAGAAGATTAAAAAAAGGTAAAAAGTGCGATTACTTACGGTTAATGAACATGGCGCCTAATTTGGTCTTCAGTGTCTGGAAAATGAGAGACATGGCTTCTCTATTTCTGCTACTCACTGGAGTACGCTAAACGTCAACCAACGCCTCATTTGTCAGTGTTACACTCACTGAAACAACTAAGGTATGTCGGCCGGAAAATGGCGCTTACCCGCCTCCCCTTGCGTGTCTAGGCTTCGTCGAAGACATCGGCCAAGCCTCTCCTTCCTGTCCCCAAAAAATATAGAAATATGCCACAGTTTTGATGTCAAGCTCTGTGGGAATCGTTGAGAGATTATCCTCTCCCCCAGAATGAGCTGCCTTGCTTTCATTACCGATGGGCTAGGGAAAAATGTTGTGTGGTAATTTGGATCTGAAACAACCAGGTCCGACAGGGCTAATTCAGATGCTATCTTTGAGAGAGAAAGATAAATAGAAAGGAAAGGTAGGGAGTTTAACCAAGCTTGGCTGGGTTGGCTACCCTACACTTGGGGTGGGCGAAATGGGGAATAATAAAAATGAAAGAGATAGAAAAGAAGAGGAGTAAGAAAGAGAATTATGAATAGTCAGCTCGAGACTACAACGAGCAGTCTCACACTGTTCTTTCAGAAGCGCTCGTGAAGTCTGCTGGTTCTTAATAAGTACACGAGAGCTTTCCTGGCCTTGTGCGTACGCGATACCGTCGGCCAAGCTCACTGGATCTTCTTTTCTGCAAGCGGCCTTACATCCAGTTGACAGAGCTTGGCTTCCATAATACGTCGTTCAGACTAGTATGCTGGGCAGTGGCTTAGAGTGTGTTCAAGCATTTCCTCGCAGGCGCAGATGTTGCATGCCGCACTGCTCGCCATTCGAAGGAGACGAGAGTACGCATTTGTAAATGCTACGCCCAACCTCATGCGACACAGTAAAGCTTCAGCGCATCGTGGGAGCCTGTATGGCAAATGAAGTTGCAAGTTTGGGTCGATCGAATACAGGCGCCCGCTGGAGAAACCCGGCGTACTTCATTGTAGGAGAGTTATACGGCGAGCAAGTGATTGTAGTCGCCTTATAGATTCTCTTGTGGGTTCGCTCTCCCAACGAACGGTTGTCGGTTTCGCTTTCTCAATGCTTTCGTCTCCTTGCCTGATTCTGAAAACCACTGATTTGCGAGAGAAAAGTGCTTTCCCTCCTCCCCTCCTGCGTCAATGTTTGGAAGCCCGCGGTATTTTATCGTGATCTACCTGATAACACTGCATGACAGCTCGCCGCAAGATCCTTTAGGAAACAAGGGGTCGTATGCTGAGCATTGTTTTCTAACGGATCCCCTATCACGCCGCTTTGTAGTTCTATGATTCAGAAAGTAACAATTTTATGCTTATTATACTTTATTTACGTATTTATCTATTTATTTCACCTATTTTCTATAATTTACTAGCGCAGGAGTTGATTATTCATTGCATAAATTTGAATCAGTGGAGAATTGATAATTGAATGCTTCTGCTGGGCCAGTACGGTAGTACCAATAAATGAACTTAGTGAACAAGTAAGAAATAAATTTTTCGGCACAAGCTTGTTGCAACAATGAAGGAAGCATCATTTTAACAATATAAATGAAGAAGTAATATTTACAAAAGAATGATGATATAAACTTGAAAATTTCTCAAATGGTCACAACTTAACACCATCTGGTAGTCAATAAATTTTAAATTGCATAAGAAAATGAGTTTTAGTTAAGTAATGTAGTAGGCGGAATAAGCGATCAAACTTGTTACTAAGCCTATCGCACCAAAATGCTAAACTTGGTGTTTCCGCGTTCTTATTTGACTGAACTGTTTAGGTTTTGTCCGCATAAACGGTGTTTGTGTGACGGTGTAATACATAATGCCATGTGGCAGGATGGCACTTTGTGGTGGCTTCTGTTCGCTATACTGATGAACTCCGTGAACATGTAACAGCTGTCATGACTAAGCTTACTTACCCGAACTCCTTCTAGGTCCTATTTATGTGGCTTTTTGGCTTCATTGCTGTGATTTTTATGCACTCTGCATAAGCAAATTTATCTCGTGAAAACAAATAAATTTAAAAAAAGATATTGTTTGCTCCACGCAGCAAAGATCGCTTGACAGCGAAGCTCTAATTGAGCGCGTGTGTGAATATTGGTTACGTGGATGTGATGTTTATCTATGAAGGACGTCACATGGTTATAACTGTGTGGCGAGGTTTGAAATGCGCACACTTGGGAATTTCGAGTGTCATAAATATTATCGTCGCAATCATCACCATCATCATGAACGTTTCATTTATCTTCATTCACTCCACCGTATATTCACGTGAACTGCGTCACCGCCTACTACGACAATAAAAATGGCACTGATTTCCTTCGATGCAACGCTGCGGAAGCTAAAAGTTCACTCAGTGAAAGTAGTGAATCCACTTGCATAGCGCTCGGTTTTCGTCGTTGTAAACATTTGTGCAATACGAGCGTGAGCCTGGCTTGTGGTCTCACGATGGGCTGCGAATGACAAAGAAAAAGCTAAAGCAAAAAAAGTACAAAACCATCAAGAAGAGCTTGACAACCGTATTGTGGGTTTTGCTCATTTCTATTTATTTGTTTGGATTTTGTTTATTTCTGTTTATTACCTAGGCGAATAACAAAAACGAAAATCACATTCGGGATGTGACGTGGTAAATTCATTCATCTATTTATTGGCGCGAACTTGTATAATACTAAAGTAGAAATCTTGCTGGTCGACACAGCATCCTACCTGATGTATGAAACGATGTAAAAGGCCACGTCGCAGTTAAAAGAAAAAAACTATTGAAGACGCTGGGTAATACGGGAGCCTATCTCCGCCATTTTCTTTTCATTCCTACGCAGCGAAAAGCCCGCGAAATGATTGGCGGCCTGTTGCCCTAGGGTCCTAGATAGACGCCGGGAAAAAAATGGATAACGCACGTGGAATGGCTAAACTGTCTACGCCACTGTTGTGTACACGCGCGACTGAGTGTGATGGAAACAAAACACTGACATAAAAACAGTAAAGGTACACAGAACCTAAAGGGAACAGCTTTGATACTGCGTGTTAAGAACATGAAGATGTAACTACGGTATGACGTACTAGTGCGGGAGTGCTATAGAATAGAGAGGGCTCTTGTGGCCATCAGAAGTGTGGCAGTTGGTTTTTCGAGGGGAAATGTAAAGAGCAGAACAAAGGTAGAAAAAGAAAATAGTAAAAACTAGATTGAGCAAAAGATACCAAACGGGGCATTGAATGAAGTTAAGGAGCCTTCCGGTCACCTTCGACCTTTCCGGCCCGGCCTTGGAGGAGCCGGTCTTTGCCATCCATATACCTCTGCGGAGACTCTGTTTTTCTTGATTTGCTTTTTTAGATTTAGGACTCCTGCCTTGACTGTTTCTTGTTATAAAGGGTCATATTCGGGATCCCCATCTTCCTCCTAGGTCCTCTCTCTTTATCATTCCCATTTGTTCAGCTCTGCAGCATCTTTTTTTTTTCGTTTAATGTTTTATCACTCGCTCGCTTTGCTTTTCTGATATAGCTTTTCCTTCCTCATGGGATATACCGTCAATTGCCCCGGACGAAACATGAGGCAGTCAGTATGTTTCACTTGACACTGTTAGCTTTTTTTTCTTTTTAACGTTTTATTCCCTCTTTCACTCAATGAGAGCTTAAACTTTGTTCTATAGTTCCTACCTTTTTATTATGTTTCTACTTTTATATTATCTTTTACTTACTTTTTTATTATTTACGTCTATTTCAAGATGCTTATGAGCCTGTTGCGTGCTCTATTCACCGAGTGTTTCTTTTCTATTCTATTTTTTGACGACACCCCTTCATGCTTCGCGCCTTTTCGTTTCTGTTGAGCCTCTGCGGCTGTGCTGCATGATGAGTTGTTAACTGTGGCCATCTTAGCGTTAAAGTTTGCCAACATCAATCTTTTTGTTCTAATTTGTTTCTTTATTTGTTTTTTCTTTAAGTTCTATGAGTCCTTACGTTCGCTGTTCACAGCGTCTGCGGCTCCTGTCGCAAACAGGTCATGCGTGTGCGACGCTCCGTATATTATTCCCATTGAGTGCTCAGCAGAAGCGCTACTTGTTGAAGAGACAACAGCGTTGTGGTACACTTCTGACACACATTGTGTCTGTCTGTTTCTCGAAAGCGTAGCGTTAGCCATTTCGCCATGCATGAAACAAGCATAGCAATTTTGTCACTCCGCACACGAAAAGTCACTATTCTAGTTCGATCCTCTGAGAAGTCGCCATGTGAACTTTGCGATCGAGTTGTGCTCAAGACTAACGCGCAAGGGAAAAGACGAGACAAGGAATGGCGCTTATTCTTATCTCGTGCGTTCGAAATTTCACTGCACCATCTCGACGTTAAAACTACAAACTTGTGAAAACTTGCCCCGAGCTGTCATGTTTATTTCGCTGCAGTTCATCTCGATATTAGTTTTATTCATTTAGCTGCGAACCACATTGGAGTCTCGGTTTGTGCGCGTCTATTGATGTCCGTGTGCACCCTATAGTCCCGATTCGTCGCAACGAGTACGAGCCACGGAAATCGGGTAAGTCACACGACTTCCCCAGCAGACCATTGAACGTGAAGAAGGTTATACTTATCCAGAAGAATAGCCCATGACGTGTGCTTGAAGCGGAAACACCTCCTCCTGCATGCCGTGGTGAACTGAAACCATGCGTTTAGAGAAGAAGATGACGACGAACAATAACAAAGCATAAAAAACAAGAAGTACCTTAGAACATCCCGCATTCGGACGACGTTGGTGAAGGGCAAACACTCCTCTCTGCATTGCCACTTTCACGCATACGGCATTACTAGTGCCCCATCAAAGCAATCTCTCTCGAGCAGATTTCACGCTAGAGGAGCTCCATCACCATTCCCTACATGACCGCCTTCCCTGCCCGCTTTTTCTTTAGTTTCCTTGATTCACGTTAGATTGATACTGTGCATTTCATTATCAATTAAAATGGCTTCTCGTAAACTTGCTACGTATAATCCCCTTAAAGTCCGATCCGAGTTACCACTAGCGCGAACGCGGGCATGCTCTGAACAGAGAATTTGATACCATTTGTGCTGTACACACCTGATTAAATTTGCTCGCGATACATTCAATGCTTATGAATATTGCTCATATGCATTAGCAAGTCGGTTCAGGTGTTACCGGTGTTCAACAGGTAATCGAGATTCACAACGGTTTCTTTTTGGCGTAGAAGCGATCGTGCTTAAAGGTTGTCAGCCAGTCGTAAGCGACAGCAGAAGTCGATACAAGCGCTACAAGATGTGCTGTTATTTCAACAAATGTTCTCTATAGGCATAGCTAGTTTCTGATACTGCGAAAGTATTTTTCTGTCGTGCCAAGGACATTTCTTCTCGTGAATCCACAAATAAATGCAGTCAAGCGTATTTCTTTTTTTAGCGAAAAGCTAAAGTACTATAACGAAAGATTGGCGGTACCGTATGAAGACATGTGTTGCAATGAAGACAATGAAATGGGAGAAAAGAAATAACTGAAATAAATCGACAAATTTTCATCGCACTACGGAAACATTTTCGTGTCACAGACCCACTATAGAGCCTTGCGACAAAAGGCAGGGTAAGAAAAGGATGCTACTGCCCCTAAATTCTGAATGTCAGAATTTTGTAGTGTCGCAATTGGCTGTTATTCAGCGGAGAATTTTTCAGTTTGAAGGTGATCTTCTCGAGGATGTTGCTATTTTTTGTATCACGTGCATGATGTCGCATGCCTCCTAGGAGTTCAAGGGAAGCCATTGAAATATGAATGTTTTCAGGTACGCATGCAGGGAGGCTTTCAAAGACTGTTGGGACGTTTCCCTTTGCTTCAAGTAATCCCACCTAATAAACTCCGGCCATGACGTCCACGTCTTGCTTAGGCCTATAGCTTTAGCAAACTTCAAGGTGACGCTGTAATTCAAGCCGCCGCAAACGTAAAAAAAAAATCTACTTGCTATTCACGAACCTGCTATCGAAGGAGTATGCAAAGTTTAATTCGACTTAAAAGGTTAGTCGATGTGAGAGCCAGCTGACTTCTGAAACCTTTACGCAAATACCGATCTTAAAGAACGGCGCCTTTTTTTTTCTCCAGTACTCCTTCGAGGTGCTGAACTAGCACTTCAGTGTTCCCACCCAAAAAATAAATTAAAATAAAATAGAAATTAAAAACAGCAAGAAACTGCACCATTCTCCAGGATTTAGGTATGCATGGTAGTAAATCAATATTTGATTACATTTGGGAGACCACGAATTGCTGGGTTCGAAGGTGAAGTTTTGTCATGTTTCTTTGTCAGTAGTACCTCCATTATTCTCAATCGAAAAAAAAGAGAAACAGTGACCTTCTTTTTCTTTTTAAATTTATATCGTCTTTGTATTCTGAGCAAACACAGTGTGCGTTAGGTGAGTAGAGACAATCGAATATGGTGCATACGATGGAATTAATGCGTTAAAGACGTATGCCAAGATCTTGGTAATCAAATGAATCTTTTTATAGCTAAATTTTTGTATGAATTTTTGACCAATCAATATTTATTATTAGGTGCAATCAGACATGAAAAAAATGACAGAAGAACTTCAACTTCATAGCTCAACTGTTCAATATTTGAATAATTGATTATAATGTCTCCAAAAAGAATCAAAACCTGTCAAAGTTTTATGAGAAAGGAAGTTTTTGCGCATTTACATGTTTCTTTAAAATTACTCTGAGTTACGTATGTAATCGAAGTTTATAATAATTTATTACAAACTATATAAGGTATGAACTAATGAAAACGTCATTACTTTGTTTTATTTAAATAAACTCCCCAAGAAGAGTGAAAGAAGTGAGGAGAAGTGTTCTCTGACATTTCTTTTAAACCCTGTAACTGTGTGTTACAGGGTTCACCAACGGTTGAAAAAAAAAAAGCTTGGTAATATATCGGTGAAGACAACATTTTAGAGTCTAGGAAAAATAGCAGTTACTAAAAAAGAAGGCGAATGGTTGTTGTTACGTAGCCCTGCAGCCAGAGTGCATCGACAATTTAACGATACCATGCATCACTACCAAACGTATGTATGAAAAGCATGTTGAAAATATGTATGAAAAGCATGTTGAAATCGTAAATACTCACACATTACAAAAATATTGAAAGCGAAAATTCTTGAAAAGGTGATGTTACACTGCACAAAGCCATTATTTCATTAAGGCTGAGAGACAGAGCTCTGGGGTTGATGAACCGATAAGAAAACTTTACTACGGTTCATTGGGCCACGCGGGCACTCATTTTATTAGAACGTTTACATAGGGGCTAACAGTAAACGACTGCTAGTAGCTAACAGTCAGCAAGAATTTGCCGGTGTGCGAATAACGATGTGCAATGCGAATGGAAACGGCAGCCTTCAAACAAGTATTCGTTTTCTTTAATTATTAACACTGTGGCGAATCCTTCATCACGTTTGTACATTAGCACGACAATTTTTATCTTCAACTCATGGAGGCTATCTTTTTGATTGTCATTAGTAGAGCTTATGTGGCCAATTTCTGTTAGGAAGATTTCTGCGTTATGGTCACTCTGAAGTTACTGCTTCAATGAAAGGTGACTGCCCCATAACAATTTGCATTAATATAATCAATGGTGCCAAGCAGGATGCCTCATCAAGATCACTTTTTTACCTTCACGGTGGAGAGTGGGTAGTTGTACACAAACAGCCCGAGTATGATAATGTAACATGTCTCATATGCTTTTAATTGTTACCAAGCGACCAGGACGCATTATCTCGTTAGGAAGTTTGTTTGAGAGCACGTATTAATCATGCAAGAAGACCAAATGACGCGATGAAAAACGTTTATATTGCAGTAATGGGAAGATTACGTACGTGAAAGAAATACGCGATAGGAAAACGACTAACGAGGAGCTAGTTCAAGAAAAAAAAATACTGTTCTTGTCAGGAGATTGTGTGAACTTGCCTGCAGTTTCATCTTCAATCGACAGGATTAGCTAATAAAGTAACCTTTTCCTGGGTTTAATTAGGAAGAAAGTGAGCTCATATCACCAGCCTCTATCTAATTAAGACATCAAGCCACTGTTCCTGAATGACGCCTTTCATTACGCACTCAAGAGCTTATCGACATTATTAATTAGCATTAGTCGGCAAAAATAAGACTGTCGATACGAGCTGTCTGTGCTAAACGATTTTGCCCTTTCTCTCGAAGACGCCGTTCCGAGACACCTTGTCATAATCTAGATCCTCTTGAAAGGCGTCGATCGAGACGGCCTGTGCGTGGGGCGAAGAATTACCGCGCAAGAAGGGACCTTATTAACACTCCCATGCCTGTCGCCGAGCCTCGCAACTCGCGTCTCCGCATTAGAAAGTAGTGCTTCAAATAAATCAATGGATTACCGTCACCTGTCGTTCGTCCGTAAGAAAGCGGCCCTTATTGAAAAGCGAAACAATTTCACTGCATTTCTTGAGCTCATGCGCAAAGTTTTATGGTACGTTTATGCTTTACATGCATGTCTCAACAGTGACGTCAACATAGGACTTCTGTCCGGGCTTCTATTGAAAAGCAGGCATAAACGTCAATTCGAACTCCTACGCTTCTTTCAGCTGAAGTTGTTCCCTAATCAGTCATGTAAAATATTCCACAGGAGGCTGAAAGGGTCATAAATCATTGGCTTGAAATATTTTTGCTTCATTTTCCGAATAAATATTCGGCGGCTCGCTGATATGACGTACGCTAGAGCATATAAAAAATAAACATACTTTTTTCTTTTTTGTTGCTAAAGAGTGGCGAAACACAATGGTTAGCATGTGAAACATTCCTCGTACACAAGAATGAATTCGGATTCTGTTCAGTGCAAAAAAAAAAAAAAAGTGCCAAGTTGTGAGTGTGCTTGAAACACCAACCCTCACGCATTCGATATTCCTACAAATCTTGCAACTGTTGTGGGTGCATTGCTTTCGAACTACACACGCAAAAAATAACTTAATCAAGTAATCAACTAGTTCTGTTCAGTTTAGGTATCGAATGACGAAGGGGTTTCTACAGGAGGTGAAACCTTACCATAATGAAAACGTTTATTGCCTTATTTCTCTCGCGACAACACATCTATGGGCCCTATATTGTTGTAAGGGTTTCAGGAGAATATAACAGTCTGATCACCCCGAGGTTTCTGTTTCTTATAAAAATTTAAAGCATAAATACTTATTTCTTCACTTTATAATATTGACACCATTCCCCATATTATTAAAGAAAGGGTTATGTGCTTAATATGCATCATACATAATGTTGATACGTAGAATATAAAGGATGTAACGCATCAATTCGCTCACATTAGTTATAAAAAAACAAAAACAGTTTAGAAAAAAGTTTTGTTGCAGAACTAAAGGTAAATCAATAGATACTCGAAAAACATTTGTTCAGCAATTTTTTAGAGACGAAAAAGACATGTCTAAACCGTTTGCTTAATCGGCAGTTTTTTTATTGCTTACAACTGCGTTACGCAAGCTGATCCCAATGGGACGAAAAGTGTCCTATTATAAACGAACAAGAGCGATAGTGCAGGCAAACAGTGCGGTGGTTAACGTCTCATATTTTGTGCGTGCAATTTTATCATTTGATGGGCCTCATGGAAGGCAACAAGTCTGTGTTTGCTATGTCATTTCACACGTTCCAAGACTGCTTGCTGGCGGTTTTTTTTTCAAGAAAAGCTCGATTGATTGATTGAGTGATATGTGGGGTTAAACGTCCCGAAACCAGCATATGATTATGAGAGACGCCGTTGTGGAGGGCTCCGGAAATTTCGACCACCTGGGGTTCTTTAACGTGCACCCAAATCTGAGTGCACGGGCCTACAACATTTCCGCCTCCATCGGAAATGCAGCTGCCGGAGCCGGTATTTAAACCCGCGACCTGCGGGTCGGCAGCCCAGTACCTTAGCCACTAGACCACCGCGCCGGGGCCAAGGAAAGCTTCACGCAGTTTTTTCCAACAAAAGCTTCGTGATTATCACCACGACGCCCACTGTAGACATTCCGTTACTACTTCCGGTGCGTATATGTGAACACGTGAGTGCTGATCAGTTGTACAACTCGCTACGAAGCCTCAAAGAGCAGTCGGTGTTGTCCGTGATGGGCAGCTGGTTCATCAGTTTACTCAGTAGGTTCTACCTGCACTTAGAAACTGCGCTCACTGGGCCAAATATTCCATTTTCATAGCTCCGGCATATTTTATCATGCCTGCCCTACGTCTTCCGCATACTCTTCAAGAAATGAAAAAAAAAAACGTGTACACCACGTGCGTAAAACTTTTATCTGCGGGAAAAGCGCAGTACTGGAGTTCGACACTCAATTCACGCCCCCTCTCCATCCTTACCCCTGTTTAACATTTTTCGTAGCTCCATCGGCTGCTCCCTATACCCTAAGTTCTTCATTTGCATTGAACTTCCACACTTCGCTCCAGTCGTTAGGAGTTGCCAACCTTCTGACGTACAGGTGAGCAAGGGTGGCCGGCTTTACTTTGATGTTTTTTGTTCAGAGTCTTCGAGCTTCTAGGGAACGGCCTACTACCACCACCCACATTCCATGCTCGCTAACGTAACTGCGTCGACCCGTTCCGACCACAACGCACAGTGTACAAGTAAGCAGACCCCACTTTTTGTACCCTTTTGTGCCCCTGTGTGTATATTTCGCGTCCGATACCAGCATTCGAGTCCTAGCATTCGTGGAGGTCGATACCATTATGCAGGCGCAGCCTCTGTCTTCAGGTTTCGTTCCCGGTGCCGATGCAAACCATGCGGTAAGCTTTCTTTTATATTCAGCAAGGCGACAGTGTCTGCCATTAGTTTCTTTTTTTCTCTCTCTCTGGCGTAGGAAACACCAATTACTGCTGGAGAAACATATAAGACGAAGGGCGCGTGCAGGTAGCCCCTCCGCAACAACCACCCACTCTCCCGCCCCCTCCTTTCTTGACCTCTTTCTGGCTCCCCACGATCCCTCGCCTTTATTTTCTTCCTCCTCCCCATTTATTCGTCGTTCGACGAGCGACACTGCGGGGGCGACGCCGAGAGCGCAGGCGCCACATCGACCACCTGTGACTCGATGGCGCCTTCCTTTCCCCTTTTCTTCCTCATCTCGGGGGGAGGGAGAAGATACTGCGTTACCTCATCGCCTTTACCTCCACAACGCCACGTGCGATACATGCCATCCTTTGCCTCCATCAACATGCCCTTTAGCTGTATCACCCCTCTTTTTCTCACCTTCGACACTCTCCGACCAGTTCGCCCACACACGTTTCCACATCCCCTTTCCCATCCCTGGTCTACCCTTTCTTCCCTGATCTACCCTTTCGTGATCTACACGTACACACTTTCCTGGCAATCACTCTTTCGCCATGTCCCCGTTTCTGTAACCTTACACAAATGCCAACTTGTCCTTGTTTTCTTCTAGTTTCTTTTTACTTCTTCCTCACAACCAAACTCATCCCTATTTCATCCCATTCACTTTTTACCTGTCATCGCCATTTTGTTTTAGGAAAAGGACCCCCCCCCCCCCCCCCTGGAGCCAACTTTTCTCTTTAACAGTCTCAATGTTACACCTTTTTCTTTTCGCATTTTTTGTACCTACCATTCAAAGCAAGTATTCTATCTCTAATATTCACACCTGTTTACGTATCTCCCCCAAGACATTCCCTATCTTTCATTTGGATCTGCACTTTCTTGTGCCCATTTTCTACCCCTGTTTATAATCGTTTGAGGGGGTAAAAAAAAGCGTTGCCTGCGACAGGTCACCTTCCCCTCTTTCTGTCTGCCTCCCTGGATTTTTACCCATTGTCCCAATTTTTGTTCTGATGAATGTTATTTATTTCCATTGAGGTTTCCTCCTTCTTTCATCCCCTATTTCACTCCTGTTGCGCGCTCTATTGGCGCTGTCCTCTGGCCTTTAGGAATACGTTCGATCGGGCCCACATAAGATGCGATGCATAAAGAGACGCGAGTCATTTGCTCGGCACGAAGAGGACGTACCTCTTACGCAAGTTCTTGACGTGCGAGCTTTTGTTGACAATTTGGTTTCTCCTTCTTTCGTGTCACTGGTTTCTGTAAGCGTAGTAGTATCATTTTGTGGGCAATTACAGAACAAATTTACTTCCTGTGTCACCTTTAAGTTAGAAATGTAATATATCGTGCTACCACATATTAATTGCTGTTACCAATGGCTGTGCCTAAGCCAGGTGACACCACCAGAATATATTCCAAACCCCAACTTTTGCCCCTAATGGCAGGGCCATGCGCCTATACTCGTGATTTCAACCAACTTCAAGGCTAACTTCAGAAAGATTACTCCAAATGCTTGCTGGAATCAGCAGTAGAGCACAGTTGGTGCAAAGAAGAAGAGGTATTTCACGTTGCTCAGGGCTGTTTTTCGTAAAGTTCAGAATGCATTGTTCGCACCATTTGATATTCCGTGTTTTTGAGAGCATATAGGTCGGGTTCGAATCCCGGCTGCGGCGGCTGCATTTTCGATGGAGGCGGAAATATTGTAGGCCCGTGTGCTCAGATTCGGGTGCATGTTAAAGAACCCCAGGTGGTCAAAATTTCCGGAGTCCTCCACTACGGCGTCTCTCATAATCATATGGTGGTTTTGGGACGTTAAACCCCACATATCAATCAATCGAGAGCATATAGGTCCGGAGTGCGCACGAAATAAAGGGTCCTGGAGCGAAAAGCAGTAATACAACGCCAATGCGAATAATTGTATAAATCACTATGAAATCCTAATATCTCTTTTCAATCACACACAAAAGAGGTAACCGCGGGAGAACAGACAAAAAATTTGAAGAGATCCCTGTTCAATACACTTTGTGTTTGCGACACATTTAGTATGCGTCTTCTCATATTAATGAATGTTGCACTGTTTCACGACTCCATCTTCTCCTGAGGCTTATGTTGCTTGCACGTCAACCATTAACATAATGTCGTACTTGGGTCACGTCCAATGAGCTTTACAAAATTCTTATTGGTCTCGTCACGTCATTTTCTCACAAGTGGTATTTCCTTCAAAAAAAGTTTACCCTTAGCTTTACCCATAGTTTCACCCATGCTCACATAGTGGGACATAACGCCCGAGACGTGGTTCATTGAGCTTGTACCTTTCAGCGCGACTTGCTCCATTGGGCGCAAAAGTAGCGCTGAGGGCATGCATGCCTTACACCTGATGTCGCTTTCTCTGCGTAACCGAGTTGAGTTCGCCTTACGGAGCTTTCGGAAAACTCCCCACGTGCAGAGGACTGTCATAAACATAGCAGACTTCTACCGCCTGCTGGTTGGATTCCAGCGAATCCGCAGAGACGCTTTCAATGAAATTGCGGGCCTGCTCCTAATGGTGACTTCAGAGGCAGCCTGGAAGCCGGCATCTCTCTACAAAGTAGGCTCACCGTGTGGCATAGTGTCGCCTAATAACATTACACAGGCTCGATCAACCAGACGCGCTTGAGCAGCTGTGGCTTGATGGCTTGCGACGCAACGACGAAGCCTTCGTGGGGTTTTCGAAGAAAAGAGCCGGTGGTTCAGGCCCGTAACGTCTAAACGTGCCTCGCGAACGGATTGCTGTTGCTAGGTGCGATTACCGTTATCTGATTATCCGGATACTAACAAGGAAAAACGGTGGACGCTCATCAGCTTTTCTTGCGAGAGGACTGCGTCAGCTTCCTAGTCCGTCATAGCAAGCTGTCTTTTTTTTTTTTTTTCTCGTGACTCTCCTTGCGTTGTGCAGTTCAACATACTGCATTTTTGGATGTGCTTGAAGAATAAGGGTGTCAAAATATACGAGTATGCTATTCCAACTAGCCGAACAGGCAGTGCTTCTACTATTCAGCGTAACAAGCTGAGATTTATGGTGTCGATATAGTTTACTGCAAACAAACGCGTTGAACAAGTGGCACTGAATTCTGAGCAGGCTGACGCAAGTCAGTGCTACAGCAGGAGTCTAAAAATGCTCCCGCGTATTGCAGCGGAATGCGGCACGCCAGAATCTGTAGAAAACATTCACCTTCCAGAGACACCGTCTTGACGGGAATGAAAATATGAACCCCCTATAAATACGCAATACTGTTTGATAAAAATTTAAAAACAAGAACAAAGAAATGGCCTCCAGAAAGCCGAGTTCGTCAGTACCAGATGATTTTTTTATATGTATTGGCTTTGGCAATACGTACCCTGATACCCATGGAGCTAAATCCAACAATGGGAGTAGGCACCCCACTTGGATCCCATTGTCGTAGGTACACTATAGACGTAACCACTTAGGTGAAGTAATCGTAATGACAGCACAAAATTGATGGCATTCAGCAACTCGCATACATCGAAAAAATACAAGCAACAAACTTTTTGATCACAAATTAATGCAGCACAATTTTAGATAACATTCAAAACTAAAGACAGCCAACTAATTTGAAAGCTCCACATACAGAAATCTAAGTTGAATAGACACAATACTGTAACTAACACAAATATAAACCATAAATCAACTGGCTAAAATACAACAGCTACACGATCGCTTATGCACTTATTCATGAGGACGAGAAAGCGATAGACCTCTTTCTGCCATGTTCATCTTCGATAGTGTCCATACGGGCTCTACCCTACTATTCAATGGCTAAGTGACGGTTTAACGCGTGGACATCGTGAGGTGACGTCATGGCGAGCTCAAGGTGACGTCATGATAATGTCACAAATTCAAGTGTCTGTTGACGTAATGGTGAATAAACGCACGACTTTATTTTTGCCTGAGCAGTGTTTACGGTAAAGCTGTTGCAA
The DNA here is from genome assembly GCF_013339725.1 of Rhipicephalus microplus. Lineage (NCBI taxonomy): Eukaryota > Metazoa > Arthropoda > Arachnida > Ixodida > Ixodidae > Rhipicephalus > Rhipicephalus microplus. The sequence goes on from NC_051174.1 coordinate 101,191,975, forward strand.
TCCCGGACAGTCATTTTTTTTTCGCGTCTCGAGGATTGTGAGGCGTATTCCTGAACAAGTGCGTGTGACAATATTGTTACGTAAAAATGACACGAGGTGTGTCTATTTAAAATCTATATTCAACATGATGCGTATGGCGTCGACTAAGATGGAAGCAGCACGCGCAACCGACAGAGCACTTCCTCGTTGTCGTCTTTTCACCGCTGATACGTCAGCTACGTAGCATTACCCCCCCCCCCCCCCCGGCGGTAAAAGCGCCGTCTCGGTGCACAATAACTACGGTCTTCAGTAGGCAGGTGGTAAGGTTTTAGCCTGCTGACGTGCACAACATCACTGGGTGTGGTTGCAGGCAGGCTTGTGGTCTCAGATGCAGGAATGATCTCATAGGTGACGTCGGTTACCTGGCGGATGATACGGTAAGGACCCATGTAGCGAGACAATAACTTCTCTGATAAGCCAACTCGACGAACTGGGCACCACAGGAGAACAAGGGAACCGGGTGAGAAGTGAACGTCAGCATGCCGGCTGTCGTAGATGGCTTTCTGGGTGGCTTGCGAAGCCAAAAGTCTAGAGCGGGCGATCTGACGTGCGTGGTCGGCACGAGCAATAGCGTCGCGTGCATATTCGGTTGACGGCGTTGTAGTGGTTGGAAGTAAGGTGTCGAGTGGTAACGTCGGATCACGGCCATAAAGCAAATAAAAGGGTGAATAACCAGTGGTGTCGTGGCGCGAAGAATTCTACGCGAAGGTCACGTGAGGTAGCGCCAGGTCCCAGTCATGGTGGTCGGAGGACACATACATCGCGAGCATGTCCGTTAGGGTCCGATTTAGCCGTTCGGTAAGGCCATTTGTTTGGGGATGGTAGGAAGTGGTCAGCTTGTGGTGCGTCGAGGAAGAGCGCAGAAGATCGTCGATCACACGGGACAAAAATACGCGGCCACGATCTGTGAGTAATTGGCGAGGAGCGCCATGCTGTAGGATGACGTCGTGGAGCAAAAAGTCCGCAACGTCAGTAGCGGTGCTGGTGGGGAGTGCTCGAGTGATGGCATACCTAGTCGCGTAGTCTATAGCAACGGCGACCCACTTGTTGCCCGATTTCGACTCGGGAAAAGGACCGAGAAGATCTATACCAACACAGAAGAAAGGTTCGGTTGGGATGAAGATCAGTTGAAGAAGTCCAGCCGGGGGCGCAGTAGGCCGCTTCCTACGTTGGCATTTATCGCAGGAGGACACGTAACGGCGAACGGACCGGGCGAGACCGCGCCAAAAGAAGCGGCGACGCACGCGGTCGTACGTCCGAGATACACCCAGATGACCAGCAGTTGGTTCATCGTGAAGCTCGTGCAGCACGGTTGAACGCAAATTTTTCGGCACGACAACAAGGAGCTCAGGGCCATCTGGCTGGAGGCTACGACGGTACAGCGTGCCATTCAGGAGGACGTACATGCGAAGTGACGTGTCGTTCGGAGCAGATTCGAGATGGTCAATAAGTTGTCGCAGAGAAGCATCACGACGTTGTTCATCACCAATCTGAAGAAAGTGGGACATTGACACGACGCTGAGGCTAGGCTCGATGTATGGTTCGTCGGGCTCATCAACAAGGTAGCGGGATAAGCAATCGGCGTCCAGATGGAGACGTCCAGACTTATAAGCAACCGAGTAGGAATACTCTTGTAGGCTTAATGCCCAACGACCAAGTCGTCCAGTGGGGTCCTTCAGAGAAGAAAGCCAACACAGCGCGTGGTGATCTGTGATGACACGGGAAGGGCGGCCATACAAGTAAGGACGGAATTTCGAAACCGCCCAAACAAGAGCGAGACATTCCCGTTCTGTTATAGAATAATTGCGTTCAGACTTAGAAAGCAGACGGCTCGCGTACGCGATTACATGGTCGTTGCCCCGCTGAATTTGCGCCAAAACTGCACCAATTCCGTGACCACTCGCGTCTGTTCGCACATCTGTGGGAGCATCAGGGTCGAAATGTGCAAGAATAGGAGGTGTCGTTAGAGCGGTGATTAGCTAAGAGAAGGCGTCAGCTTGAGGAGGGCCCCAAGAAAATGGGACGTCTTGTTTGAGAAGGTCGGTGAGTGGCCGTGCGAGTGCCGCAAAGTTTTTCACAAACCGGCGAAAGTAGGAGCAGAGGCCCACAAAACTGCGAACATCATGAACAGAGCGTGGGACTGGGAAGTTTGTTACAGCGCGTACTTTCGCCGGGTCTGGCCGTACGCCGGCAGCGTCAACAAGGTGACCCAATACGGTAATCTGACGAAGACCGAAGTGGCACTTGGAGGAATTGAGCTGCAGGCCGGCCCGTCGAAATATGGATAGAATGGTCGAAAGGCGTTCAAGGTGGGTTGCAAAGGTAGGTGAGAAAATGATCACGTCGTCCAGGTAACACAAACATGTCGACCATTTAAATCCTTGTAGGAGCGTGTCCATCATTCTCTCGAAGGTCGCTGGAGCGTTGCAGAGCCCGAACGGCATGACCTTGAATTGGTAAAGGCCGTCAGGGGTAACGAAGGCGGTCTTTTCTCGGTCCGTGTCATCTACAGCAATTTGCCAGTATCCAGATCGGAGGTCGAGAGATGAAAAGAAGGTGGCGCCATGGAGGCAATCAAGGGCATCGTCAATGCGTGGTAGAGGGTACACGTCTTTTTTTGTAATTTTGTTGAGGTGGCGATAATCAACTCAGAAACGCCATGAGCCGTCTTTCTTTTTTTACTAATACCACGGGAGATGCCCAAGGGCTCGTTGATGGTTCGATTACGTTTTTCGTAAGCATTTTGGCCACTTCTTTCTGAATCACTTTTCGCTCAGATGCTGACACCCGTTACGGCCGACGGTGAATGGGCGCAGAGTCACCAGTGTTGATTCGGTGAGTGACAATTTTAGTCTGGCCCAAGGGACGATCGTCGGTGTCGAAAATGTCACTGTATGAGGCCGAAACTTGGCAGAGAGCGTCGGCCTGGTGAGGCGACAGCTCCGATCCAATCATGTTTCGAAACATACCATCGTCTGAGCTGGGTGACCGTGAGACTGCGCTTCGATCAGGAGCAGATACAGCGACAACACGGACATCGTCCTCTGTTATGGCAGTTAGCTGGGCTAGAGACATCTGGCAGGGAAACACTTGAGGGGTAAAACCAAAGTTAAGGAGCGGAAGTAACACACAGTTATCCGCTATGGTCGCGATGGTATAGGGCACAGTAACACTGCGCGTCAGCCGAACGTCAGTAATTGGTGTAACGACATAATCACCGTCAGGAACGGGAGGGGTCGATGACAAAGACACGTACGTGACGGCTCGAGGTGGCAGGCGAACGAAAGTGGTTGGGCTCAAGCGGCTGGTGGGCTTTGCAGAGTAGTCGGCAAAGATTGGTAGATCAAGGCTGAGGGTACCAGACGAACAATCAATTAAGGCCGAGTGTGCCGAAAGGAAATCAAGGCCAAGTATGAGGTCATGAGGGCAGCAGGCTAGCACGGCAAAAAGGACCACGGCGTGACGACCGGCAATGCTGACACGAGCAGTGCACATTCCGATTACTGGTACAGTACCGCCATCGGCAACACGTATTGCCTGCGTCGTAGATGGCGTCATAATCTTTTGTAAGCGGCAGCGTAAAGAAGCGCTCATAATAGACAGGTGCGCACCTGTGTCAATGAGGGCGGTCACAGGAACATGGTCGACTTGTACTTCAAGCAGGCTTTGGTGCGTGGGAAGCGTCAGTAGAGGATTTTCGGTCGTCATTGGTATTGCAGCTTCACCTCTATAAGCTGCAATATCTAGTTTTCCTGCTGCGGTCGTCCAGAGAAGCTCGGCGAAGAAAAGCGCCGAGGTGGCGGAGAGCGGGATTGGCGACGTAGCGGCGACGGGGAGCGAGAGCTGCGGCGACCGGACGAAGGGGCGTCAGGGTAGCGGCGACCGGGCAAAGGGGCGTCAGTGGAAGGCTCGTAAGATGACGACGAATAGAAATTGAAGGGTGTGGCGTCTGAACGTCGAGGGCTCGTCGGATGCATGAGCGCCGAGGTAGAGAAAGTCTGACGTGGTTGGTTTGACCAACGGCGGCGGCAATAGCGAGAAACGTGCCCAGGCTGGTGGCAGGAAAAACAAATAGGTCGGTCGTCGGGTGTTCGCCATTCCGAAGGGTTACGGAAGGGAATTGTTGGAGGTGAACGGCGAGCGTATCCTCGGGAGTAGGACGGGACTTCAGGGCGAGTCAGGGGGCATGCTGAGGGAAGTCCGAGGTTCGCAAACTCCTGCCTCACCACAGCTTGTATTAAGGCCACTGACGGCTGTTGTTGGTCAGAGGTGAGCGTTGCGAAAACGGGTGGCTGAAGAGGAGCCGGAGAGGCAGCTTCGATTTCCCGACGAACAATACGTGTGACGTTGTCATACGTGGGGGACTGGCGGGCGGCTTCACACGATGAGGTCGCGGCCGTGTTGGGCAGCCGGGTGAATCGCTGAGTGAAAACAAGAACGAAGAATTGGCCTCCAGAAAGCCGAGTTCATCAGTACCAGATGACTTTTTTATATGTATTGGCTCCATGGGATACCCATGGAGCTAAATCCAACAATGGAAGTAGGCACCCCATTTGGATCCCATTGTCGTAGGTACACTAGAGACGTAACCACTTAGGTGAAGTAATCGTAATGACAGCACGAAATTGATGGCATTCAGCAACTCGCATACATTGAAAAAATACAAGCAACAAACTTTTTGAACACAATTTAATGCAGCACAATTTTAGATAACATTCAAAACTAAAGACAGCCAACTAATTTGAAAGCTCCACATACAGAAATCCAAGTTGAATAGACACAATACTGTAACTAACACAAATATAACCCATAAATCAACTGGCTAAAATACAACAGTTACACGATCGCTTATGCGTTTATTCGTGAGGACGAGAAAGTGATAGACCTCTTTCTCCCATGTTCACCTTCGATTGTGTCCATACGGGCTCTACCCTACTATTCAATGGCTAAGTGACGGTTTAACGCGTGGACGCCGTCAGGTGACGTCATGGCGAGCTCAAGGTGACGTCATGATAACGTCACAAATTCAAGTGTCTGTTGACGTAATGGTGAATAAACGCACGACTTTATTTTTGCCTGAGCCGTGTTTACGGTAAAGCTGTTGCAATCCCGGACAGTCATTTCTTTTTCGCGTCCCGAGGATTGTGAGGCGTATCCCTGAACAAGTGCGTGTGGCAATATTTATTGCAAATGAGTTCTGCGGGAACCAGCAAGGTAGCGGAAGGGCTGAGAAAGGGAAAAAAGAAAACCACCCGTTTGTAGCCCGAAGCCACACGGAAATCCTACGGATTCGTCAAAACAAAAAGCCTGTTAGATGCCGAAAAATTTGTCTTGGTTTCGGTTCAAACCCCGGACAAAAAGGAATTTTTCGGCAATGAAGAATTTTTTTTAGAAATTCGTATGAATTTTCTTGTGGTTTTGTGCTACAAAGGGGTGGTTGTCTTTGCCTCTCATGACAAGTTCTAGATAGCTCAAAAGGTTTAAAACGCGGATACAATATAAATTTTACTTCTACACTTTGTTTCATACATGGAAGCTACGAGGCTTCTTGCAGCGCATACGCTTGCACCAAGAAATATTTCAGTGATTTTACTACACGTAATGTAATTTCTTTTTCGTTTGTAGAGCAAGTTTTAAATTTACATTCTTTTTGCCTAAGAAATATAAAAACCACATTATTTATACGATTGTCAATAGCACTAGGATCGCCGAACTTCTCTGTCTTTTCACATTGTTGGCTCCATGATTAGTTCCGTCAGCGCGCAGCTGTAGCCCATCGTAGAGGCTATGTTTGCAACCACAAAATCCAAGCGCGAGACATGTGAACTCTTACAATTTGCTCACCAAACTTTTTGTACAGGTTCCACAGTGTTGCACCTGGTGTAAAAAAAAAATGAAGTTCAGTTGCATTCGTTGTGAGTTTCAACATTCCTGTCGTTGGTAGGACCAGCTCACTGGTTCCCTTCATTTGTTACTTTTTTGTAAAGCAGGATTCTCGCACTCACTTTCGAAAGCGCACCACAGTCACAAAATTTAGTCTGTGAAGAACTGGGACGAAGGAAGGGGAACGTTGAAGCAGGGAAAGTCGGAGGGGCTCCGTCGAGAAGGATGTAACCTTAAAGCTGCCATTTGAAACAACGCATTTTCCATATGCTTCACGATGACACAAACGCCAATAAGTACTAAGACTCGGAAAGAACATGCCCAACTGGCAGTCATTCATAGGCTTTATTTCTAAAAGGCACTCGAAAAGCGTATATATACTGATCGTCATAGTGCCCCAAATTTGGACGCAGATTGTGAAATATATAGATATTCTTTCGTTTTTAAGTTCCAACATACAGTAACAGAGTGGGTTTCTGAAGGAACAACAATTAACACCAGTGGTTGTTTCTGTAGCTTGACCTAACACAGCGTCATGAAACCCAGTAGACCAGCAGTAATGCAAGTGTAGTTCAGCTAGAGCACAAGCATTTTATTCCTTCTGAAGCGGTGGGCCTCTTGTTTGAGAACTCCTGTTCTTAACGTTACCGTTGTTGTCATTCAAGCGCCACAGTCTTTCAGAATCCACTGAGTGCCTCTTAGAAAAAAAAAGAAAAAAAAACATGACAGTGCAGTCGGTGCGACAAAGAACTTCCTGTACACAGTATCTTTTTTTTTCTTTCACGATCCGTACACACTGTCGCACAGAGAGGTACTCCCTAAGCCACGAAGACATCGTGCCCCAGTTTCCGCTCAACGCTTCCCTCCGGTGACGCCGCTGGCGACGGGAGACGGTTATATTTAGAAACCTGAGCTCGTGCAAAAGGCTTTGTGGCTGTTTTTTCTCCTTTATATATTCTTTCTTCCCTAAGGCTTCGAGCAAGTCTTGCATCGACGTTAAGACTAATCGAATTTTCTCGTTCCTCTCCTTTTTACGCCATTTTCATTTCCTTTCATTCATGCTTGGGGCACCTAGATCTCCATCTGAAAAGAGTAAATTAAAAATTCAGCAGATCCGGCGCCTTGTAGGAAATCCGCTTC
>NC_051174.1:101804036-102314013 GCF_013339725.1 Rhipicephalus microplus
CAGCCCCACCGAAGGCGCCTGTGAACCTTGGCAGCAGCCAGGGCACCACACAAACTAAAGATGTCCCCTCGACCTCCAGCCCGGTGGGGTTTAAGGCTCCGTCTGTCACGACGAAGCCTTCAACGAAAACATTATCTGTCGCCTCTCCTGAGGCGATGGACACATCAACTGCACCGGCGCAGACTGCGCCAAAAGAGCGGCGGGGTTCCCTCGACCGCTCTAAAAAAGACAAAACGGTAATTACAGGGCCTTCTAAAAGCTCTGTAAGATAAGTCACTTCTCTCTTTAGACACCAGCCACACTCATTTCGTACACACAGCACTTTTTCACTCCCATAATGGAGACACAAATTATACAATGGAACGTCAGAGGACTACTTCGAAACCTCGACGATGTCCAAGAACTTCTAAACAAACATTCTCCAAAAGTGCTGTGTGTACAGGAAACACACTTAAAATCCAAGAATACAAATTTTTTGCGTCAATATGTTGTCTTTAGAAAGGACAGAGATGATTCTGCGGCATCATCTGGTGGTGTAGCCATTATTGTTAATCGAGGAGTAGCATGTAGCCATCTACCACTACTAACATCCCTAGAGGCAGTGGCTGTTCGAGCAGTTCTATTGAATAAGCTCGTCACCATCTGCTCTCTATACATACCGCCGCAACACCGCCTGGAAAAACATGATTTTCACTCTTTAATAGCCGAGTTACCAGAACATTATCTGGTTCTAGGGGACCTGAATGCGCACAGCGGTTTATGGGGTGACTGTCGATGTGATGCACGAGGTCGTCTCATCGAACAGTTCCTCTTTCATCAGGTGCTTGTCTGTTGAATAGAAAACAGGCAACATATTATAACCTTGCAAACAATACTTACTCCTCCATAGACCTCAGTATCGCATCTCCTTCACTTGTACCATTACTTCAGTGGAAAGTCATAAATAACCCATACGGAAGTGACCATTTTCCTTTGGTTTTGAGTACACCAATAATACATGAATGTCCTCCACATGTTCCCAAATGGCTGATAAACAAAGCTGACTGGGAACAATTTCAAAAATTTACTCTTTTAAGTTGGACCGAAATATGCGGATTAGGCATAGATGAAGCTGTGAAGTACTTCACAGCTTTTCTAACTGACGCAGCAGCCAGTTGCATACCGCAAACATCTGGAATGCCCGGCAAACGACACGTCCCATGGTGGAACACGGAGTGTCGTAATGCGCGAAAGGAACAGAACAGGGCATGGAGATTGCTGCGCAACTCGCCAACAGCGGAAAATCTTGACACGTTCAAGAAAATAAAGTCTCAAAGAAGGAGAACGCGTCGGCAGGCCAGAAGAGAAAGCTGGCAGAAGTTTTTGTCAGGGATCAATTCATACACACAGGAGGCAAAAGTCTGGAACATGGTCGGTAGGATAGCAGGGAAACAAGTACACACACTTCCACTCGTAAACACTCAAGGTGATACCTTGGAAGATCAGGCAAACTTCCTCGGGGCACACTTTGAACGGGTATCCAGCTCGTCCCACTATACTGACACTTTCCAAAAATACAGAACAAGAATAGAAAAGCAGAAACTCGAACACAAATCCACTAGATACGAGGCATGTAATCAAGCTTTCAGTGTAGCGGAGCTCCGAACATCTCTAAACTCCTGCAGCACTTCTGCCCCAGGTTCTGACCGTGTGGTGTATGAAATGCTAAAAAACCTACCAGCTGGAACACGAAAAACCTTACTTTGTTTGTACTATGCTATCTGGTTTTCTGGCACTATCCCTACCTCCTGGAAAGAGGCTATTATTATTCCCATTTTGAAAGAGGGCAAGGACCCTTCTTTAGCTTCAAGTTATAGGCCTATTGCACTTACAAGCTGCTTGTGCAAAGTGTTCGAAAAAATGATAAACTGCCGACTTGTACATATCCTTGAAACAAACAATTTGCTCGACCCATTTCAGTGCGGGTTTCGAGAAAGTAGATCCACCACAGACCACCTTGTTCGTATCGAGGCACGGATCAGAGACGCCTTTGTCCATAAACAATATTTTCTCTCTGTGTTCCTCGATATCGAAAAGGCGTATGATACAACATGGCGTTTCGGAATTCTAAGAGACCTGTCCCACCTTGGTGTGCGCGGAAGAATGTTTCATATAATCGAAAGTTACCTCTCAAACCGGACATTCCGTGTCCGTCTGGGCAGTGTGCTTTCTCAAACATTTGTCCAGGAAACAGGCGTGCCACAAGGTGGCGTGCTTAGTTGCACACTTTTTATTATCAAAATGAATTCTTTGCACTTGTCCATTCCCCGCAATATGTTCTATTGTACATATGTCGACGATGTTCAGCTTGGCTTCAAGTCATGCAACTTGGCCATGTGTGAGCGGCAGGTTCAGCTGGGTTTAAATAAGGTCTCCAAATGGGCAGATGAAAACGGATTTCGACTTAACCCACAAAAAAGCACGTGTGTCTTGTTCTCTCGAAAGAGAGGCATGCACTCGGAACCTGACATTTGACTGAATGGGCAACGTCTGTCCGTCAAAGCCGAGCATAAATTCTTAGGCTTAATCTTGGACAACAAGTTGACCTTCGTACCGTACATCAAGTATTTAAAAACAAAATGTTTAAAAGCCATGAATGTTATAAACGTGTTGTCACGTACTACGTGGGGTAGTGATAGGCAATGCCTCATGAACCTCTATAAAAGCCTCATCCGCACCCGCTTAGATTATGGGGCCGTTGTCTATCAGTCTGCCACTCAAAGTGCCTTGAAGATGCTTGACCCCGTGCACCATTTGGGCATCCGCCTTTCTACGGGTGCTTTTCGCACCAGCCCCGTAGAAAGCCTTTATGTTGAGTCAAATGAGTGGTCGCTTCATCTGCAGAGAACTTACATGTCCTTTGTTTATTTCCTTAAGGTGAAAGCAGACAAGAAGCACCCCTCATACTCTACAATTAATGATTTGTCGAGCTCAATTCTATTTCAAAACAGGCCTTCGATGAGGCAGCCCTTCTCAATTCGCCTGAAGTGTCTAGCTGAAGAAACTGAAGTGTCACTTGAACACAGTTTAATGGCTCCTGTAGCATACCCGCCACCGTGGCAGTGGCAGAATATAGACTGCGATGTGTCTTTCCTAGAGGTTACAAAACATGCACCTATTGCCCATATCCAAACATACTTTCTGGAACTTCAACACAAATACACATGTCCTGAGTTCTTCACAGATGCCTCCAAGACTAACTCCTCTGTGTCCTACGCTGCTGTCGGCCCATCCTTTTCGGATGCTGGCCCTCTACATTGTGGGGATCTGAGGCGCGCCTGCGACCATTTCGCGGGCATTCCGCCACACGGCCACACCCTTTCGCTTTCCTGCTCTGTTAACACCACGTGGCGATAGATGGCGCCACGTGCGGGCACGGCGCGCGCCACTGCGCGCGCCGAGGGAGCGCTCTCTTCTCCGTTGGTCGGCGCCGGGTAAGCACGTGTTTTCCTTCGTCCGCGTCCCCTTTGGGAATCGCCGGACTGCAGCCTGCCTGGGGTGGCCTTGGGCACCTCGGCAGGCGTGTTTACTTGAGTGCTAGCTTCGGTAGCGTACGCTAAGCCCACAGCGGTGCCTAGTGCTTGAAGTGGTCGTACCACAACGAGCCGCACTTGCCGTAGGCCCAGCGCGTACGAGGTTTGCCCTAACACTCGCGACCAGGCCCAGTGGCCATCGTGAGAGTGCGCAGCATAGCCGCGAGGGACCTTTTCCCGACCGGCGTGTCAAAGCTCGCCATTGCCAGCTGCGACGTGCTCGCGGTTTTCCCCTTATTGTGAACGTCCGCGTGCGGGTGCCTTTGCTACCCGCGTCCCGGGAGCGGACGTTGTGCTGTTGTTCGGGGTGCCGCCAGAGGCAATAAAGTGTTGTGTACTGTTACATTAGAACACTGTCTATTTGCCGCGCCGCGCTAAACGCCTTATCAGTTGAGCGCGCGCGGAGCGGTGCGCTACACGCGAGTAAACGGAGTAGCGGCCCTGTGGCTCGCTAAGCGTGAACCCGCGGTGATCGTCCGCTGCGGTTAGGAGCGGGGTCACCATACTGGCGCCCAACGCGGTATCAAAGGCTCATTAAGCCTTTGATTAGTCTTAGCCGAGTCAGCCCGCCTTTGCGAATTAGACTCGCCGCGTTTACCCGCGTTATGTCTGCTCCGCGTGAGTTCTGTCCGCTGACGCTTTTAGCAGATACCGCATTGCTCGAGAACAGGGCCAGTGCCCCCCTTGAGCATCACAATCGCGCACCCTCACTTGTCACAAGCCCCAGTCGGGATGACACGAGGCGCTACGTATCAGCTCCCATTGGAGAGGTAGCGCGTTTTGGGTCCGGGGCCATAGCCCAACCCGAACAGTGCACAAGGACATGGACTACTACTGCTCCCTTTGGAATGCATGGTAGTTCCATGTCACAGCGCTCCGAAACGGCTCTCAGTGGAGCTTCCGGGGCGCAGATCGGCACCGCGGCCTCAGCCGTTGCCGAATTTTGCCCGCTGGCTGCTACGCAACCTAGCAGCCAAGCTCATTTCGAGCACGCGCCTGTACCGCTAGCCGCAAGCGGCCTAGCATTTTCACGTGAAGCTGCCCCAAGAGTCGGCTGTGAAAAACAGGCGCTCCCCAGAGTCGCGACGGCCGGTATCCATTTTGAAACCGCGCCGCTTATCGAGCTCGGAGACAGTTCCCCATCGCTCGCCCGCGCCGCTAATGCACCGACAGCTTCCTTTGAAGCGGGCGCACAGACGCTGCTGCAAAATGCCGCCCAAATGATTCAGGCACTCACGGGGGCAGTCCAAACGCTTTCGGCCATTCCGAAACGCCCTCATCCCGCTGTCATGTTGCCCGTTCCGACCTACAGCGGGTATGGTGATCTGCAAAGTGCAAGAGATTACCTGGACTCCCTCGCACGTTATCAGAGAGCCATGGGTCTAGACGACGAGGAAGTGCTCGGACGCGTCGTCCCGGCAGCACTGACTGACACGGCGGCCAGGTGGCATCGGCTTTCCGGCCACCGAGCAGCAACCCTCGAGGAGTTCCGCGCGGCCTTCCTGCGCGAATTCTTACCCGCTGACTACGAGAGTAGGATGCGGCGCGAGCTCGAGCTCCGCACACAAGCTCCTGATGAGTCGCTTCAGGAGTACGTACGCGCGATGGAAGACCTTTTTTCTATCGCTGAGCCCAGAGCCTCGAACGAGGAGCGCGTCGAACGGGTGATTAGGCAGGCACACCCGACTTTTTCGGCGTACCTGCGCGGCAGTCGCTTCCGTGATTTGGAGCAATTGGCCGTCGAGGCAAAGCGCATCCAAGGCGACATTCTCGCCGCGCGTTCCTATCACCCGCCACCGCCAGCCAGCGAGGCCCTCGAACCGCGCTGCGCGTGGGGAGGGGCCATGACCCTTTCTCAGCGGCAACAGCCCGCCGGAGCTGCCTTTGCGGCTACCCCTACAGCTGGGCGCGCGTGGGAGATAAGCGATCGAGCTTTAGATCCCTACACGTACGGGAGGCGGGCAGCCGGTGCTGCATCGCAACTCGACGCGCGCGAGCAGGGACGAAATCCGACCCAGCGCATCACCGGTGGTAACGGTCGTCAGAGCGGTTCCTTTGATCACGCGGCGAACCCACCCCGGCAGCTCGCAGCTGCTCCGTCGCGGGAAAGGGACCGCGATGGAGTGCGCTGTTTCCGCTGCCGTCAACGAGGGCACATAGCGAGGGAGTGCTCCGCGTTTGTGCCTCCTGTGAGGCAGGGAAACGGGAGCGCGGGCCGTTCGTGAAGGCACGAGCGGCCGAACCCTTGCTTCTCCCCTCTGCGTATCGGGCAAGCAGTCTTTCTGGTGCGCACGCGCCGTTTATTTCGGTCACCATTGTCGGTCGCAAATTCTCGGCGTTGCTGGACACGGGCGCAAGCGCTTCGTTGTTTGGCGAACAGGTGTTGTCCCACTTGCAGAAGCGCTCGGTGCGCTTGCGGGACAGCCGAACGACATTCACCCTCGCGAAAGGCGTGGCCCAGTCGGCGGGCGCCGCGAGGTTGACTGTCAGATGGGGAGGCCGAATGAGACGCGCGCGTTTCGTTCATCTTCCAGGGCTCAGTGTTCCTGTGATTCTCGGTCGGGACTTTCTCCTAAAAACCGGTATCGTAGTGGACATTGCGAATGGAGGCTATCGCGACGGACCTTTTTCCGAGCTAAAGCCGTTCATCAGCCCTCCGGCGCTTTCTGTTGCCTGTGCAGTTGAAGCGTCGAAACCGTGTCACGTGCAAACTTCGGGGGCAGGCCCCTGCGCTATGCACTCGTCGGCTCAAAATCCCCATCGGGATCGAGCGGCACGACACGAAGAGGCTCCGCATCCTTTGATCGCCTGTGCGACTCAATTAAATGATACACAGAAGGCTCGTTTGTCGGCACTGTTGCGCGAATACGATGAGCTCTTCACCGATCAACCCGGCTGTACCGATTTGGTGAGCCATTCGATCGAAACTGGCGACGCGCTTCCTTTGAAGTGTAACCCCAGGCCCGTCAGCCAGGCCAAGAGGCAGGTAATTGACGGCTTGCTGGACGAGATGCTCTCATCCGGCATTGTTCGCCGTTCGTCCAGCGCCTGGGCGTCTCCAATTGTGTTGGTGCCTAAGAAAGATGGCAGTCATCGCCTGTGCGTAGACTATCGCCGTCTCAACGGAGTGACTCGTAAGGATGCCTATCCGCTCCCCACGATTAGCTCCATCGTAGGAAACCTCGGCACTGCGCGGTATTTTACCACATTAGATGCCTCCAAAGGTTACCTACAGGTCCGGATGGGTAATCGTGACCAGTGTAAAACTGCGTTCACGTCCCACAGAGGGTTGTTCGAGTTTACTCGTATGCCTTTTGGTCTTTGCAATGCTCCTGCGACTTTTCAGAGACTCATGGACCGCGTCCTCGGGGAAGCAAAGTGGTCTTACTGCATGTGCTACCTCGACGACATCGTGATTTATTCACGAACCTTCGAAGAGCACTTGGCCCACATTGCCGATGTGCTCGGGAGGGTGAGAGCCGCCGGGATGACGTTAAATCCCGCAAAGGCCCAACTAGCGCAAACCCGAGTTCAGTTACTTGGCTTCACGCTGGGCGAAGGCTCCATTGAGCCAGATCGGGAGAAACTTCGAGCAATCCTCGATTTCCCCGCGCCCAAGGACGTACGCGGCCTGCGCCGCTTTCTCGGAATGGCCAATTTTTACCGGTCGTTCATTCCGTCCTGTGCCCGAGTGCAGGCGCCCTTGACCAAGCTCCTGGGTAAGTCAGCTGAGTGGCGATGGGGACCTGAGCAGCAAGAGGCGTTTTGCCGTCTGTCTAGCGCCATTGCGGAGACAGCGCAGCTCAAGCTCCCCGACCTGACCAGACCGTTTGTTGTCCAGACTGACGCAAGCGATCTGGGATTAGGAGCAGTTCTCCTACAGGAATACGATGGTGTGTTGCAGCCGCTGGCCTTTGCCAGCCGCTCGTTGATACCCGCGGAAAGGAATTATTCCGTGACCGAGAGGGAGTGTCTCGCCATCGTGTTTGCACTGCGGAAGTTTGATGTCTACCTGGATGGGACGAAATTTGTGGTGCAAACAGATCACAGCGCGCTTAGCTGGCTGATGCGGCTCCGTGAGCCTGCAGGCAGGCTAGCGCGCTGGGCTCTCCTAATACAGCATTATGACTTTTCAGTGCAGTATCGGAAGGGGAGCACTAACGTGGTAGCTGACGCGCTATCTCGTGCCCCACTGTCGACCAGGAGCCTGGATCCCGGTGCGACAACCGCTAGCGGTGCCTTTGCGCAAGCAAGCGGCGCGGGCGAAACGGCGGCGGAGCCGCCGAGTGGAGAAAAGGGTGAGTGCGGCCTTTCCACGGGCCAGGCAAGCAGCGCGCCGCGAAGCGGGCGAGAGGGGGAGCGAAAGGGAAGCGAACCCGTGACGCCAATGCGAGCGGAGGCGATGGCTGCAGTCCTGAGTGGGAACGATACCAAGCTCCCCTTTGGGAGAATGGGAATCGCTTTCAGCAGACAAGAGTTACTGAAGGCCCAGCAAGATGATCCGTTTTGTCGCGAGTTGAGCGACGGTCTCAGGGAGACGGAGCGCCGAGACGCTGCTGGTAGTGCGGCGGGCGCAGGGGGACGGGAACCGGCGTGTGTCGCTGGGTCCCCCGCGGATACATACTTGCTGGACCATGATGGACTCCTGCTGAAGTACATAGCCACCGATGAGGAGTCAGTGGACCCGTTTAAGGTGGTTGTGCCCAAAAGTCTGAGAGGCGCACTGTTGCGAGCCTCTCACGACGAGCCCATTGCCGGTCACCTGAGTGGCTCTAAAGTTTTTGCGAAACTGAGCAAGGTTGTGACTTGGCTTGGCATGAAGCGTGACATTTTTCGCTATTGCCGTTCCTGCCACGTCTGTCAAACGGTGAAATCAAGGGGTGGCAAGCCGCCCGGCTTGATGAAACCGATTGTCAGTGAGCGTCCGTGGCAAGTAGCCACCTGCGATATAATGGGGCCGTTCCCCAGGAGTAAGCAGGGGTTCATACATCTGATGGTAGTTGTTGATCATTTTTCCAAATGGGTGGAGCTGTTTCCGCTGCGGAAAGTGACAGCGCGAGCGGTGCTAGAGAGGCTACAGGAAGTGTTTTGTCGGTTCGGCTTTCCGAAAAGATTGATCACGGACAATGCGTCGTATTTCACCGCTCGGGTGTTTGGTAATACGTGCCGTTCCCTAGGAATAGATCACTGCACCACTTCGCCCTACCATCCCCAGTCCAATTTGACGGAGCGAACCAATCGTACGCTCAAACCGATGTTGGCGGCCTTTGCCGAAAGTCAAAGGGACTGGGCAGACCATTTGAGTGAACTCGCGTTTGCAATCCGAACCTCCGAGAGTCGCTCTACTGGTTTCTCTCCCGCCTTCCTTAATTTCGGAAGGGAGTTGGCAAATCCGGTGACCAGTGTCATGCGATGCCAGCTCGGAGACGAGGAAGAACCGGCAGACTGTTCTGCTTACGCTTCCACACTTCGGGACAGGCTTTGTCGAGCTCTCAGTAGAGCGAGGCAAAGTTTGGCATCGGCCAGGGCCGAGCAAAAGGCCCAGTACGACCGAAAACGTCGCCACCTTTCATTTAAGGTGGGTGACCTCGTCCTGAAGCGCAACCACGCCCTTAGCGACGCGAGCAAGGGTTTCTCAACTTCGCTCGCTCCAAAGTGGCTTGGTCCGTACCGAGTGGAAAAAGCTTGGACTCCACTCGCGTACTTGCTGAAAGACCCGCTTTCGGGAAAACTCAGCCGTGCCCATATCGCAGACCTGAAAGCCTTTGCGTCGAGGTCTGACGAGCCTGCGCCAGCGCCCAGTGGCTCTTCGCGCAAGCAACGGCGCACACCCGGCGCAGCGGACCGCATTCGGACCACGCACCGGTATAATCTGAGGAAGCGGTCACCTTAGTGATTTCGCGCCGGACGGCGGGCTTATTTCCGCAACCGAAGGCCCTCATTTCAACTTTCTAGCCTCAGTTAGCTAACTTCTTTACAGCCAGTGCTTGCAAAGAAGTCTGTTCCGCCCAGTTACTGCTGCTGATTGTCATTTGAGTGTTGTTGTTTACTTGATGTTTTTCAGTGTTTTCTTTTTTTTCTTCTCGCTGGAGGAGGGGATTGTGAATTGGTGCTTTAGCGTGGGGAGAGGGACAAATGACACTCTGCGCTTCCCTTGCGGTGCGCGTTTGGAGAGACCCGACCATCGGAGGTGTGTGTGCATGTGTGTGTGCGTGTGGCGACAACCTAGGAAGTCACCGACCCCTACACCACTTTGGACTCCGGAGGTGATCGGAGACCTGCACGAGGCTCCTGCACGAGGCCAGCTGTCGCAGACGCTCTGCACAACTCGACCGACGCCGAAGCCAGTATATTTGGCGACCATTATTCCAGCAGAAGGGCCGGCTGTCGCAGCGAGGTCCATCCGAACCTCCACCGAGGCGGCGTTCGTCGGACTCGCAGGGCTGTCGTCAACATCGACGAGACGAAGGTGAGCCCGTTCCTCGCATGAAGGCCTCAACCAGGACCCTCCCCTTGAACTCTCGCATCCACGCAATCACCCAAGTCAGACATTACGTGACGCTGCCCCTCCGAGCCGTGAACGCGCTCTTGCGTGAGCATCATGAACTCCCGTTACCCCTCTTCCGCGGAGCCCTTGTATTTGTCAAGTGTATTCTTGTGTTGTTTATTTTTTTTTCTTCAGCAGCAGTTGCAGAGCGAGGCTGAGGCTAGCTGTTGCCCATTGCATGACGCCTTTGCATGCATGGGCGACGACCGGCTGCCTTTGCAGACCGGTATATAGGGTGAATTAAGGAGAGGAGGATGTGGGGATCTGAGGCGCGCCTGCGACCATTTCGCGGGCATTCCGCCACACGGCCACACCCTTTCGCTTTCCTGCTCTGTTAACACCACGTGGCGATAGATGGCGCCACGTGCGGGCACGGCGCGCGCCACTGCGCGCGCCGAGGGAGCGCTCTCTTCTCCGTTGGTCGGCGCCGGGTAAGCACGTGTTTTCCTTCGTCCGCGTCCCCTTTGGGAATCGCCGGACTGCAGCCTGCCTGGGGTGGCCTTGGGCACCTCGGCAGGCGTGTTTACTTGAGTGCTAGCTTCGGTAGCGTACGCTAAGCCCACAGCGGTGCCTAGTGCTTGAAGTGGTCGTACCACAACGAGCCGCACTTGCCGTAGGCCCAGCGCGTACGAGGTTTGCCCTAACACTCGCGACCAGGCCCAGTGGCCATCGTGAGAGTGCGCAGCATAGCCGCGAGGGACCTTTTCCCGACCGGCGTGTCAAAGCTCGCCATTGCCAGCTGCGACGTGCTCGCGGTTTTCCCCTTATTGTGAACGTCCGCGTGCGGGTGCCTTTGCTACCCGCGTCCCGGGAGCGGACGTTGTGCTGTTGTTCGGGGTGCCGCCAGAGGCAATAAAGTGTTGTGTACTGTTACATTAGAACACTGTCTATTTGCCGCGCCGCGCTAAACGCCTTATCAGTTGAGCGCGCGCGGAGCGGTGCGCTACACGCGAGTAAACGGAGTAGCGGCCCTGTGGCTCGCTAAGCGTGAACCCGCGGTGATCGTCCGCTGCGGTTAGGAGCGGGGTCACCATAACATCCACGCACAAGTATCTTCACAGCGGAAGCTTACGCGATACTGGTGGCAGCTAAACACATCAAACAATTACAAATACAAAAAGCAGTAATTTATACAGACTCCCTCAGTGTGGTAACGGCTCTGCACAGTCTAAAAAAACAAAAAAACCCAGTCCTTGTCTCACTTTACTCCATTTTGTGCACACTTTACACGCAGAAACAACATGTTGTAGTGTGCTGGGTGCCAGGGCACCGTGAGATCCAAGGCAACGTGAGGGCGGATCACCTCGCTGCATCCGTTCATGAGAGCACCGCCATTACATCCATATCAATCCCGGCCCTTGATCTTAAGCCGTCTCTCAAACTAAACCTCAGGGGCTACTGGCAGAGCAAGTGGGATACACACACACAAAACGAACTACACGTTATCAAGCCACACCTTGGCCATTGGCCACCAGTATCAAAATCACGTCTAACAGAGGTAACGCTAACAAGACTCAGGATAGGGCACACATACACGACACACACACATCTTTTATCCGGTGGTGATCCACCATTGTGTGATAAATGTGGTGAGGCTTTAACAGTTCTTCACGTTTTAATCCAATGTAAACAGTTAGACACTCTAAGAAGACAACACTTCCCATTACCCTACCGACAACATATACCTTTACACCCTGCAATGTTTGTCGGTAGGGAACCACTTTTCACCCATAAATCATTGTTAGCTTTTTTAAGAGATGTTAATTTTTACCATGTAATATACCCAGGCATTGCGTAGCGTGACCTCTCAAGAGAGGTCGCTGCTGCTGTGATTACATTTAAAAGCACTTGCCTCGCAGCCCTTGGACACAAGGGCACTGATGAGGCAAGTGTGCTAGTGCCAAATATTTTTACGTTTTTATTATCAAAACCTTTGTCACCCTTTTTAATATGCATATCACGCCACTGTCATGTCTTTAATACTTATGTTTTTACCCGCATTATCGCGAGAAATTTTAAGGCCCCTATACAGCCACGCAACATATCATTGTTGGCATCTCTATACTCATTGAAATGGCGCTCTTTGGCCATCAATTGGCCCTTGCGCCATAAAACACCACACATCATCATCATCAGAAAACATTCCTCATGTAGCATGGGATTGGTGAAGTTGGAGATAAAGAAGTGCAAAGAACTGATGTAACAAGACTATTCTCGTTTAACTTTAGAGATCACGAATTATTCGAAAATGGACTAAAATACGAAAAAACCAGTTTCTACGACTAAAGAAGAAGAACGATTACAAGAAGGAAGAGAGGTTGGCCTAGAAAGAGGGTTTCTGGCCTGATACTTCTCTCGGCCAGATTCACAACCAGAGTCAATCCTATACGTTCATCGTAATAATCAGGGTCATTTCATAGACGTGTCATAGACGTTTTTAATGCCTTAGCGAGACGATAGTTATAGCGCGAGAACAAAACGACGACACAGAGACACGAAAGACTCTGTGTCTCTGTCGACACAGAGACAAGAAGGACACGAAAGACTCTGTGTCTCTATGTCGTCGTTTTGTTTTCACGCTATAACTATCGTCATGCCATACCAACTAGCCCAAGTGCCAAATTTCTTAGTGAGACGTTGATGTCATATCGGAGATAGTAAGTGGATACGACATCGCCACTAGAGAACGCAATTTTCGCTTCTGCGTCAGCTTTTTTATTCTAATCTGTGCCACAGTAACTGGTGTGCGCTGTAACGTAACAGTATGCGCGGATTGACACGCCTCATTTAACATATTCTTTATATCACACAACAGACTACTGTATTCGTTTTCTTGCTTGAAGTGGTTGCTAATTAGCTGGAATGTGGGGATCAGAGCAATGCAAATGACAAAGCGTAAGTTATAGGGACACAGTACCTCATGCCACAAGAACGCTTTTAAGGCCGTTTGTCGTTATCTTGATGAACAAGAACGAATGCGACTTTGAATTTTCAGTTGTATAAGTAAAATAAAGAAGTAAATATTTATTTAAAACATAACAAATTATAATACTTTATTTCTATTCAATCTAAAGACTATAGCGCTTTATATGAGTGGGCAAAAACTATTATTGCACTCTTTCCCTATTATGAACGTTTTTAATAGCATTATTCAGCACTCAAAATGTCTAACCAATTCATATCATCAATTACAGCCCAAAGCCCCTGGCTTGTTATTATATATATAGGAGGTCACAACAACAACTGGAAGCGTTTGTTGCGTTCTTTGTCGTTCTTCACTCTAAATCGAAGCATACAATGCAGCCCAGCGTTTGCTTGCCGGAATATATTTCTTGCATACTAGAATCTTTTCAACGGGTTATGCATTTCTTTATAAGTTTAACTAAGCTGTTTTCGCCGCATTAATCTTGAACCGAATCGTAATAACTATAGCCCGTTTCTCGAACTTGCTACGTGAATATAGTGGCCCCTATTATGGCAATGCAAGGCATCCTCATACAGTTCGCCACTCGTTCGCTCTTCTACAGATTTATTGTGCGAATATTACGATGCCACTATTCTCACAGTTACGCCAGTGCATTTCGTTCGAACACAGTTCACTGTGACAGGAAAATTGTACCAATCACCTCGTCACAAACGTGCCCATGTCTGTTATTTAAACTCGTGTACCAAAAGAAACAGCTTCATGTTTACACCGCAGTTCCTGCAGGCTAACAAACCCTTTCCGTTCGAGGAAGGATTGAGCAAACGCAGGGAAATGTAACACCTCACAAATGTACTCGCGTCCACTAGCGTTCTTCTCGGTAATCTGTTATAATTCATACAACAAACTTTGCATGATAGCTTGGTGACATTGGAAAACGTAGATGAGAACTCCCTTTTACGAAAATCTGCGAAAATCCTTGTAGAACACGATCGATGCTATTGGGGTACTACGTTCATTTACACCTTTTTTCGAGGGGTGATGCTAAGAAACACGAAGAGCAATCCGTGAACAAATTCTTTACCACCAGGAGATGAAGGAAGATTGAGAGGGCTACGAACAAAGCGCACTTGATATATTGAATTCAAGAACAGTTGTATTACGACGTGATAAAAGGGTTGGCTCAGCGGCCCACCTAAATGACTTACAGCAAATCAAAGCGATCCGCAGGGACCTGATAATGTGACAACTATTTGCCCCGAAAATGTAGAAAACTTTAATTCTTACACGAGCTCATCTATCTATCTATCTATCTATCTATCTATCTATCTATCTATCTATCTATCTATCTATCTATCTATCTATCTATCTATCTATCTATCTACCTGCGACTGTTAGCGCTCCTCGCCGGTGCGTGATGATGATTATATGTGGGGTTAACGTATGAAAACCACCATATAATATATGATAGACGTTGTAGCGGAGGACTCCGGAAATTTCCACCACTTGATAATCTTCAACGGGCACCCAAATCTAAGCACACGGGCTCACAGCATTTTCGCTTCATTGCAAATGAAACTGCCGCAGCCGGGATTCGATCTCGTGACCTGTGGGTTAGCAGCCGAGTACCTTAGCAACTAGACCACCGTAGCAACGCGATGCGTGTCATGTGAGAACATGACTACATGCCCCGCTTACGATGCACTCGTGGCCGTTTTGCTAGCTTCACATAAAACAAATTGGTCTTACCTGACGTCAATGAATGACGACGGTATATGACTGGTGCAAACATGATAATCATGGCATGCGTGTTATGTAAGAACATGTCAAGATACCACGCTCATGATGCGCTCGCAGCGTTACGCTCGCTCCACATATACCGAATTCGATATCAAGGGACGTGCATAGACAACGAAGGTAACTGACACGTTCAATAATGATAACCACGATATGCGTGTCAAGTAAAACATGACAATATTCTACGCTCATAGTGTGTTCACGGTGTTTCGCTAGCTCCACGTATGCCAAATTCGGTGTGACGTGACGTGAATAGACAACGAAGGTAAAGACACGTCTAAACATGATAATAATGACATGGAAGTCATGTACGGCATCATTTGTGTCCACCTCGTAAAGCTGTGCTGATTCGAAGTGACATATCAACCTTCCCCATTCGTGCTTCGCATATCATCGATTCTCACTGTACGAAAGTCTGCCAACTTTTTCTATAAGGAAAATAGAGGCGAGGAAAAGTGGGCATGAACCTGCCTGAGCTGCTATGCTTTGTTCTATCTATCTATCTATCTATCTATCTATCTATCTATCTATCTATCTATCTATCTATCTATCTATCTATCTATCTATCTATCTATCTATCTATCTATCTATCTATCTATCTATCTATCTATCTATCTATCTATCTATCTATCTATCTATCTATCTATCTATCTATCTATCTATCTATCTATCTATCTATCTATCTATCTATCTGTCTGTCTGTCTGTCTGTCTGTCTGTCTGTCTGTCTGTCTGTCTGTCTGTCTGTCTGTCTGTCTGTCTTTTTTTAATTTGTGAGGGGTGTTAATATCGACCCCTCCTACCTAGCGCCCCCTCCTTGGAAGTGTTTACAAAGGTCCACGTGATGTTCTCCTGCACGACAGTGTGCGGGATACATGAAGAGCTACATAATCCCAAAATCTTACGAGATAAATTGTAAATGAGTATTGCAACAGAAGCCGAAAAAGAGTGCCTCAGTAACAACATTTATATTTGTGAAATAGTTGATTTATACTAAAAAAATGATTCTCAAATGTGAAGTGGTGTAAAATAAAAAAGTGGACGCGACGGTTTTGTACACAGAAAATTCACTTCGCTATGAACGAAAGCGCTAGCTCATTATTTGAGATTGTCTACAAAGTAGTCTTCATGTGGTTGAACGAATATTTGCTTTTACATGTTTTAGGTTAGTTGTTGAGTCCCCAAACGTATGCTTGACTTGAAAACTCCTGAAATCCATCGACAAAAGGGGTTTAATGATTGCTAAAATACCTATATCATCAAAAAATGCAGATAGCCCCCCCCCCCACTCCCGCCGTGAAATCCGTGCTAAGCGATGGCAAATTATATAAGCAACAGAAAAAAAAAATCAAGAATTCCGCCCATTATGAGGGGAACCGGCAACTCTGGGGATATAGAAATATTCAACATTCCTCTTAGGCATGATGTACTGGGGCTGCGCAAGCACCAAAACCAGATGAACTCTTGTAGCAAGCTCCTTCGGAAAAAGCATCCAATATAAGTCATTCAGGAGCACAAACCGACATCAACAAACCAGGCTTGCAGAGTGGTGTGCTACAGTATGGGTCTAAATCAAGTGGTTCGGCCGGCCTAATTACCGTATTCTTGCTCGCCAATTTATATGAATAAAGTTATTTTTCCTCTTCCTCCGAACGGCATTCCAGTTGCCTCCATGAAGGAAATATTTGTTTCTCTATTGCCCCAGCTTGACTACTGCTTCATTTTCGGATAACTGAATACAGAGGTTTTTGAACAATCGCCGCAGTGCCGAATCCACACGAACATATTGCCAGCTTTGCACTAGTGTGGATAAACCTGAAGGGAGTGCTGAGCTAAGCAGCCTTATTAACGCGATAGACTTAAAGAGCTCGTGTCACAGAAAACACGCCGATGGCGTTGACCCCGTTGGATTTGAGCAAAAAAACGTGTGTGTGTCTGTTACCGAAAGATCAAGTTACCGTTATAGCTGTGGGACGCCGCTACTTGTCAACGCGTGCGCACGTAATCACGCCGAAAAAACCGCGCACTCGAAGAAAAAAAAAGGTGTTCAAGGTCAAGAGGCGTGGTAGTTTCTTTGCCCTGTCACCCCTCACTGCTTAGCTTCTAGCGCTTTTGTCGGGACGAGAGAAAAGACAATGCAAATGCAGCATGTGACAAACCTTCGTAACTCCACTCGCACTGAACGGATTTTTAAAATTTTGCGGCGTTTAATTTGTGAGGCAATAAGCTCTTCTAGTGAATTCATTTCATGGTTTTTGTAGCTATTTGCTTTTTTCTCATGCATTTGTTCTTGCTATTGTACGCCTTCTTTTCTCTTCTCTAGTTTCTCTCTATAATTTTATATATTTCTATTTTCTTTCAAGATTTTTTTCTGTTTCTCTGAGTTTTTACTTTTATTTCCTTTTCCAATTTTTCTAAGTGGCTTTTGCAACGGTACGTCGCGATTAACTATATGGCAGTCGACACCACAACGGTCACCGCGCTTCATATTAGCAAGGCGCTCGTAAACAACAAGCAGAAGATGACCTCTTTGAATCCAACACGCACTCAAATGGTTCTGATAAACCCCAAAGTGGGTGTGAGCTAAATGTTTAGGATCTGCCTCTACATATACGCGGTTCTGCTTGCGTGAATATCATCGCCAATGCGATTAAAAAACAGAAAGAAGACTTTTTTGAGGTGTGAGTTGCCGCCCACATGGCCATGATGTATGTGGTTTCACCTGCTATACGCCAAGCGATGACAACAGCATACGATCAGAGCCTATACGACAGCCCGGCCTCCTAAGTTTCTGCACACTTGAAAACACAGTTTCTTTCTTCCTTAGTCAAGTTACCCCAAAAGAAGAATGGTATTTAGTTGCTACATGTAGTTTCTGAAACGGGGATTGCATTACGCAATGATTTGATTATCGCTCCGCGTTTTGCATAAGCAGCGTTTCAAATGGGCCTTCTCTTTTTTTTTGCCATTGTCCAATCAGCGCATTTGACCACCTCTGCGAGGTGCGATGACCTGCTTGAGAAAACTAATGAGCGACCCGATGTCCGGCGAATGACCTGAGGTTGTCGACTTCAGCTTATCTCAATTTCCGTAATAGCGTCTGCTTCTCGGATGACCGAAGAAGGTCTCAAGAGAGCCTTCTCTGGTATTCATTCTTCGGCATCTAATGAAAAAATTTATTGCGTTAGAAAAGCTTCTTTTTCTTAGTTTTCGTTCACGTCGTGCTAATCAGATACATCATAAATTCTGCCCACGTGCATATTCAATACTGAAAGAAAAAGCAAAAATAAAAAAGAACGGTCTGGTGACGTCAAGTGTTCTCGTCTTCTTACTGAAAGGGATTGTGATGTCAGTTCAACGACCACTGCGTGGCTAGCTGAGTGAGCAGTTAATGAACCAAGCGTACGAGAGAGTGGAATGAACTGACGACGCAAACTAGAGTTTCCAGGGTTGTGTCATAAACGAAACGCTCACTTGTGAGGAAGAAAGGTCATTGTTTCATTCACGGAGTTTGGAGAATATCTTACCCAAGGATATTCCAAGCAAAATTGCTGTAAAATGAGTCACATGCACTCTACACGGGTTAGAAGTGTGTGGTAAAATAATATGTTCAGCCATTCAGCAAGGTGCTCAGCAATCTTGTTTAGGTCCACCTACAATAAACTTTGCTTTTTTTGATGACCACACTGCTTTTGGTGCATTCTGTAACGCGAGTGGAACTTCACATACTTGCAGCGTACTCTTTGCATGATTCCTAAGCTGCGTTCTGTACTGAAAACTACTAAATATTTCCACATTGCATTGCTTCAGTTTATCAATGCAATAAATAAAGGTATGGTAGATGTGGTAAAAATACCAAACAATCGTTTTAGAGGGGCTCAGGCGTTGGCGGCTTACTTCAAATAATACGACTGTCCGTCTTCACACTTTATGCTGCTCGAAGTGGGAAAAAAGCTAACCAATAAAGTGCAAGTATGACTTACAATCTACCTAACACTGCTAAGTGTATATGCAGTACGTATTCGTTAGGATGGTGTGCCAACGACTGAATAAGTCTACAGTGCTTTTCCTACCCGCACCCTTGGTCTTAGCTACAATTGATAAAACGTAAGAGTAGCCGGATTCCATTTCGCAAGCGGTAACATGGTCAATATCAGAAGTGACATAGTAACTTATCGTCACCAACGATCTGCACTATAAAGCACCAACAGTTAGCGACAACAGGCGTTAATAAATAGAGACCGACAGAGAAATGAAATGTCCTTTGCGAGTTTGCTGAAAAACACTTGCCTCAAGTAAGTACTTGTAGCTATTAGGCTTTGCAACGTAATAGATAAATGTAATGGCATTCGATGCTATATACATTGGTACACTAACACACACAAAAAAACTTTGTAGGTGTTAGGCTCTGCAACGTAATACAGAAATGTAATGGCATCTGATGCCATATATATTGGTACACTCACAGAAAAAATAATCCGTGCAATATTTCTAGTATAAGAGCTGTGGTTCGTGGGCTCTCGGGTACAGACAGAGTTAGGGGTAAGGAAACAATTATGGATACACTCACCCCCCCAAAAAAAGGGGTGATTCGCGAAATGTCGGGTAGATCATAAGGACTGAATTTATGGGTATTATTAATATGTCGCACGCACTCTGTCGTTTTCTGTTTCGTTTTTACATCTTAAGCATATCCTCTTACAACAGCAAGGTAGGCTAAATAGCACCAGCCGAAAATATTTGTGTTTATGTCAAGGATTTCTTTTTGTCAATGAACTGATATTTTTTCTGTGCATCAGGAAAGATCTTACCAAAGGATGATGCATGGCAACATAGGTACCACTGTACCTGCGGATTACGTTAAACCCACAGTAGCACTCTAAGCGACACTTGCCTGCGTCTAGTCACCACTAACTGTGGCTTATCCGACACACGGAAACACTAACCGACATTTCTCTGTAGCAAGGCAACACTGCTAATCTTTTCTCAATTTCTCGGCAATATTACAGAGTACGAGCAAATATTTCCTAATATTCCCTCGACTTTTTTGTGACAAGCCAACATCGTCTGTTTAACCGAAACCAGAGAACTTGAGCGAATACTGGCAGTGAATACTGAACGTCAGTCATTCGTTGAATACAATGGGTATGCACTAGCTTGGCTATCATTTTAGGCCACGGATGGTACTGTGAGAGGAAAAAACAGGTTAGGTAAAGACACTTGACAAATTATCAGCTTGCGGGTTAGAAAAGAAATTGTAATAAGGTACACATTTTGCTTTTAATATCAAGCCCTAGGTGGTCGAAATTTTCGGAGCCCTCCACTACTGCGTCTCTCATAATCATATTGTGGTTCAGAGACGTTAAAACTCGCATATCAATCCTTTTATAAAATTCACGGCTAAATCTGTCAAAGGAGTTGCATTGCAAATACACATTTATTGAATGAGCTCTTTACACTTGAAGGAGTGTAGGCAATGCTGAGGCCTTGAGCAGCAGCGTCTCAGAAAGCTCCCGGAGGCGGTGTGGGTTCCACATTTGTTATTCTGAGCACCCAGACTCCGACGCGCGTCGCGATGTTAACCGGGGGCGGCGGCAAGTCTATCAGCACCAGCTGACCCACTGGTTTCCACGTGAGTCGTGGGGCATGACCAATGAGTTGCACGTGCGTTTTCGCGTTGAAGTACATTGAGCCGAGCCGCAGAAACCCGCTGGCGGGCCACTGGAGCAGGAAGGCGTAGACCACGGGACCCTTGTCGGGCACCGGGGTCGTCGGAGGAGGTCCGGTCTTGGGGCGGAAGTAGCTGTCGTGAGGGTCCGCCATGGAAGAAGGTGGTTCAGTGGGTGGTAATGGGACTGGTGGAGGGAAGTCTGAGGTTGTGTACCTGAAATGGATGAATTGATTTTTAGATGAACGAAAGCACGCTTATTCCCTCACAAACGATTCGCGTGAAGAGCAAAAAAAAAAAGAAAAAGACTGCTTACACTGCATATGCAAAGCTCGATTGTCAGTGATGAAAAGGCAATCATTTTTGCGTCAAGAGCGAAAAAGCTTTATATTCCTTCCAGCGGCTGTGCGTTTTGTTTCCCAAATTTAATCAAGCAGAATAAGCATTGTCAAGAGCTTTTGGAGAGAATTAGGAACAGGGGTTAATGACTACTACACTACTACGGCAACATATACAAATTTAAGAGGACGTTAAAGAGGCCACTTCTGCGACGCCTTCAGAAAAGCGTTGGCCATCCAGATTCATATAAAGTGTTTTTTTAAAGTAAACACTGGACTAAAAGTAGAATTATCAACTTTAACGCAGCGCAGAAAAAAAGTTTTGAGTGGCAATCATGGTGATACTAGAAGCAGAGACAGTGATAATAGCAGTACGTTCAAATTAAAGCTGTCTTGCTTCTACTTCCTACATTATATAAGGTGTTCAGCGCTACTCTTCAAGGTCCCCTGACAAAGAATCATTTGTTTGGTACTGTTCTACAGTGATTTAGAGGTTTCTGTTCGGAAAGTATGAAACCGAGTTGTAACAGGTCTACCTATCTGTATATACAATCGATATTTGCTGATTGATACTAGTTTGCTGCGCTGCGAATCCTTCGCCCATGGCCTAAAGCCACAAGAAACTAACGCCCCACAAAGCAAAAGCGCCTAGGATCACTTTTCTTCGAGCATTGATGTCAGCAAATGAACAGTTTTCGAATCAAGGACCGGCACGAGGTAGAGGTTGAAATGATACTGGTGCTTCCGCGTTTGAGGCCTTTAAAGCGCGTGTCTTCTCAAGGATATAAAAAAAGCAATTCTGGCCTACTAAGCAACCGGTGCGTCCTTGAAAGCAGCCTGAGAAATGAGTGAAAGGGGCAGGAGCATAGCCAGAAATCTTTTCCGGGAGAGGGGTGAAGGGCAACTGTTAGATTTCGAAAGGGAGAGTACCTCCTTGACATGTTCATTTTTACTTCTTAACGCTATGGTGAAATTTGCGGGAGGAGGAGCACGGGAGCGGTATACCACTTCCTGGCTGCACCCACGGAGAGGGGTGAGGAACTGCACTCCTCGTCGGGTGCCAGTTTAGGTGCTGTGTTCACCACGCTAATCTTCCATGACGTTGACAATACTTGTTTCACTAGTAAACTTTCACATATCATCTCAATTTGCGTCCTACTTGTGGCATTGTTGCTAGGTGCTTACATCTCACAAGCGCATTCAAGTTTACATGAACACGAAACTGAATATTTTAGAGCTCACGTCCCCCGCATATATTTTTTTTTGTGTGGGAAAGGGGTTGTACTAAGATACACATTTTGCTCTTAATATCAAACCCCCAATCATTAACCCCCTGTTTTCCTGATAATCTGCCTGCCTCATGTAGAACAGAAATATTTGATTAGTGTAAGCAATATTCGCCATTCGATGGAACGTTTCAAAGTCATATTTAGTTCTTTTTTAGGTCATGTCATTATCTTTCATACATTATCTCATATTGTCTGCAAGCAAACTGAAGAAAATTGTACCAGCTCCTCTTGCCGAAGATTTGTTTGCCATATGGAGTTTGGTTTAGTGCGTAGAGTTTCCATTCGAATTTAAGCTTGCGTAAACATATACACGTGTACCTAAATACCGGCAACTTGATTCTGTATATATCTCTCAATAGCCCCTTCGACAGGTTTACACTCTTCTACGTCACTAACCGCTGAGATCGAAAGACTGCGAACCCAAGGAAACAGCCCGAAGTCATCAGTAGCATATCGGAGCTGATAGGGAGGCATCGTATTTCTTGGGCACAATTGTTTCTTTGTTTGTTTCAATCTCTGATATATATTGCTACGCAAGTATTACAGGTGGACTGTTTATCGGCAGTAACCTGTGGCTGCAGTACACAAAAGAGGGTTGATGACCACACGGTTATTTCTCGAGTTGCGGACTCTTCATATCTGATGTCAATTAATTCCTCGCGCTGTCTTTATCCTGGAATCGTCACACACTCACAAAATTCCTCTAAACAATAGCGGCTTGGCAAGAACATTGACCACCTGAGACTACAATGGCGTGCGACGATAACAGGTGTGGTGAAGACAGTGAAGCTGATAACACGTAGTAAGGAGACGCCTATTGTGCCGCCTGTTCTTTCTGGGTATTCAAAGCAAACAAGGTGTAAAGTTCTCCTATAATGTCTTCCGACACGTGGCACGGAGCGTGTGTGAAAGGTAGCACCGACGCGGAAGATGTCCGGGTGTTTTATAAAGGGGGATCACATATCTTGCGGCAATATTGGGTCCTTTCGCGGAAGGGACAACTTTCGTCTCTGATACCTGACTACTGCAATTGCTGAAGTTCTTGTTTGTGTGATCTACGTAGATTGTTGTGCGCGCGACTTGACTGAAACGCTCAATCAGGACTTTCAGAAGTGTTGTGGAACTGCACTCCTCGTCGGGTGCCAGTTTAGGTGCTGTGTTCACCACGCTAATCTTCCATGACGTTGACAATACTTGTTTCACTAGTAAACTTTCACATATCATCTCAATTTGCGTCCTACTTGTGGCATTGTTGCTAGGTGCTTACATCTCACAAGCGCATTCAAGTTTACATGAACACGAAACTGAATATTTTAGAGCTCACGTCCCCCGCATATATTTTTTTTTGTGTGGGAAAGGGGTTGTACTAAGATACACATTTTGCTCTTAATATCAAACCCCCAATCATTAACCCCCTGTTTTCCTGATAAATCTGCCTGCCTCATGTAGAACAGAAATATTTGATTAGTGTAAGCAATATTCGCCATTCGATGGAACGTTTCAAAGTCATATTTAGTTCTTTTTTAGGTCATGTCATTATTTTTCATACATTATCTCAAATTGTCTGAAAGCAAACTGAAGAAATTTGTACCAGCTCCTGTTGCCGAAGATTTGTTTGCCATGAAATTCGGTTTATTGCGTAGAGCTTCCATTCGAATTTAGGCTTGCGTAAACATGTACACGTGTACCTAAATGCTGGCAACTTGATTCTGTATATATCTCTCAATAGCCCCTTCGACAGGTTTACACTCTTCGACGTCACTAACGGCTGAGATCGAAAGACTGCGAACCTAAGGAAACAGCCCGAAGTCATCAGTAGCATAACGGAGCTGATAGGGAGGAATCGTATATCTAGGACACAATTGTTTCTTTGTTTGTTTCAATCTCCGATACATATTGCTACGCAAGTATTACAGGTGGACTGTTTATCGGCAGCAACCTGTGACTGCAGTACACAAAAGGGGGTTGATGACCACACTGTTATTTCTCGAATTGCGGACTCTTCATATCTGATGTCAATGAATTCCTCGCGCTGTCTTTATCCTGGAATCGTCGCACATTCACAAAATTCCTCTAAACAACAGCGGCTTGGCAAGAACATTGACCACCTGAGACTACAACGGCGTGCGACGATAACAGGTGTGGTGAAGACAGTGAAGCTGATAACACACAGTAAGGAGACGCCTATTGCGCCGCCTGTTCTTTCTGGGTATTCAAAGCAAACAAGGTGTAGAGTTCTCCTATAACGTCTTCCGACACGTGGCACGGAGCGTGTGTGAAAGGTAGCACCGACGCGGAAGATATCCGGGTGTTTTATAAAGGGGGATCACATATATTGCGGCAATATTGGGTCCTTTCGCGGAAGGGACAACTTTCGTCTCTGATACCTGACTACTGCAATTGCTGAAGTTCTTGTTTGTGCGATCTACGCAGATTGTTGTGCGCGCGACTTGACTGAAACGCTCAATCAGGACTTTCAGAAGTGTTGTGGAGTTATTCGTCGTGATTCATGGATTCAAATTTCTCTTCTCAATTTTCGAATATCGCGCAATATCCCACCAGACTGCAGGAAAATAGGGAAAGGTGTTGAAATATAATTTTCACAAATTAAATATTATGCTTATTTTTTGCACACGCAGTAAGTTTCAGATAAATGACTCGAGCTGTTCACTATTACGAGCACTTTACTGCTTAGTGAGCTCTGGAAAGGAAAGCGACAAGGCAGTTATTTTGTCTGAAACTCAGAAACGCATCTTGCCCATGAAAATTGTTCAGTTATTTTTGGCGCGTCCATTCTCACCCAATAGCATAGTACGCTTGGAACATTCACCAAATTCTCCGTTAAACTGTACTTCTAAGCAATCGCTACAAAATCAGAAGCGGTAGAAATGGCATAGTACTTGAAGTTTGCAGTGTGCTACATGCTCCGAACGAGTCCACTGAGTAAAATATGAAACAATAACATCTGTAAAGCCCCTACTGACATTCACACGCGATATTACACTTGTAAAATAGCAATCTCGAGCTTGATCACTTTAAACCTTGTCCCAATGCGTCCTGTACTTCGTTGCAGAGTTCTTTCATTTAAAGTAACGAGTGCCTTCTCGTAAAAGAACATCCTATAACTAAAGTGTAATAAACGTAACAAATGCTTTAGTGTCACGGCGTGCTTTATTTTTTCGAGTCAATTAACAAGTACAAGGCTACGTACTAGCTTTGCAAGCGCAAAACTGGAAAGTTTAACGAATTCTGCTTGTTCTCTTCACCTCTGCAGTTTGCGTCTTTTTTTATTTGCGTATAGGGCCTCAGAAATATCATGCTTTTTTTTTTCAATGAGCTGGGAACACAAAAAAAAAAAACAATTCGCTGATGAATGGTGTCATAGAACTGGTATCGCTAATAACTTGATGACCTCAAGAGCGTCTTATGTACATAAATATATGCAGCGCAACATATGTGCTTCTATATATCTGTGTATTCTGCTGTATAAAGTATTTGTTAATCAGCAAAATTCCCTGCTGAAGCGTTACTGCAAGTGAGGCCAACAAGCAATTCTAATGACGTGGGTAATGCTATCTCCTCCGCTGTTTGTTCTCGCAGTATTACTGCGGCTAGCTCAAAGTCTCAAGTATTTCTATGTTGATGCTTGCAGTAAATCAAGGCGGCGTTATATAGAATTCAAAATTTGCATGAACTTTAGTTTTAAATACTGATAGAGCACTTGCTGAAAAACTGCAAAAATTATTTTTGCGTTGCCCGCACCAACTTTCCGCTAAAAGTTGTTCGCTTTCTTTGGGCTTAAATTCCTGGCAAATAGTGTCGGTTTTCCATAATAAGCTCCCCCCGGTAGGGGTGGGGAGGGGGGAAGCTCAGGTTTCACAATAAGAGAAATGTGTCCCTTTTCACTCTGTTTGTTCCAAGCAAAGTGGGAACAATAAGGTGCCTTAAAGTATAGACAAATAGGAAAATATTTAGTCAAATCAACGCTACCACACCCGCATTTTATCACACCACAAAATTTCTGGCTATCACAAAGTAATCGGACACCTAAATTAGGAGTATTGGTTTTGTACTGTGTGACATGGTTTCACTTTGCTTGCAAATTTCTTAGTTTCGGCAAACCATCTTTTTTATTGCCATAACGGGCAAGTGTTTTTCTTTGCCTTGTCAATCATATTTTAGCATATTTGCGATGATGAATAATGACACCGGGGCTCTGCCACGCGAGCAGCTAGCACAAAGTAGAAGACGGAGACGGTTTGCTGGCTCTTTAGCAAATACTGTCTCTGTTACGTTGTATTGCGTAACTCATAATTTAGCCTTTAAAAAAACGGAAGGTATTAGGAAAAAAAAACACGAAGCAAGCTCGTAACGCTTGAATGCAAGTACCTTTTCCCGAAGAATTGACTCAAGGGCTAAATACTAAACCTTTATCGCATTTCTTTTCTTCGGTGTTTTTGTCCACTCTTTGTCAAGCTAACTTCATCACATAGTTATTTCATCCCCAAAGTAAATTTTGTTCAGGGGTGTGTTGCAGCAAGCAGATATATCCCATTTCTTATTACGTTTCACCTTTTCTTCTTGTACCTTTGCCTTGTATTGCCTTAAAGTATGTCTGAGCAAAGAGTTGTCGTACCACACGTCAGCAGAGACCGAATCGTTCTGTGCTGCCCACGGCTTGCTGGCGTAGACCGCCTCGCCGTGCAGTGCTAGCCAGGCGCCCAGGCTGGTGAGCCGTTCCTCGAACACCATAGGGATGCGGCCGTCGTGTGTGGGGCCCAGCGTGATGAGAAGGTTGCCACCGCAGCTGATGGTCTCCACGAGAGTGGCTACCAGCTCGTGGTCCGTGACGTAGTCCTTGAGCTGAGCGTTGCGTCTGTAGCCCCACGACGGTTTATCCAGGGTCATCACGTTCTCGAACTTGTACTTCTGTAGAGTCTCTGAGAAATATTTGGGGGGTCAGATGCTGCCATTGTTTCAGAACGCGGGGTAATGAAACTCAAGAACATTATCAGCGCAGAAAAATCTCAACGCTGAACATTGTCTAGGACCATTTTAACGGATATTAATAACAAATCCTCCATCAGTCTGTGATGACAAAGATTGCACCAGACAAAAACAAAAAGTGAACTTTCCAACCTCCTCACCTATTTATTGTACTGTTATCCGTTAGAAGATTAACTGATTTTGAATGCGCAAAATTCCACCTCATGCTTTCTTGCGAGACACGTACTACTTTGCCTTAGTTTTTCGTTACAAACTGCTCGATATACTTCCTTGTGTTTCTGGGTTTATACATTCACAGCCAGTGCCCATCAACGGTCTCAGGCTGTTAATAGGCTGATAATTTATTTCTAATAGTGGCAGTATTTATCAGTTATCGATGAAAATATCTGCAATCTGGCGCCTCTGGATCTCTTGAAGTCTCCCGATATCGTCAAGCCGCCTTTTAAGTTTTTTTTGGGGGGTACGGGGGCGTGGTTACCCCTGTCTCTTGGAAAATTAATTTTTATCCCGTATATTGTCGTGAACGTGACATATTATGATTATTTCGACATAGAAGCACGTACTATGGTTCCAACAAGCCGGGTTTA
Organism: Rhipicephalus microplus; assembly: GCF_013339725.1. NCBI lineage: Eukaryota > Metazoa > Arthropoda > Arachnida > Ixodida > Ixodidae > Rhipicephalus > Rhipicephalus microplus. Next base: position 101,831,764 of record NC_051174.1, read on the forward strand.
TGCCCCTCACGAAGTTAGCATGAATTATACGTACCGCTACAATTTCATAGCGTTGCCTCTGTGCAACTTGCAATACAATGTGAACAAGCATATATTGCACCCACGCGATTACTCAATTGAATTATCATCAGGTTGCCACTATTGGATACTTCGAAAAAATGCTCTGTCGCTTCTCTAACACGGTACCATATACCGGTCGCATGAAGACAACTGGTACACACGCCAAATTTAGAAAAATTGATATTTCTATTGAGCTAAATAACAAATGAACATAATTTCAATAGTTAGCTGCTCTTAAGATGAGTTTTATAACCAAAAATCATGCATTCCCACATACAGTCCAATGAGAGCTACGTATGTTTCATATAGCCGGAAAGTATACGTCCATGGAAGCGCGATTTAATATAAGCAGTCCTAAAAAACCGAAGGCCACTGCAACACCAGTGAACAAATATTCTTACATGCTTCCTCTGAGGACTTTGAGTGACCTTTCGAAGCCAATATTTCGCGTTACTGTAAGGAATCACACCTCACGAGAGATTGATATTTGCGGAAATGTCCCTACAGCCTACACACTCGAGCGCTTCGCAAGGTTAGCTCGGAAGACATTGATGCAGTATTGAAGAAAGAGGCCGATCTTTGCAAATAAGGCGTTGAAATATGGATTGCCGGCTCACGTAGCCGAAAGAAGGCTGCACTCGCGGGTGCATACGAAGCTTTATGACCAGCATTTGTGACGTCAAAGGCGAGAGCTAGAGCAGAAACCGTCGGTGGATATGCAGTTCCATGTGAATTGGGAAGCACGTATAATATGAAGCGAGCACTTCTCGGACGGATAGGGAGATCATCGCAATGAAGCGAAATTGAGGATCTTTTTGCGTCGACAGCGACGCAAGAAGAAGAGAGTCAACACAGTCCCGTTCCAAGAAAGGCTAGAGAAATCACGGAATCTAGTGTCAAGTCAACAACGTTGATAGACGACTCCTTTACGGGGGACACTCAACGTCCTTGCGAACAATGAGGTCACGTTCTGATCCGCGTGAGTCGAGAAAACTGATGTTTTACCCGGAGGTGATGGTATGCTTGCTTGGAGAGCGTCTAGAGATGGGGAAACGGTACACTACACGTACGTGTCTATTCAGAGGCGTATATTTTCCCTTTATTTTTTAACGAAAAAGGAGACGAAGACTTGTGGAAGTCGGGAATGGGATAGTGTAGAAGAGCCGCAAACGCCCTGTGTTGAGTGAGCAAGAAGAAATGAACCAATAATGCGATCAATGCCTAAACGTGCTATACGCAATCGCTTCGATGCAGAAGCATGACACTGGTCTAGAATGATTTCTATTTCTTGTGGCTATATTAAGGCTCTCAACCTAGCATGTGGGACTTCGCCACTTCGTCAGCTAGTTGCATAGTTCAGGGTTCCGCTGTTAGGAGGAGAGGGTGGGGGTGCCTTTTCACGCGAGTAAGTGTTTGCGGTTTGTGTTTGGTCTCATGTCCTGCGTTCGCTTTTGATTGCCGTCAGTTTGTGCAAAAATAGAGTTTTCTAAGAAGTCATATATGTCGAGTCAATTCGAAAATTACACAGGTGCGTTTTTGCGCTAAACACAGAAAAAGAAGGTCGACCCAAGAGATCTTGAAAAACTGGTTTGATCTAGGCGAGGGGCGAAGCTGGTTCTCCGACTATAAAAAGCATGACCAGAATTCACAGATGGCGAAGCACGGACGCTCTCAAACAAGACGGTATTGAGCTGTCATCTACGACATGTGTTTGATGCCTATTTTAAGTCAGATGGGTTGTCGACGGATGCAATTTTTTAGAAAACTGAGCTTTCTAATATAAGTTATGAGCTTTTTGTGTGCATGATGTGTGCTGCCGTTATTGTCAAGCACTGTATCGGCACTTTTCGTGCTATACGGAATGCTCTGGCGACTACATTTGCCATGCTGTGGCCTCGTCGCTAGATAATTTCAACATTTTTACCCACACAGTGACCGAAAACAATGGCAATAATATGAACTGGTGCACAGTACGGTGTTGTGTGGTCCGATAAGACATGGTCCAAATCAGCTGTATCTAATATGTGGCAGTGGCTATATATATATATATATATATATATATATATATATATATATATATATATATATATATATATATATATATTGTTGAGACGTTTATTGGCGGACGGTTGTCGACGATGCTTGACAGTGACAGTCAATGCGGGTACCGACTCTCTGCACGAGCTGCTCTTCTTCTTGCTAAAAAGGGCAACCCACTAGAAGGCGCTGGAGAGGACGACCCACTGTTCGAAGGCTTCACCACAACTACCCCGGGTACGAAGAGGGAGCCGCCTGGCGACCTAGCAGCTGGTTACTATGAGCGGGTCGTGGTAGGCTTTGAGGCGCTCCACGTTGACAATGTCGCGCCCTCGACGGCGCATGTCCGAAGATGGTTCGATGGGTTCGATCAAGTAATTTACAGGGGAAGTGCGTTCGACGACACGGTAGGGGCCTTCGTATTTGGGCAATAGTTTTGAAGATAGGCCAGTTGAAGTGGTAGGGTCGAGAGCCAGACGAGCGCTCCAGGGAGGAACATGGGCGCAGTAGTGCTGGTGTCATCGCGAATGCCTTTTTGCCGCTCTTGATCATGCGCTGTAAAGGTCCTTGCGAGCTCTCGACACTCTTCAGCAAGCTTGGCTGTAGCAGAAATAGGCGCCCACTCTGACGGATCTGGCTTGTACGGAAGTATAGTGTCGATGGTGTGCGACGGGTGCCTTCCATATAATAAAAAGAAAGGTGAAAAGCCAGTAGTGCTCTGAGGGGCGGTGTTATATGCGTAGGTGACGAAGGGTAGAATGGAATCCCGATTTGTGTGATCGGCGGCGACGTACTTGGAGAGCATGTCGCCGAGCGTACGGTTGAAGCGTTCAGTAAGGCCATTCGTCTGCGGGTGGTAAGCAGCATTTTTGCGGTGAACAACGTTGCACTCTTTGAGAATGGCTTCGACGACTTCAGACAGGAAGACGCGGCCTCGATCACTGAGCAGTTCCTGAGGTGGACCGTGTCGCAGCATGAATCGTTGGAGCAGGAAGGAGGCCACATCGCTCGCTGTAGCCGCGGGGAGAGCGGCAGTTTCGGCGTATCGCGTGAGGTGGTCCACAGCAACAATGGCCCAGCGGTTACCGGCCGACGTTAGTGGAAGTGGCCCATACAAATCAATGCCAACGCGCCCAAACGGCCTGGCAGGGCAAGGTAGAGGTTGCAGACCTACCGGCGACAGGTGCGTTGAAGTTTTGCGGCGCTGACATTCTATGCAGGAGCGAACGAATTTCTGCACATAGCGGTACATGCCGCGCCAAAAGTACCGTTGGCGAATGCGCTGGTAAGTCTTCGATACGCCGGAGTGCGCACATTGCGGATCAGTATGAAAGAATTCGCATATGTCAGAGCGCAGACTGCGGGGTATGACTAGTAGCCACTGGCGGCCGTCACCGCTGTAATTGCGTCGGTGGAGAAGGTCGTCGCGAACGGCGAAATGGTGGGCTTGACGACGCAACGCGCGAGTGGATGGAGTGGATGGATCAGTCAGCAAGTCTATCAGTGAGGCAATCCATTGATCCTTGCGCTGTTCAGTAGCAACGGCATGAATGCTAATGGAAGAAACGGCAAGGTGAGACGCTGAGTCGTGGGCATTGTCGTCAGGCAAGGGAGAGCGCGACAGGGCGTCGGCGTCAGCATGTTGCCTTCCGTTGCGGTACAGCACGCGGATGTCGTAGTCTTGCAGGCGAAGTGCCCACCGGGCGAGACGGCCTGAGGGATCTTTCAATGAGGACAACCAGCATAGTGCGTGATGGTCGGTGACTACATCAAATGGGCGACCATATAAATAAGGTCGGAACTTGGTAAGGGCCCACACGATTGCCAGACATTCTTTCTCGGTGACGGTGTAATTAGTCTCGGCTTTTGTAAGCGTACGGCTTGCATACGCCACGACATATTCCGGGAGCCCTGGTTTGCGCTGCGCAAGGACAGCGCCGAGACCGACACCACTGGCGTCCGTGTGTACCTCTGTAGGGGCAGTAGGGTCGTAGTGGCGGAGTATGGGAGGCGACGTCAGTAAACGACGGAGCGTTGTGAATGCGTCGTCACACTGTGATGACCACGAATGGAGAGGCCCGTTACTACCAAGGAGTTTTGTCAGCGGCGATGCGATAGACGCGAAGTTTCGGATGAAGCGCCGAAAGTAGGAACACAGTCCTAAGAAACTGCGCAGTTCCTTGATGGATGTCGGCTTGGGGAACTCGGTCACGGCCTGAAGCTTGGCTGGATCGGGGAGAATTCCGTCCTTGGACACGACGTAGCCGAGTATTGTCAACTGCCGAGCTGCAAATCGGCACTTCTTCAGGTTCAGTTGCAGACTGGCGTCACTCAGACGCGTTAAAACATGCCGCAGGCGTTGAAGGTGCGTTGAGAAGTCCGGAGCGAAAACGACGACGTCATCGAGGTAGCACAGGCACGTGTGCCATTTCAGGTCACGCAGGACGGTATCCATCATGCGCTCAAAGGTGGCAGGCGCATTGCACAGCCCAAACGGCATGACGTTGAATTCGTACAAGCCGTCGGGAGTGACGAAAGCGGTCTTCGGTCGAGCGTCCTCAGCCATAGGTACTTGCCAGTACCCTGAGCGCAAATCTAGAGATGAAAAAAATTCGGCTCCTTGCAGGCTGTCAATCGCGTCATCCACACGCGGTAGTGGGTACACGTCCTTACGAGTGATCTTGTTGAGACGACGGTAGTCCACACAGAACCGCACAGAACCGTCCTTCTTCGCGACGAGAACGACAGGAGATGCCCAGGGGCTGTTAGAGGGTCGAATAACATCGCGGCGTAGCATGTCGTCCACTTGCTCGTTGATTACACGGCGTTCTGTGGGAGATACGCGATATGGACGTTGCCGTAGTGGTGGTTGTGCGCCTGTGTCAATGCGATGCGTAACAGTCGATGTGCGGCCGAGAGAAGGTTGAGAGACATCGAAAGAAGAGCGGAATTCTTCCAACAGGGCCAGAAGCTGGGAGCGCTGGACCGGCGTAAGGTTGTCGGCAATGGAAGGACCAAATACATCAGCGGATGATGAAACAGATGTAGAAACAGCACTAAGCGTATTGGAACTTCGGCAGTGCGTGTCATCAGGTTGATCGATGACTTGAGCGTCTTCGATGGGTTCCACGCTGCCGAGACATTCCCCTCGCACCAACGTAGCACTGCACGGGGTTGAGTTCAGAACAAAAATAGTGGTGCTGCCGCGAGTTACTTGCACGGTCGCGAAAGGAACCAGCAAACCTTTTCTGGTGAAAACACGATGAAATGGTGAGAGGAGTGCAGCGGTGTCTGAAAGACTTGCACAGCACGCCGACACCGCCGCGGACGAGTTTGCAGGCACTTGCGTGTCGTCCCTGACGAGTAATTTGCTTGCAGTAGATGGACTGTCGGTCGGCGTCAAAGAAGAGAATGGTGTTAGCTCTATTTCTGCTGGTGCGCAATGAATGACTTCTGGTTAGTCGCTGCTCTTCTTCTTGCTAAAAAGGGCAACCCACTAGAAGGCGCTGGAGAGGACGACCCACTGTTCGAAGGCTTCACCACAATATATATATATATATATATATATATATATATATATATATATATATATATATATATATATATATATATATATATATATATATATATATATATTATTTATATATATATATATATATATATATATATGAAGACCAGTTGTTGTACCGGTATGCATTAGATGATTTCATGCACTGTGGATAGAGGGAAAGCCAGAAGTTTTTGAAGTAACTTATTGAGACTAAAAAATAGCTTGGGGTTGTGACTTTTTAGAAAGCTCAGCACACACACACACACACACACACACACACATATATATATATATATATATATATATATATATATATATATATATATATATATATATATATATATATATATATATATATATATATATATATATATATATATATATATATATACATACATGCCGAAGTCTTCCTAAAGTAGAAGTAGAATACACATGTGTAAGTAACAGTGTCACCTGAAGACGGAACTCACCACTTCGAGAAGTTCAATTCAGGGGCACTACGAAAAAAAAATTTAGAAGCACTTCTCTATCGAAAAGAAATGGACAAGCAAAGCATGTCATGAACATACCCGAGCTTCTACTTTTCTTTATACCTTTCTTCATTCATTTCTTTTGATCCGTTACTGTTAGTTTTGATTGGTTGTTATTGTGATGCCGCCTGCGCGGTTGGTGTCTTGCGAAATCACTCATGTTCTAATGTCGGTGCCGGAAAGTGACGGGATCTGTTTAAAGTACGGCAACAGTGAAATGTGGGGAAGGAGAAAAAAATAATCACCTTTATAAAATATGTATATTAAGGAGAAATACCAGACAATGATGCCAAGGAAAGTATAGAGGGTGTTAATAAAATCAATTTTCTATTATATCTGAACAAAATAAAACTAGACTGAAACATAAATGGCCACTTGCAGAAACTGAACCACCGACCATCGAATAACCCTTCTGATGCTGTTATTCAAAATTGGAGATCTTTCTTGCCGGTGGCAATTATTATTTTCGTTCAGTTTTTTTTCTTTTATATGTGAATGCATTTCTATGTCTACCTATGTCAGGCATCCGGCGGCATCCGTGCACTGGCAGGGGTTATCTCTCCCCTTTCACTCCCTCTTCCATAGCAACAGCTGCAGGCGCGCGCGCGGTTCCATGCCCCTAGCAACCAGAAAAGGTGGTGCGGGCGGAGGAACGGAGAGTGAGTGGGGAGGAAGAGCGCGCTCGGGCATGTGAGGGCACTCGCATCATGGGAGTTTAGCGGAGCTCCCACGTGTGTGGAGCAGTGTTGCGGAGTTGCCGCTCATGAATGGAAATGATTTCGGAATCATTCCACAATTACGTGACCCCGCAATGGAATGGGAATATAATGGGGACAACGCTTAGAAGAACAGAATGGGAATGTAATTATGCCCATTTTGCCCGGAACAGAATAGGAATGGAAATATGCCTTTTTTCAAAAATAGAGCCCGTTTTCGTGTACGCGCTACATTAGTAATAAGAGCCTCGAATTGAAAAAATAAAGCTGCATTATTAAAATGGCTTGTCTGATTACAAGCACAGTACATCTATAAGCGATGCGCCTACTACAATTCTGTACTGATATCAAATCAGCTCCTCTGAAGCTTGTGGTTAGGCTTCGCGTAATCGCGGTCGAGCAGAACTGTGACGGCAGCATCACCCCCCCCCCCCCCGCATTATTGCGCCTTCTGATTTTTTCTCCTAGGCGGATCTTCAGCTAGTCCCCAGCTACCTATTGTCTTCCCGACCCTTCACTTTTTTGTGCTTGCTTCTGCCACCATCGTTGACTCGGGAACATATTCGAATGCAGGCTTCTATCATGATGCGTGATGGCTCGATGCATTCGTTCACTGCAACATACTAGCTTCTGCACCATCTGACCCCATACAATCCCCCGCACCTTTTGCGATACTGTTTTCCTGTTTATTCACAACGGCGCCTTCACCCGAAACTCTGTCGGTGAAGGTCTGTCGGTCAGCGCAGCACACACACTGTAAACAGAAATAAGCCGAAATGGGAGTTAATGACCTTGTCCTCTAGCGCACACCCAGATGGGAGTTTAAAAAAACCCGTCTCTGGGAGTAAAAAATTTACTCCCCATCAGAAGGGGGTTTTCGCATGGTGTCAGGGGGGTCGCCGGCGCAACTCTCAGACCGGTTGCCGGCAGCCTGCCGTAGTCGAGCGAAGCCTACTTCGAACCGCTTCGAAGTTTTACGGTGCAATCGCTGACGATCGTACTCCGCCTCGTTCGGCGCTCGCCTTGTAGTTAGTCATTGACAGCTGCGGTCGCAAGGCGCAGAAGACTGTTATATATCCCAGCAGCCTTATTTTTTGTGAAACACATCTTTTGCATCGCCGGTGGTCGTGCTAGCTCGTAGCGCTTGTCGCGGTGGCCGGCGCGCAGGGCGAGTTCGATACGATGCCGGCTTGATACCGACGGCATAGCGAGGCCTTCTTACCACTTAGATGTTACAGCCGGTGAATACCGGTGACCCTCCGAGAAGCCACTATTGGCAGAGACGGGCGAGCGCGTCGCCGGCGCAACTCTCAGACCGGTTGCCGGCCAGCCTCGCCGTAGTCGAGCGAAGCCTACTTGAGACCACTTCGAAGTTTCTGATGGTGAAACTCCAGGAGCAGCCGCTGACGATCGTAACAGCTTACTTTTGCTACCATTAATTTATTCTTTGAAGTTTTTTGTTACTCGGCCCTTTGAAGCGTGGCATTCAGACGTTTCGTTGAGGATCGGACCGATGTGCAGCGTGGTTTAAGGTGCGAAGTATATTGAAATGTTCCCAGTAAATACCAACCGCCGTTGCTATTCTTCGCTGCACTTATATTTCTTTGCCTGTTTGACAGATGCTTACACGTTTAGCCACACAAATCACATGTGTTTCACACCGACGTGCAAACATATGCCCGTACAGACACATACACACACACACACACACGCACACACACACACACGCAACACACACACACACACACACGTCACGCCCCAAGAGGGTTTTTAAAGCTCCTATAGGGAGTTTGTAACCACGTGACCTGAAACTCCCTGGGAGTTTAACAAGGTCATGTCGTTCATAAACTCTGTGATTAAGGAGGGGCGTTTTACGATGACATGTGCCGAGTTCACTCCCTACCAGGGAGTAAATAATTGGGGCAGGGGAGTTTTGTGGGCTCATGTGCTGGAGAAACTCCCATCTCGGCTAACTTTTGTTTACAGTGCAGTTGCACATGACGATCGGTCCTGGAACCCACCTGAAGCAGGAAAGCCTACGTAACTATGGCCCCCACAGCGTCTCCCAAGTCCCGGCTCTGAAGAAAGCGCACGTTCTGTCTTTTCTAGGATAGCGAGAGGCCAGGGTGACGGACGCCGCTGCCACGTCTGTTGGTGGCTGGAGAAGTACTACCACAATGCACTGCCACATAGGCTACTGCGTTCAGCGGTTCACGCTTAAGCAGCTAATATTTGTGAAATCCAACACATAGGTAGACGGTAACTGTCTTATCTCACTTTTGTTAGACAACCATTCAAAAAGCTGTCTCGTCATCATTCGGGTTTTAAAATTGAACGCGAAGCGTTAATTTAGCTCCTAACATTTTGGCGCAAAATTTCGATGAAATACAACCAGATAAAGCTTTTTTCCTGAACCTTGTACTGCTTGCGACCTTGATTGCAGCATTGAAAAGTCCCGAGGATGCATAAGCATTTCTTTTAACGTCAACCTAGTGACCAAAGAACAAGTGACCACTTGCCGAACCTCTTCAGAAGATCAGGCGTTCGGAAAATGAAGCCCAAAAGATCAGGCGTTCCTGAATCTCGAATTAAGAGCTGGTCATCGCGCACTCGCAGTCCTCGGGGACGGGATCATTTTAATTATTATCGTTACCTTTATTTTTTTGTAATACACTCGGTTCCTACGACTTGACACATATCCGTGTTCGCATCGCCAAGCAACGAAGACATCGGTCAAGAGCGTATTTCCCTACACCCTCAATGGCTACTACTGAAATATCATGCTCCAATTAGTCATCTAAGGCTCAGTAGTTTCTCTGTCAAAGTCTAAAGTCACAACGCATTCTCTAAGTCCGCCTTTCGTTAGCCAAAGCCAATAGGCGTGGTGTAAAAGTTTGAACGATCTATCGAAGTCGAAGGCCGCAACGAATTCTCTAGGTGCGCTTTTAGTTAGCCAAAGCTAAGGGTAGGTGGGTTGTAAAAGTGTGAACAAGTTGCCAATTTGTAAAAGAGAAAACAAGGCATAAGTAAGTGTACAAACAAAGGCATTATCCCAACGGATACTAACGAAGAAACAAATTATTCCTGTACGTTGGTTCTCACGGACATGCCCAAACGAGAGGGGTCAATACTTCCTCCACGGCCTGGTCTTTATCTCGCGAGCAGTTCAGTACCTCAAACATAAAAACCTTTGGACTAAGATGGCATTGCATACCTATGCACAGGCGAACACAGAAAGTTCTCCTCGACTCGGTCATGCTTGCGAGGCACGCTTAACAAGCGTGAGTGCTGACGAGCAGTGTGGCCATGTCTTCCAAGTTGGATGCAAAGGTACAAGGTACCCGAGTGGTGGTGCACTGTTTATAGCAGTACCAGCAGATGTAGAGCGTTTTGTTCTCCATAAACTCAATTTTAGTTTTCTTCCTGTTCATGACCGCACGAGACCCAGGGCAAAACTTTTTAGTCTTCTTGAACACTACTTTTGTAAACATGAAAATAGGCTATGTTATCAGTTTATCATTAACAAATTAAGCTTAAACAAATCAAACATACTGATTCGTTCAAACATGTTGACCATGCCAATAATAAATGTAGCGAGAAAACTAGCCTTAGGGGAGTTATAAGGGTCGCTTTATTGCAGGAGATACAATAATTATTGTTTGGTTTAACGTCCCGAAACCACCTTATGCTATGAAAGACACCGTAGTGGAGGACTCCCGAAATTTCGACTACCCGGAGTTCTTCAACGTGCACCAAAGTGTAAGCACATGGGCTTCAAGTATTTTCAGCTTCATCGAAAATGTGACCGCTGTAGCCGGGCATTGCACGAGATACGGCACGAAGCTTCATCAACCTTGGTAACACGTTTTACGTACTTTTGCAGTTTTTAATGCCTCTCTTGAAACCCTATTTACGGGGGCGTTCATTGCGAACCCAATAAAACTATCAAGAAGCATTTCTGACAATGAGTAATTGCAGGAATGGAATCGTATTGCCCCACCATTGTCGGAATGGGAATGGCCAATTTTTCTCAATCTGAGAAATAAAAAGTAATAAAATTGCAGCAAATCCGCATTCCACGGAATGGAATTGGGACGGAATAGAGGCGCGCCCATTCCGCAACACTAGTGTAGAGTCAGTGTAAGAGAGGGTAAGTGCAGGGCTTCCACGCTCCTTTCGCCATTCACTCTCTGGTCTCCCTGCGCTCCAGTCTCCCTTCTGCTCACAGGTCCATATATATAAATGGGGCGAAACGTGCGCCTCAATCTCGACCATTCTTTCTTTTCTTTTTTTTCTCTTTTTAATCTCATTAAAGGCGGCAACTGGCCTGCCCACCCTTTTTGTCGCCGCCGCACTGCCAGCCTATCGCTGTTTCGCAAAATGTAATACAGTTCACTCAATCAGCCACCTTACATCTCACCACCTGCTCGCATATCCCTTCGTACAGGCCATTGCTTAAGTGTTGCTCGTCCTCAAACCCGTACTCTCACTTACTCGTCTTTTTTCCCACGCACCATTGTAGACTGGAACGGCCTTCCCCACGCCGTCGTTACCACTAACCCAGATGCTTTCATTGATGCTGTAAAAGTGCACCTCTCATCCTGAATGGTCATGTATCATCTATCCTTACTGTACACCCACCCCTTATGTAATGCCCCCACTCGGGGTCTAAGGAAATAAAGTGAAAGTGAAAGTGAAAGTTCACTGGCTAAACTATGTGTATAGTCTCAGGATAAATCACAAGTACTGGGGGTTTATTAAACCACTGAGTAGCTAGCTCTAGGACGATGCGTCAGTCGTGGCTGACTCTAGAACAGAGAAGCACGCGATCTTCTTTTTTATTCCAGATTGAGGCCCCGCCGCGGTGGTCTAGTGGCTAATGTACTCGGCTGCTGACCCACAGGTCGCGGGATCAAATACCGGCTGCGGCGGCTGCATTTGTGATGCCGGCGGAAATGTTGTAGGCCCGTATGCTCAGATTTGGTTGCACGTTAAAGAACCCCAGGTGGTCGAAATTTCCGGAGCCCTCCACTACGGCGTCTCTCATAATAATATGGTGGCTTTATGACAATAAACTCCACATATCAATCAATCAACTCCAGATTGAGAGCCACTGTTGCAGTCGAACCACTACGTGTGGGTGGCATTATCCCCCTTTCGAAAAAAAAGTTCCAAAAGAGGGAAAGAAAAGTACATAGCACCACCCTGATGTTACAACATAGGCACGTGAAAAAAATGGGAAATTCAGATAAGGTGAAAGTAGAAATCAAAGAGCGTGTCATTATAGCAAAAGTCAGTGAACGAAGAAGCGAGTTCACAAACATAAATAAATAACACAAAGAACGGTGTGCGGTAAAGAAAAAAGTTACGAACGATGCGCAATAAATGGTTTCATGCACAACGCATGAAAGACGTCCGGCCTCGGTCGTGTCCTGCTCCGTGCCTGCGGTGTTGAGTCCGGAAACACTTCGTAGTTCACGTCACTGACGCGGCGTAACACTTTATATAGGCCAAAGTGCCGGCTCAATAACTTTTCACTAAAGCCACGGCGGCGGACGGGCGTCAACACTTAAACTTGGTCTCCGGGGCTGTAAAACACTTCCTCTGTGGCGGGTGTTATAGCAGCGTGCGTCTTGGTGCTGTTGCTGGCGAATGTGCAGTCGCGCGAGCTGCCGGGATTCCTCAGCACGCTCTGCGAATTCTTCGGCGTCAGTTGCCAACTCCCCTTCGCCTTGACATGGTAGCATAGAGTCAAGCATGGTCTGAACTTCGCGGCCGTAGAGAAGCCGAAATGGCGTGAATCGCGTGGTCTCTTGCACGGCGGTATTATACGCGAAGGTCACGTAAGGTAAGATCCGGTACGATGTTTTGTGCTGTACGTTGATGTACATTCAGATCATGTCTGCGAGGGTCTTATTTAGTCGATCGGTAGTCCGTTGGTTTGCGGGTGGTACGCAGTTGTCTTTCGGTGTGTGGCATTGCTCAGTTTGAAAATTTCGTCTATAAGCTGCGCCGTGAATGCCGCCCCTCTGTCCATTATTATACTGGAAGGAGCACCGTGTCGTAAAACAATGTGTCGGAACAAAAATTGTGCTACCTCAGAAGCCGTGGCTCGTGGGATCGCCTGCGTCTCAGCGTAGCGGGTCAAATAGTCGGTCGCGACGATCACCCGTTTGTTGCTGTCCGCAGATAGCGGAAATGACCCGCGAATGTTCATGCCGTCTTGGTCGAATGGCGTGCAAGGTGCTTCAATGGGCTGAAGCAAACCAGCTGGCTTAACAGACGATTGCTTTTGGCGCTGATATTCCCAACAGGTCTCGACGTACTTCCTGACGCTTGCTGAAAGTCCTGGCCAAGAGTACCTCTTTCTCACTCTGACAAGCGCCCATGAGTAGCCCAGATGACCGGACGTGGCTTCGTCATGGCAAGGGAAGAGAACGTCGTCTCGCATGCCTCGGGGAACCACCAGAAGGTAAGCACGGTTGTTCGAACGAGCGTTTGTCTTGTACAGCACACTGTCTCGAAGGCAGAACGACGCCAATGAGCGGGATAAATGACGTTTTATGATTGCGCCCTGGCCCTCTAAACGATCGGTGATTAGACAAATTTCTGCGTCGTCTCGCTGCCGTTTGCTCAAGTCTGATGAGCTAATGGCGCCCAGGAAGCAGTCGTATTCTTCTGCTTCCTGATTAACGACATGAAGGGGTGCACATGACAGTGTGTTAGCGTCTTCGTGATTACGGCCGGACTTATAGACGATGGTGACGTAAAATTCCTGCAGCCGCAAGCTCCACCGTACTAGCCGTCTTGAAGGGTTGCGGAGGCTTGCCAACCAACAGAAGGCATGGTGGTGCATCACTATCTTGAAGCGACAACCACAAAGGTACAGGTGAAACTTGGTGATTGCCCACACGACTGCGAGGTACTCTTTCTCCGTAGTGGAAGAATTCACCTCGGCACGGGATAGAGAGCGGCTGGCGTAGGCTATCACTCTTTCGATGTCCTCTTGACGCTGAACGAGCACTGCACCGAGCCCAACGTTACTAGCGTCAGTATGGACCTCTGTGTCAGCGACATCGTCGAAATGAGTGAGAACGGGCGCTGATTGCATACGCTCTCGCAGTTCATCAAAATCTGTTTGTTGCTCGTTTTCCCAGGCAAACGGCATGTCATCCCTTGTGAGACAGGTCAGAGGTTCTGCTATCTGAGAAAAGCCGTGAATAAAGTGGCGATAGTAGGCGCACAAACCAAGGAAGCGCCGGACGGCTTTCTCATCGACAGGAGCCGGTAATTGGGCAACAGCGGCAAGCTTGTCCGGATCGGGCCGGACTCCTTCGGCGCTAACTACATGTCTTCTCGCTGTCTTCTCGCTGTCTTCTCGCGGTCTCGCTGATCCACCTCGATTTGCCAGAAGCCGCTTTGAGATCGAGACAGGTGAAATAATGGCCATGACGAAGTCTATCCAGCGAATCATCGATACGCGGCAGCGAATACACGTCCTTTTTTGTCACGTTGTTAAGCTTTCGGTAGTCAACGCAGAAGCGTAGCGACCCGTTTTTCTTTTTCACAAGGACGACTGGAGACGACCACGGGCTGTTGGATGGTTCGATAACGCCATCGTCAAGCATCTCGTGAACTTGCGTACGTATCGCTTCACGCTCTTTAGTCGACACGCGGTAGGGGTGCTGGTGTATCGGGACTGCGTCCTCGTACGTGATGATCCTGTGTTGAGTGATGGACGTCTGGCGGATCTTTGAGCTACTTGAGAAGCTAGACCTGAACTCGAACTCGCTCGCAGCACCGTATGGTTATTGGTGGACAGATCAGGACTGATGTCAATATTACTTATTGACGTGTCTGTGGTATCCACTAGATCTGACGTGAAACAGTTGGTGACGTTTGCTACTTCGTGGGCAAATGCTATCGAAGTGCCACGAAAAAAGGTGTCGATGCTCGTTGCTAAAGTTGGTAACGAGCAATTCAGATCGGCCATCATGAAGGTCTATTACACTTCTAGCTACACAGATAACTTGCTGAAGGAGGTGTTCTAAATTTGTCTAGACCACCAAATCGCCATCGCTGAAACCACAGCATGTTACGTCGACTAGAACACTTGCTCATGGACGAAGCGTCACGCTCTGTTCAGAAATACGGAGTACGTCAACACGCCTTCCATCATCCTGCACGTTGATTACTCGCGGGGCTGAAAACGTGATGCGGTGCTCTTGCAGATCAATGACACCACCATTTCGCTGTTGAAAGTCAACTCCTAAAATGACGTCATGGGAGCATTCATGTAGAACGAGGCAGATTGCTACGAATGTATACCCTTGAATCTGTACTCTAGTTGTGTAGGCGCCCAGTGGAGTAACGACATGGCCATCATCTGTCCGAATCTGCGAGTTATGCCATGGCGTGATTACTTTCTTCAGCTGTGTTGTCAGTTTCCCACTCGGTATGGAATAGTCTGCGCTGGTGTCCACTAACGCATTAACTGCACAACCACCAATTGTCACTGCTATGTCGAGTAAAAGCCGGCTATCCTTTGCAGCAGCAGGTGATGTCGGACCAGTTTCTGTACGGTTCTGCTTCAATAGGAGGTCTTCAGCGTTTCGACGTGCAGTGACCCCGCTCCCAGAGGTCGCTTCGGCTAGTTTTCCCGGCGGGGTTGGGAGATCATGCGGTAGAATACCGCTGGGGCGTTGATTAAAATCGCCTCGGTCATGGCAAGCGCGACTGGCGCCCGGCAGACGGTGGTGCATGCTGCTGGGCGAGGTAGTTTTCGATTTCGCGCCGTCTCTGGCCGTAACAGGTGGTGAGTACGCAGAGAAGCCGCGAAGCCCAAGACGGCAATATGGGCACTGGCGGTACAAGTGATCAGCTTCTTCACACTGAAAGCACAGAGGCCGGCGATCAGGTGTTCGCCAAACATTAGACTTCCGAGGAGACGTGCGCCGATCATCGATGTACTGAACTGGTGGCACCGAACGATGGACGACAGGAGCGCCACGGATAAAGGGCGAGGGCGGTGGCATGTACGTGCCTTCGTAGTACGGTATGTGCTGTGCTGCCTGGAGTGAAACAGCGGGAACAAGATGGACGAATAATGGCGGCGATGCAGCAGGGCGTTTCAAGGCTTCCGCGTAGGTTGTCTCACGGCGGTATTCAGCAGGAGCTGACGCAGCTGTATCAGGAGGCAAGGTGTCCCGGAGCGCCTGGGGCAGCTCATCCTTGATCACAGTTGCAATAGAGCTAACCGTAGGATGAGGTGTTACACCAGCCTTTTGCAACTTTGATCAAAGATAAGCTGCATAGGTCTGGTAACGGTGCCCTTGTCTCGTCATTAATTTACGCCAAACAATACGCCGCCTACTCTAGGCACAAGAAATGCATTAGAATTTCCTCACGATTTCTTTTGGCGAAGTGGCAGCAATTTTTCTCACATTTGTTGTTGAAATAACTTCTAATGACATCCCAAAACGTGCCATCGCATCATTGTATGTTATATGTCATTATTATTGTGTCTAACAAAGACAACAAGCCCCTGTATTCGTATATTTACCTTCACTCGATAAAGGTGGTATTCCCATATCGGGAACGGCTGACCATAGACAAGACCCCGAACAAGGATCCATCAGTTACTTGAAAATAGTGGTTACGAATGCACATATGAGCAGAGAGCTGCGAGGACCACATTTTTATGGTAGAGGATAAAGTACTCTAAATCGTTCAGCAGTTTTTTCTAAACACACGCTCTCGCTAGCACTCTCTGGGATGGCTCTGTGCTCTCCCATAATGGAGTACCAAGCACTGTAAATCCTTGACCACTTCTTTTGTAAACACACATCCAAGTGACATTTATTTACACTTTCGGCCCCAAGAAGTGTGAGGCCTATGGGCCGGCTTTATGCTCATCATAGTAGGGTACCAAGTACTCCAAATCGTTGACCACTTTTTATAAAGACATATCGTGAGATCAGGCTTAAGAGAAGAAATTCAAGCCCCGAGGCCCTCGGGTGGCTTTATGTTCTCCCATAGTAGAGTACCCAGTACTCTAAATCTTCAGCCAGTTTTTCCAAACACACATATCAACGCAGTGAATAATGATGTCTGGAGCGAAGCGTACGTCAGTTCGTCCGTGATTCCGTTCATGCTTCCATTCGTTCAACCGTCCGTCTATCCATGCGACCGTCCATCTATGCATTTGTCCGTCCATGGGTACGGCCGTTCGTCCGTTGGTATGTCTGTCCATACGTCCGTGTGTGCATCCATCCGTCCATCTAGTGAACACTCCGAGTAACGCCATCTCGCACCAATCCATCATATACAAGTACCGCCATCCAGCGGACACTCTAAGCACTAAACGAAACATGGCTACTACTACATACCACAAACACGGGACGCACAGCCAACGGCGTAAGGAGCTTCGCCCCTAAAACGCTGGTGATGGGACGGCTCACTGCTCTCCCCTAGAAGAGCTTATCAGGTACCTAAATCCTCTATTATTTCTTGAAAAACACATCCTCGCTTGAAAACGCTGCTGCCTCAGAGGGAGCCTCTTGTAGGTGGTCGTACAACGAATCACTCTAGTTTATAGAATTGTGTGCTTCATAAGTTTCCAAGACGAAGTTAACGTGTTATTTTTTTAGACAGCTACTGATGTGAGCATTGTATTCTTTTCGGGAAAGAGGCTAAGGACTTTCTTTGAGAGTTTAGGGCAGACACGTGGATGAGGGATAGTTAAGGCATTGCCAATGCCATGTAATATGTACGCAGAAGGGGTGGTGTAGGGTTGGCGATTTGAGTGTCGAGAAGCACAGACGCATGCATTTTAAGAAGGAAAAAGCACGTTCAAGTAGCGTCATCCTACGGAGTGCTAGTACACCAGTAGAGTTCAAGCTTAGGCTACAAGAGTCACAGAGCGCGCCGAAGTTGTTCAGTCTCGAAGGATACAGTTTGACCTCGCTTTTTTTTTCTGGTCGATAGCGCCACCGGCCACAATTGCAACCACGCTGCATTTTTGTTCAGGTCTTTCACAGTTTCGCATTAGCAATGTCAACGGGAGGACAGTTGGAAGCAAAACTCATAGGTGCAACTTCAGACAAAGCTAGCAATTTGTTTTCGATGAAAGAAAGTGTGAAAATCACTGCCATGATTTTGCGCAAATGAATGAAATAATGCAGAATAAAAAAAGCAGCCACTTGCACAGGCGTCATAACAATGACCATATGTGCACATGCTATGTGGAGTTTTACAGACGTCACTAGCACCACACCTTTTTTACTCTATACTGAAGGCACAATACCCCTGGGACGTTTGCCACAACGTAAAAGTTGAAGACGAGATCAAATCAATGGTTTTCTGTCAGCCGAGTTTGTAATTTCAAAGACATCATAGTGGTGTAGCGTCTTTGAATTCAATGTTTTGTGTATACTTCTACTTCCATTCTGCTTTACACACGAAAAAACAGACACTGTAACCCTCTTGAGTATAAAAAGACCAGAAAGGCATGTATGACAGTTTTGGTAACCACAGTGTTTCTTCTGCTCTATACCACGAAGCCAAGATAAGAAGTTGCTTCTATTACACTGCCTAGTTTGTGACACACAATTTTTAGCCACTAGATGAAGGTAGTCCTTGTGAACATTTCTGTTGTGTCTGTTTGTTGCATGGACACAATTTTCATTATGAAGCTAACCCAACTAGCCCAAAAGCATTCGATTATCTGCAGACGACTGTATTTTGTTCGAAAAATATCTACAGCTGATAAAAATGTATTACAGACCACCCTTATGGCCATTGATGACTGGTGTAGTAAACGAAATATGGTGCTCAATTCTGAAAACAAAAACTGTTCTGTTACGCGTTACGAAAAAAAACAACTTCCCGTCACTTTCAGCTATACCCTTCATGGTAGTCCAGTATTACAACTAGATAAATATAGATATTTAGGCGTTACTCTTAGCAGTAACCTTACGTGGACAACACACATAGAAGATACTCGCACAAAGGTGCTTCGAAAAATATGGTTTCTGAAAAGGAAGTTACAAGGTGCTCCTTCTAGCATAAAACGTTTGGATTCTAGAACCTTCATTCTGTCTAAGCAAGAGTATGATGCAGTCATAAGGGACCCTTTACAAAGAAAGATGTTACGCTTCTTGAAAAAAATACAACGAAAGGCAGTTAAACCTATTTTTACCAAGTATCGAAGACGACTTCGTAGCATGCTAATGAGATTACACAAAATTACTTTGATAGAAACAAAAAGAATGCTGGATCGTTTATTGTTTTTATACAAAATCAGGTGAGGGCAATTTGCCTTAAATGTACTTTGTTGTGTTCAGCCAGCCACTTCTAGGAATATACTCGCCACAAACATGATAGATCCTTGGAACCCGTATTTGCACGAGCTAATTGCTTACAAATACAGGTATATTCCAAGAACTATTAATGACTGGAAGTCACTGCCCATGAGATTTTTTTCGGCTGACAATTTTGCTATATCGCTTGAAAATCATCTACTTGGGGATTAGAGTGTTAAAATATGTTATAAGTTTTGTTGCTGTTTCACAGACATGTGACTTATGTTGGCGTATAGATACATGTTTTTTTCGTTTTTTCGGTTTTTTTTGCTGTTACAAATTACTTGATGTTTTCATGCCCCTCCTACCTGGACAAAATGCTTGTCTAATTGAAAAATAAATAAAATAAAATCTTGCACGTTTATGCGAAACAACGTTATCATGAACGTTTTGCAAGTGCGTGTAACGTTTTCTTTGCGAGTTTTAAGCTTGCTCACACACCGCTGTATTAATTACACAGCCGTGTTCACTTGAACGCATTCCCTTCAAGTGGGAGAGCCCGTGCTTTTTTTATGCTACGCAAATATTGTTTCACAGAACTAGCTGCTCAAGCACTTTGTGCATTCTACAGGCACTACGCATAAAGAAATTGTAGTCGGAGTAGTCTGTGTTTAACTTGCCTACATCGTTCTAGACTGGTGTACCCTCAATTTGGGGGGGAGGGGGGGCGAGAATAATTGTATCCCTCCTAGTTTATCGAGTTCGAACGAAACCAAGTTTCGCATTGAATGCAAAAATGCAAATGAAGCTGCGGCGTGATTCCCATGACGATCTGCTATTCGCACTAGGCTTTCCGGGCGCAAAGGTGGTGAGTAATAGTTGTTGAAGTGTAAAATAAGTACTCCACGGCCACAAATTTTGTCAAAAAGTTACAGCATATATCCAAAGTGTGAATGATGATGAGTGAGGCGAAGCGTCCATTGTCTGTCTGTCGATCCTTCTGTTCGTTCGTCCATCCATCTGTCCACACGCCCATCCGTCCGTCCATCCATCCGTCCGTCATTCCGTATGACCCCCCCCTCCCTAATCATCAACTCTAAAAATACCATACCATCGTCTAGTGATTTTATATACTATATCCCTTACAGACTCACAGCTTCATCTAGTGAGCAATTCATATACTAGAGCTGTCTTCACACTATGTACTATTGACGGAGGTGAGAACAACCCGGACGCTAAGGAGCGTCGCCCCTATGTTGTGTCTTCTCGGTTTCTGTGCGTGTGTGCGCGCGCACCTGTTGACGGCTCAGCTGGCCGCCTGCACCACATCGGACTTTTGCTACTACCACGTGCGCATCGTTATCGGGCTAACACTACGCTGCCTATAAATACGTTATACACTTTTGAATAAAGGTTCTTTTCATTCTGCTGACTACGTGGATACATTGCTGGTCCGGCGCTGCTATGCGCACACCATGGCTATGCTACAGTGGCGACGAGGATGTTCACCACCCAAGCAGTGAAAGACGACCCTGAACCTGACACTACGAAAAATCGAGCAACCAAGGCGATCATGGCTCACCACCAGCTTCCGGACTGCGGAGAGAGCAAAGATAAGTGGACGCCATACCTTATCAAAGTCGAAGCATACTTTGAAGCGAATGCCATTGAAGACTCGACTAAGAAAAGAGCATTGCTGGTTGCTGCCTTAAGCACGCACACGATACAAGTGCTGGCAAGGAAGGTGGCTCCACGCAAGCCGAATGCGCTGACTTATGAAGAAGTCGTGGCAGTGTTGAGTGAGCACTACGACCCCAAGCGACACGAAATCACAGAAAGTTACAAGTTTTTCAGTCGGTGTCAAGCGGAGGGTGAGCCCATTAATGAATTGCTGGTCGACATTCGCCGAATAGCTGATAATTGCAATTTTGGCAGTGCATTAAATCGCATGCTACGAGATCGCATTGTGTGTGGTGTCCGGTCAAGTGCACTACAGAAGCAGCTACTTGCGAAGCGGAAATTAACATTAGAAGACGCTGAAGCGATGGTCCTTTCAGCTGAAGCTGCAGATAGTGGCGTGAAAAACATGAACGGATCTGGATTGACACCAGTGTTAAAAGTACAAGCGTATCAGCAGAAAACACCGCAAGACGAGAGACGGAGGGCTACACGTCAAGAATGCTCAAGGTGCGGTAGTGCAAAGCACAATGAGAGCGGTTGTACCTGGTCTAACGCTCGCTGTTATCGCTGTGGAGGACGCTGTCACCTTGCGAGGAAATGCCGAAGCCGCGGTCCTCACGAGCAAGGAACTGCAAGCAGGGCACAAAGCAACATTCTCACGGGGACGGAAGGTTCGACAGACGACGAACACGAAGCAGCGCACATCTGGGCCTTGGCCTCGGAACGGAAGAGTTGTCTGGTGCCACCAATTCACCGAACGTTCTCTTGGTGTGGTGTGCAGCTTACCATGGAAGTTGATACTAGGTCGCCCGTTTGTGTTATCCCACGTCAACTGTACGAGAAGCACCGCGACCAATGGCCGAAACTGAGACCATCCAGTGTGAAATTATCCTGCTACACAGGACGACTGCCAGTGCTTGGGGAGCTTGCGCTCAGTGTTTCTCATAAGGGAGTGACGGCGGAGTGTGCGCTGACCGTGTTAGACTGTGCGGGACCAAGCCTCTGTGGTCGAGATTTAATTCAGCTGCTGAACGCCGCTGGTGCTCCGGTGGTTCGCGTTGCAGGAGACTCTGAGCCCACAGAACAAACGGGCAAGTCCAGTGTGAATAGCATATTCAAAGACTTCAACGGCGTGTTTTCCGAGGAACTGGGGCTCATCACAGGCGCCCCGGTCAGTCTGCACCTAAAAGAAGGCGCCGTACCTAAGTTCTGTAAGTCCAGACCCATTCCATATGCGCTATGCGACCGCGTGTCACTTGAACTTGATCGGTTAGTGTCCTTGGCGTGTTATCACCGGTGGCACACTCACAATGGGCATCACCTATAGTCGTAGTTCTTAAGAAAGACGGCGCAGTGAGAATCTGCGGTGATTTCAAGGCCACAGTGAATCCCGCATGCGCCACTGAGCAATATCTCTTGCCTATCATTGAAGATATGTTTGTGCGACTACACGATGGGGATTGTTTCAGCACACTGGATTTACGGGACGCATACAATCAAGTGGCACTGGATGAGTCTGCAAAAAAAATTTGCGTCATTAACACACCAAAAGGGCTTTTTTGCTACAACCGACTGCCTTTCGGAATAGCCTCTGCACCCGCGATATTCCAAAGAAAAATGAATGAGGTTCTAGATGGTCTGGTGGGCGCACAAGCTTACCTTGACGACGTGCTCATTTCTGAAAAATCAAGCGACAGTGGTGAAAGGCTGAAAAACGTTTTGGAGCGGTTTCGAGAGAGATGCGTAAAGTTGAGACACGATAAGTGCAAGCTGCACAGCCCAGCAGTTACCTATCTCGGGCTTCGCATCGATCACGATGGGCTTCATCCGACAGAGAAAACCCTCGATGCTATCATGCAGGCTCAGAGCCCCCGTAATGTCAGCGAACTGCGGTCTTTTTTGGGAATGATCACGTTCTACGCGAGGTTTCTGCCTAACATGTCGACCACACTTTTTCCTTTGTATCAGCTGCTGGAAAAGAATGCGCG
Organism: Rhipicephalus microplus; assembly: GCF_013339725.1. Classification (NCBI taxonomy): domain Eukaryota; kingdom Metazoa; phylum Arthropoda; class Arachnida; order Ixodida; family Ixodidae; genus Rhipicephalus; species Rhipicephalus microplus. Next base: position 101,854,627 of record NC_051174.1, read on the forward strand.
CTGGCACTGGGAACAGCCTCAAGAGCTTGCGTTTAAGGTTGCTAAGCAAAGACTCAAAGCAGCCAAGGTTCTCGTCCATTTCGACCCTTCTAAGGAACTAAAACTTGAGTGCGACGCGTCGCCATACGGAGTGGGCGCGGTCTTGTTTCACACGATAGGAAACGTCCACAGGCCGATCGGCTTTCGCTCGCGTACGTTGACACAGGCGGAGCGCAACTATTCACAGCTCGAGCGAGAGGCACTGGCACTGGTATTTGGCGTAACTAAATTCCGCGACCACCTTCTAGGTCGGGAATTTACCTTGGTAACTGACCACCAACCGTTGCTGGGCCTGTTGAGGTCAGACAGGCAGACGCCCACAATGGCCGCTGCCCGGATCCAACGTTGGGCGCTTCAGCTGGGGGCCTACCGGTACCAGCTGCAGTACGCCCCAGGACGACAGATGCTGAATGCTGATGCCTTAAGCCGCCTACCGCTGCAAACTACGGAAACTGACGAAGACGGTGAGCCACCCGAATATGTACTCTCGCTAAACCAGCTGAACAACGGTGTCGTGACAACGCGTGAGCTGAAGGCTTTCACCGCTTCGGATCCTGTCCTGGCAGAAGTCAAACGGTACATATTACATGGGTGGCCCAGACACACCAACGGGCTGGCAAGGGACATACTGCCATTTTTCGACCGTAAGCTACAGCTATCCGTTGAACATGACCTTGTTTATTGGGGCAATAGGGTCATAATACCAGCCGAAGCAAGAGTGCAAGTGCTGCAGCTTTTACATGAGACTCACCAGGGTTCGCCGGCAATGAAATCTGTCACGCGCTCTTTGTTTTGGTGGCCAGGCCTAGACAGAAATATTGAAGAGGTGTCTACTCAGTGCCAGAACTGTGTTCAAAATTTGCCGATGCCAACCGCGGCGCCCTTTGTCAAGTGGCCGGAAACCGGCGAAAGGTGGTCCCGCATTCACATTGACTACGCGGGGCCGATAGGCGGAAAAATGATACTCGTCATAGTTGACGCCCACACGAAATGGCTCGAAGCCGTACCTCTGTCACATCCTTCAACGGAAACCACCATTAACTGCTTACGTGCCATTTTCAGTAGGTTTGGGGTACCACGTACAATCGTGTCCGACAACGGGACTCAGTTTTTCAGCCATGATTTTGAGGAATTCGTAGCAAACAACAACATAGTGCACCTCCGATGTGCGCCCTACCACCCCCAGTCTAATGGTGCAGCGGAAAGGGCAGTGCGTACTATAAAAGATGGCCTTCGAAAAATGAGGAGAGGAAAGCTAGAGGAGAATCTGATACGCTTGCTGTTTAACTATCGGAGGACGCCACAAAAGTGCGGTAAATCCCCAGCAGAGTCGCTCTTGGGTTACCAAATACGCTCACGGCTGGACACATGTTTTCCTCCAGCCCTTACAGGATCAAAAGAAGACCAAGAGGACTGGCTGCCGCTACCAGGAAGTGACGTATACGCCCACAATTATGGTGCGGGGAGCAAATGGACGCCTGGCAATGTGAAGGCGACGTCTGGACCGAGAATGGTGACCGTGAACACTCCGGACGGGGTCGTCCAGCGGCATGTTGATCAACTTCGCCCGTGACAGGACTCGCCACCAGTAACAACTGCCACAAGTCTCAGCGAGTCAGACCAAACAACGGAACCGTCGCCTCCGGAAGCGGTAAGCTCGAATGCAGGCATGTCTTCTCGGCTCATCCCTAATGATGCTGGTTCTGCACAACGTGCATCACCGAAGATCACGGCCGTCCCGATGAGTACCGGTGTCGCCCAACAAGCCCTCAGGCGTTCCACAAGAGAACGCAAGACAGTACAACGCTTTCAATTCTAAGGGGGAAGGAATGTTGTGTCTTCGCGGTTTCTGTGTGTGTGTGCGCGCGCACCTGTTGACGCCTCAGCTGGCCGCCTGCACCACATCGGACTTTTACTACTACTACGTGCGCATTGTTATCGGGCTAACACTACGCTGCCTATAAATACGTTATAAATTTTTGAATAAAGGTTCTTTTCATTCTGCTGACTACGTGGATACATTGCTGGTCCGGCGCTACTATGCGCACACCATGGCTATGCTACACCCTAAAACCTGCATCGCTCTTTGCATCTTAAAAATTGATGTGGCAGGCGCGACTGAGTGAGGGTGTGAAGAGATTTGACACCTTTTTTGAATGATTAGACTGTGTCAAATTCCCCCCCCCCCCCTGTCTAACCCCCTATCTTTTCACGTGTAGCACTCCTCGCTCCAAGGTAGTGCGTCTCGACCAAGGTATCGTCTAATTGTCTATGCTGAGGACACAGTCATGCCTTTTCGATCTTGTCCTCCGATATATTTTTGGTGGGCTTGATGTGATTGAAATGTCACTTCACGGCTAAGTTACTCACCCTTCTATATTGGAATATAGACAAACCGAGTTTCATGGTGTTGAGAAGGTTTCAGCTATAGACCCATGGCTTGAGGCCACTCCGCCTAAATTAGTTGATTGGCTTGAAGCAATTTACTCTAACTCACAATAGCTTATGCCAAGCTTGTGCAAAGAAAGATAAATACAGTTGGTCTTGAGCATAGCCACGTTGGCGTACTTACTAGGATTGTGACCGTCTTTGCAGTTCCTGAAGTCGCCATGTTTGCACCAAAGTCCTTTGCCCCAACGGTCATTCGCGACCACTGTGTCTCGAACAGTGCTGCGGGGGACAGAATCACACGTGTACAAAATTACCGTTATTTACTATAGTTTAATAAGTAATGTAGCTTTTTTCAGAGTTTTACACAAGAGGGCGTACAAACAAATATTTCGTTGAAGAAAATAAAAAAAGGAAAATGCCCAAAACAATTCAACCATGGGGATGATAACAGCATAAAAGCATAAAATGAACGCGGCATATATGTGTTCTTGTGGGCGTAGAAAGAAAAATGAAACTAAAAAAACATAAACCAAACAGCTAGAAAAAAATATGGCTCCACCTGTTCGAAAAGAATCGTGTGATAATACGAATGCGTTCTGGTGCTTCCAGAACGGTGTTTCACACGTGAGAAACCAGCGTTAGAAGAATAGTGTTTGTTTTCAGGGGCGAAGCTCCTCTTAGTCTAACCTTGTATTTGATCACGCGTAACCAAGAAAAAAGGAGACGAAAAAGAAAAGAACGCAAAAGAAACGAACAACCTTTCTTGTCTCATTTTCTGGATAGTACTGCTCTGACGCTACTCTCTAAAGTGCCGCTACTCTTCGACTGGCTGCTGTGCACGCTTTGCCCGAATTTGTGGAGAACAAGTGCCTCTCCCGGTCTCCTAGATAGTCGCCGTACCTGGCAGATTGTTAGTGCGGCATGGAGAAATCAGAGCGGCGGGCATGCTGAAGATGCTTGCGCTCGGCTCCCTTCGCTCGCGTCTCGTCGGTGTTACTCGTGCGCCGTCTGCAAGCTAGAACGCGGTCGGGCGCATCGATACATGTACGGACGCACAGACACACGGACGGATGAATGCGCGGACGCTTCGCCCCACTCATCATCATTCACTCTGTGGATATGCTGTGATTTTTTCTTACAACGTGCAGCCGATAGCGCCGGTCACCACATGTGGCGTTCTTCTGCCGAGAAAAACGCGGCATGCACTTCCAGCTTTAGTAGCTAGCGTGACCTGTTAAAAATTTCTATGAAGTAAACAAAACAAACAGCGTTCTCGGCGTTGGCGTTTCACAGCGGCGTCTCGAGCATGCATTTCCGGGTTCTTGAGAGGCGCCCAGCCAGCGCCTCTCAATGGTAGAGAGTGAGGTGCGGTTGGACGAAAAAGTGGGGCGCAGGAGGAGAAAGTGAAGGGCGAGAGAAAGAGCAGCGAATCACTTCATCTACCTTCCCATACACTCTCTCGCACCACATGCTCCGGTTGCTAGGGGCAAGGATAAGCACGCGTGCCCGAAGCTGTTGCTATGGGAGAGGGCGGTGGACGGATCCCGACGGACACCGGACATACCCCGACTATGAAACGCATTACATACAGATAGAAATAGTTTAGGCTTTCTCAGCCACACAGTTTCCATATAAGCGCACTTGTGCCGTTTTATTTACTTTTTCAATATCGGATGTGGAATGGGGGAGTAGCTTGTAGGCAAGTGTATATACAAAACAACATAGCATTAAAAATGAGGAGGTTTTGTGTGTATATACTGAAAATTTTCTCACAAATTCACATTTTGTAATGTTTGGTTAGGTAAAAATACAACTAACCTTAAGTTGAATATATACCCGTTTACACAACGCGGCAAGTATTTCAGGCTATGAATAACATAATGACACAACATATTCATAAGTGTGTGCTACGTAACCTGCCTGGAACAGTGCTTATTCTAACCATCCTATCATCAGTGGTATCCACATCGACATGTTACAAAATATAAAGTGACAGATGTGCTTCATGGTAGGTATCTTGCCAGGGCACAAGGTTATCTAATGCAGCTAGTTGCTGCCTATGTTTCAATATATAAACATAAATTTTCATGTATTTTTCGAGTTCTCGTAAATAATGTGTATCTATCCAATAAGAAAACAAGCTAGCAGTAGCATATGTTAAACATGTTTCCGAACATCAACAAAGTGACATTTCTATTGTTCGTAAATGTACAGCAACAAGCTCGATTTCTCGGAAGAGTACCTTCAATTTAGTTTCCTATGGTGTTTTTGTCTCCCACAATTTATCTATAACTTTGTCAGACGCACCATCCATGTATCCAGAAGCTCCATATCTTTCTTTTTTTTTTTGAGGGAGGGGGGAGGCGCTGTTTTTGTACTAGTGGCAAAACAAAGTACCCAATACATTGTGCATCGAAAAAAATTAGCACTATGTGTAAAAAGGGTCTCTCTTTAAAACCAATATGTTGCACAGAATTGCAGTCAAGCCATTCGGTGAAGTCACAACGATGTTCTGTAATTCTGTCGACGTGCCGTGTTATAAGACAACGTCAGGATTCCTAATTTGTTTTACTCTAAAAATATAACAAAAACAATTGGCACGTATCTACAGCCACAATGTGATTGTGATTATGAATATCTACGAACAAAATATGGCATATTGCAGAATATTGAAATAGTGAATTCGGGGTCAATAAGGATTGCCTACTAAAAGTTGCACAAAATAAAACTTCACGTTGTTTGCTTCATTGCTACGTATTTTCGAGTACCCAAGGGCTATGTGTATGTTATGCGAATGTGACTGAGTGGCAGACAGTCGATTACGTTTGAAGCCTGAAAATGATAGCCACTTTTTCAAGTTGATAATCGGGACATATCGGTAACGGCTGTTGCAGTTTAATGAGCCACATTAATTGGCACTGTTTCCTCTTACCTGTTTGTATAGAGCCAAGCCAGAAACTTGGGGCTCTCCCAGTACGCGTCTGGCGCTTCCCAATCACCGTCTGCCCAAATCACTTCCGGCTCGTACTTGAACACCAGGTCGTGTAGTTCAGGCAATATCTTGAACTGCACGGTACACGATGATACGGTAGTCAATATAATGCGATCAGGTTTTGTCACTCTGTTTCATTTCCATCAATTATTGGCCAATATTACCGTCATATCTGTTAATGTTTTTATTATCTGTCAAAAAGAAGATATGTTTACTCACGTCTCAGTGGTTTTGTCATGCGTCTTTTTTTTTACAACCTTTCTGTTTTATGTTGCCGCCTTGGTTTCCATCATGTCCCACAGAGCCTATTCTATCTTGGCTTCTATGTGCAAATATCTGAGGCCATCCACTGCCTCGACATATACCTTATAGCCACACCCCCTCCCCCTATAGTCTCTTTGACCTGAACATGAACAACGGTCGAACTATCTTAGCGCAACTTCATTTTGTTGATCTCCAGTAATGTATGCTCGGTTACTTTTGTTCCAGTGGTAACTTCGCTGGGATTTCTGTAGCAATGTCAAATTAAAAAAACATGAAAAATACATATTCACTGTGAATAATAAGCAAATCCGAGTGACGGAAGGCTGTTATTGCGCAGCTTCAATTCATTCTATTTGTACTGAAAAGCTATCTTCAGAATGAGCTGAAATGTGTATTTCTCGAATTCAAAACGTGTCATACTGGTTTAAATATATTGTCTAAATTGTCGTCTTGAGCTTACATAGCAGCGGTCAGCTTACTTGTATCGCAGTAATTCGACGCTGGATGCAGCTTTCGAAACTCTTAACTAGCATGGTGGTGTCATGCTGGTATAAACTTACTACAGGCTTTGCACTTTACCGGCAAGCCAGCGGAAAAGTGGCATAACCTATAGATGGCCCGAATAGAAAACTGAAAGTAATGGTGACGAAGACAACAAATAAATATCTGCCTCGCTTCCAGTCAGACGGTAGTGTGTGCTTTAATATATTGCGCAAAGCAACCTGCTCGACTAGTGTGCTGTCCTCAGCAAGTGTGCCCTGTATTGCGCACAACCTCGTATCACTTATAACACATTTAAGTTCACAAATTTGCTCCGCACCAATAATGGATGTGGCACTATGAGTAGCGAATATTGATTGAGATCGCACACTGCAGGGGGATTAATTACGAGTATTGCAAAGGCGTAACTGAAATGAAACTTTAATAGGAAACTAAGTGTTGGCAATCAATTAAAACGAAAGTGCCGAGTACCTCTCAGCAACCCTTTGCCACTACCAGTTTAAAATAATACAGAAACACTCCTAAAGGCTTTCGATGGAGGCAAAAATGGTGTAGGCCTGTGCGCTCAGATTTGGGCGCGCGTTACAGAACCCCCGATGGTCTAACTTTCCGGAGCCCTCCGCTACGGCATCTCTCATAATCGTATGGTGGTTTTGAGATGTTACACCCCACATATCAATCATCAATCACACTCCTATAGAGGGAACTGCCACAGGTCATGCAGATAACACCGAATGCCATACTAGGGAGCACTTGCAGTCCATAGTAACCACATCCATAAAAAAGCCACTGCTGTCGTAATTTAGCTATTACTAAAGCATCTCATTTGAACCCAGGGTTTTATGTATTGATATGCTGAGACCGATCGGCGCCCCTCGATTGGCCGCACGAACCCAGCGCTTCTCGTGTTGAGAGGCGTAACCAAAGCATCGTGCGTTTGGCGCCCTTTTGATAGATGGCGCCACAAGCACAGTGTGATGCGACGAAGGAGCGAGCTGGGTGCAAGGCGCCAAAGCTTAGAATGACCGTGTTGGCGTAATATACGACGTGTCCCACATTGGTAAGTCGCACCGGCCACTGTCGTAAATATATATCTTTGGCGTTGAGAGGCTGTGTACTTCTAGGAATAAGGCTGCGACGGAAACAGGCACTCAAATCAGAACATTAAATTGCGACTTAGAAGTGTGGCAGCTTGGGCTAGTTCTTTCGTGTCCTTCTTGTCCCTGTGTCGTCGTTTTGTTCTCGCGCTATAACTGTCGTCATTAAATTGCGGCTAAGAACACCGAAACAGGCATGTAAGTCAGTCTGAACATCAAATTGTCACTAAGAACTCCTTGAAAGATCGATACATGAGATTCAGTAGTTCTGCAGTCGCCTCTAAATCGGCGAATGTCTCACTCGATGGGACACATTAGCGATGGTATGTAAACCTCACCTGAATCAGCATAGGTCACCTATAATAGTTAACTTAGCTATCCTCACGTAAATACCGTCATGATGCGTTCGACCACTTTTTCCCAAAACACAACAGTAATCTGTTTACCTGACGATGATGGTTATAACGGTTTCCTTGTTTACGCCTTCAAACGCAGTTATATGCTCATACAGTGTCGTGGTTGCAATTTCAAGGGGACTTCCAAGTAAAAAGAAACAATGGAAAAAAGCAAGCGGGCAGTAAACTCTATGCCATCAATACTGAGAGATGTGGCTCGCTTCAATGCATCACGTAACAGGATAAATCATACTGTCAGAAATAGATGAAGTATGTCATCTTCGTATGCAAAGTACCTAAAATGCTTTGGAATAATAGTTTTCGCAAAAGCTGCATATTTAATTAAAGTTGTGTTCTTTGGAAACACGACATAAGGGCAATAACCGCATTTCGGGATCTTGCGGCAACGTGTAAATAAATGATGTGCTTAGTTCTTGTGATGACATTATTATTTAGTGAAAAAGTGTGACGCGCTTGTAATAAGTGCACCAATTACCATACTTCAGACAGCCCTGCTCTGACATAATATCTGAAACAGTTGAACTATAGGGGTACTATCTGATCGGCGCTACTACATACTTTGGCCTGCTGTTTTTATAGCCTTCGAAAAACCAAAACTGACATAAACATATTTTCTCTGATTAACAGACGGCATATATTTAAACTATTTTTTTCATGAAGATCATGTTGTGAATATTGATGAATAAGAGAGAAGCCTCCATGCAAGATTTTCTTATTCATATATGCGTATTAGTTCAGGACGCGTTGTCGAAATGACCTCTCCGCTTCTCTCATCGTTTCAAACTAATTTATTTTTCAACAACTGTTGCTTCGAGTGCTCCTCAATATAGCCTTTTGGGAGCTGCAGTTCGGAAAGATCCTGTGTCATAGCGTTGTGGTGTACAGGTAGACACAACCAACACTTTATTCGTGCACTCACGTGAATGAACTCGTTTGTCTTGAAGTTGTTCTCCCTGTCGTCCATAAAGAGTGGATTGAACCACTCGTAGAGGGAGTAGTAGACGCCCAGCCGAATGTTAGTGCTCGTCTTCAACGCCTTCGCGAACTCACCTGCGTATGTGACATCAAGAATTCGAGAGAGAGAAATAAATAGATAGATAGATAGATAGATAGATAGATAGATAGATAGATAGATAGATAGATAGATAGATAGATAGATAGATAGATAGATAGATAGATAGATAGATAGATAGATAGATAGATAGATAGATAGATAGAGTACTATACAGAATGAGAAAAAATCACATGAGCTCTACACGCTGCAAACGAGAGTAGGCCTATTATACTCAACCATCAAGTGTTACTCTTTTGTTTTTTCTCGCGAGTAAGACACTATTCTTTAGGCACGACTGCTAATTATTTATATGAATATTAAGCAGGCAAGCTGTCGTGTTACCTAAGAGATCCCGCTTCGGTCCGACGTCAACCGAGTTCCAGTTCCACGAACGCTTTGAAGGCCATAGTGTGTAGCCCTCGAAGTGCTTCGCCGTGAATACAGCGTACCTGCACAGGATATGTAAAGGTGGACGAGTCGTTCGGCACTCCTGTGGAAATGACCGATCACGAAATGGGACTTTCAGATAGCTTGCTACTATAGACCACCCCGTAAATATGAAATTTTTCAGGGGAGAAGGTGTTTTAGAAGGTGTTGAGAAACACATAATTTCATTCTTCTTCCTGATAAAAGGTTTCTTCTCCCTTGACCCGAATTATGAGGAGGAGGGCTGGGGCACGCCACGGGCCTGGAACAAAAGCTAGTAATTGCCTTAATACTTAAAGCTTTCTACTGAAATCTTCACCTATACTTCTTGAGCGACGATAACATAAAATATACATGTTTGTGTATGTGTGTGTGTGTGCATTTGTGTGTGCATTCGTGTGTGTGTGCGTTTGTGTGTGTGCGTGTGCATGCGTGTGTTAGCTCGTCATTGACACATAACAAAGAAGTGTAATCCCGTCTGTGGCAAAGGTTGTATTAGGTGTATGACTATGTAGTTGCAAGAGCTTGATCCACCTTTAAGCAGGAACCTGAAAACTAGTTCTCGTGTTTGCCCCAGACGCTGCATGGAATGCCAATCAACTGAGCTGTGTGATCCCACGACCATTTCGTGCTGGGAAAAGGCGAGTAATGAGTGGAAGGTTTTAGAAATCCTTGACTTTTTCAAACATTACGATTATTATGTCCACGATGCTTCTTTGTCTGTGATGTTAATATATCTCACATGCTTAGAAGAAAACTAAGTGTGATGGGTCGTGCATCCTGGGGAGTAACGCTAATGCGCACGCGTAATGTAGTTTTAAATGAAGCAAAGTTGTAAGTTCAGCGCTCCTCCCCGTCATACGCCTTTTACTTGTGCACTTGTCCCGCTGTTTGTTGGTACCCCATTTTCGAGCTCGTGTAATTACCTCACTCCCGACTTGACCAGCAGATCTACCCATCGTTCGGCGTTGTAGAGCTCGCAGGTGAAGGCGGTGGCAAACTCTTGATAGGTGACATTGGGCCTGTAGTTAGCGCGCATGAAGTCCGAGAACAGGCTGTTCTGACGGCCCTTCCAGTGGTACCAGAGCCACTCGGACCCGAAGCTTGGTACTGAGAACACGCCCCAGTAGAGGAGCACACCCACCTGGTGACGAGCATGCCCAGTGGAACATTCAGTATCGTACACGTTAAGGTACTAACAACGACTGGTGGGTTATAATTGGTATTGGCTATAGGTTGCTTGCCCTCAAACAGGAGATATGAGTGATGTCAGCAATAGCGCCGAGTGTGGCTTTAGGCAAGATCTGCATCCCAACTGACAATATTTCTTTTCAATTAGTTGGCTTTCTACATTGGTTGGCTGATTCAGCCTATATAGATATCGGCTGAAATGTTATCCTAGGATGGTTTTTAACAGAAGTTTTTGCGAATACGGGCCCTGCTTCATATGCGTTCATACCGACAATATACCTTTATGAATAACATGAAGTAATTTTTTAGATATTTCATTATTGTGCGTTTGTGAAAACCAGAATGTTTCCCAAGTCATAATTGTGTTTTATTTTTCAATTCTGTGCGAATACATACACTGATTTCACGGCCACACGAGCTAAAGGTGTGTGATTTGCCATGGTATCTAGCAGTATTTGTGTTGTGGTTCTAAGCAGTATATGCCTAAGGCGACGCTTGGTTTCCAAGCTCGGACGCGGTAATTTTCTCCAACGTGTCAAGTCTAGGGAAGTGGTGCAGTGCACACATAGCACAATGTGCTTTTCGCTGTGTTCCCTGCCACGTTTCTCGGCATGCTCATGGTAGTGCTAAGTCATGTCGTGTGTGTTAAATGTCCCTCTTCTTTTTTGCACTGTTATACAATAGTGTTCGCGAACCAACCAGCCCACCTAAGAACCCTCGTGCCGACGGTACGCACCTTGGCCTGGTCATACCACTGAGGTAGAGGCCTGGTGTCTAGGTGGTCCCAGCGCGCGTAATACTCGTTCGTCGAGCTCGCCGAAGCCGTGACGAGAAGCGTCAGTGGTAGCAGCCGGCCTAAGTTAAGGATCGCCATTTTGTCCGTCTTCCAACGGCGGTCCCTCGTTACACGCGTGACGCGTCCGGGACCGTGGCTGCATTTGCCGTAATTTATGGAGAGAGAAAACCACAACGCACTCCGCAGCGAAATAACAGTGAAAAGTAATGCTGAAATTGATTATATTTAAGCATGGAATATGGTTGGTATATAGTAAATCTTGAAAGACGCTTGAGTTCCGCCTACAGAGTAGAACGCCATGAAGTATATGCGCGACTCGCATCGCATTCTCATTCGCTTACCAGGCATCTTGGTGGGTGCATCAACTGGGCTGCGACAAAGGAAACGTCGGCGGCGCGTAGCAATCGTAAAGTGCCTTGTTCAGGTAAAGTTGCTAGCTGCCCACTACGTAACAATTTGACATTAAGCCAATTCGCCAACTACCCCTTACGCCTGTATACGCGCGCTTGTGCAGCTGTACGCCTAGGTGATGCTGTTACGAATGGTAACACTTATATTTGAGCAATTCGTAATGGGTGGTCATTTATATAACCAACTTGTTGCTGAATTCACATAGTATGACGCATGGTTCGATTCTTTGCTTCTGACACACGATATCACATGCTCTCATGCGACCCTCAAAGTGGATGACATTTGTATTTCTTTCTCTTTTTGTTTTCGAAAGAGTTGGAAGAAGTAGTGAGTTTTTTTTATTGATAGAATGCCTGCTTCCCACGCAGAAGTCGTGGCTTAGATTCCAGCTCAGAGCTATGTTTGCATTTATCACGACTTTTCCTTCGCGGACCACGATGACAATAAGCTCGCAACCAAGGACGCCGACACGGAATTTTTTTCGCGCAACAAGCTATTTAACGTTATCGCGTTGAAATCGCACGACAGGTAGTACATCTTTTGTCTGGTCGTCCATCGTGCTGGTTGCGCAGTCACATCGGACTGGACTCATCGCCTTTCAGCTATAGCGACAAAGTGCGGAGTGAGCAATTAATGGAAGGCGTCAAGGTAACGTGAAGCAGCGGTCATAGTAAATAAGCGAAATCAACCACCCACCGGTTGGCCGCGGCGTTTCTTCGGTGAACCCCACCGCAGATACCAGTACGAAGTAGCTTCTTCTTCTTTGTTTTCTACAAAGTGTCTGGCTGCCCTTAAACCGGAAATCTTTCATACTGATTCTCGCTAAGGTATTTTTCTCCGTACAGAAAAACTAATAGAAAAAAGAGGAACTTTTAAACAAGGGTGATGGCTTCAAGTGTAAAGGCTGTACTAATTTTCGGTCGATACAGAAAACCTGCCGTGTTAGTAGATAGTGGCGTTGACGCTTGATTTGCGTGAATATCGTTTGAATTCACGTTACGAAGTGGGTGCTACCATTCTCGCGAACCACCGCAACGTTACTCTACGTGCAAGTGTAACGTGTGCATTCAACATTTCCTCTTTTAAGTAATATAACTAATCATGTCTATGCGGAAAAATTACCTGATCAAGAGGACGGCTCTTGTACTCATGATTATAACATCTGACACTGACACAGAATCGCACAATAAAAGATCGGTTGTACAATTAAAATCTAACGACAATATATATAAATATAAGGCAGGAGGCACAAAAAACGCAAATTAACGTAAGTTTCTTCAGTCTCACTGAGCGGTAATGCATAAGAACTTTACCAGATGAGACCATTCTGCCTTTGTTTTATTTTCTCTCCTAATAACTTCTGGCTCATACCAATTAGGGGGTTCGGCACACTTTCCATTCATAGGTTCAAACGATATAAGCGCTACACAACATTCAAGACTGCTTCTTCTTCACCTCTTTTCATGACTCTTACCCAATGCAGGGTATTGGCCGAGTGTTAGGTGAATTTCTTTTGAATTTTTTGAAATACTTCTCGTATAAGGAAGAAATAGTTACAACAACAAAATTAATTATGGTATATTAGTATTGAAATGTATTGAAAGGAACTGAAAGACTTTTGCGTCGCCACACCAGCATTGCACTTCCTCTTTGTTAGCCTGCTGTGCTCATCTGGAGGGCAGCTCTAACGACGTTAAGTTCTCCCACTCTGAGAACGGGAGAACCTCGTGTTAAAGCAGAGGCATAATGGCTGCTAATATACAAACTATAGGTATAAAAATAGTACTGCAATTGTTGTGCAATTTCAGGAAATCTTAAGTTTCGCTGAAGATGCTTTTGCCGCCGTGTGCGTGGTATATTTTAAGGGGTGAAGCTCCTTAGGTGGTGGGTCTGTCTGTCCTCCGATGCTGTATGAAGCCACTGGTGGCGCATACTCGAAAGAGCAGTCCCTAGAATGTCCGCTGGATGGCGGCACTAGTACATGAAGAATACATGATGAAAAGATGCGAGATGGCTGTACTTGGAGTGTTCATTAGATAGACGGACGGTCAGACATACGGACGCGCAGACAGGCAGAGAGGTGGACGCACTGACGGACGGGTGGACGGACAGACAGAGGGACGGCCGCAGGTACAGATGGGTAGATGGACAGATGGAAGAATGGGCGTACGGACAGACGCATGGAGGGATGGATGCACTGTCGGTCACACGGATAGACGGACATATGGACGGGCGCACGGATGGACGCATGGATGGACGGAAGCAAGAAGGAATGGGCGGACGAAAGCACGGATGGACTGCCGAACGCTTCGCCCCACCAATCATCATTTCCTCGGTGAATTTTTTTGTGCCCGATACCTCCCCCTTCCATTCCCACGTGTAGCAAATCGGCTATCCTGCACTGGTTACGTCCCTAAGGGTCCTTCCCTATCATTGCTTCTTTTTTTTGCACCGAATACGTGCCATCATCATGAAAACTGCGCGTGGCGCGCGTATGTAGTCCCGGAGTGCTCAGATAAAGAGGAAGACGAACTCGGCCGTTATTCTCGCCATCAACAGCGTTTGATTTTCACCGGCGATCCAGGTGTAAACATGCGGGACCCGATGTATTTCGAGAACTACGGCACTGCTCTGGACTTCGAGGTGGCCAACAAGGGCGAAAAGGTTCTGGTTCCCAACTTTCTGGTGAGAATGCTCGGTGATCAAATTTGACGCGACTAGCTCAATTTAAGTGGACGCGCTCAGCATTTAACCACTGTGGTAATCGCAAACTCCCTTCCAAATGTATTCAGAAACAGGGTCTCGCTTCCAAGTGCCGTATTAAAACAGAGGAGCTTGTTTGATAATAACACGCGTAGAAGCTATTTAAATTCAAGCCAGCGTAAATGAACAGATATATCGTCCCTGAAGCTTTCTTAACATACATCCGTGATTCTAAGTGTACAAACCAGACATACTGGAATGTCCATGCTGACTTGAGAGTCCGGGTTAAAGAAGGCTCCAAATATGCTAATTCAGAGCTTCATAACATAAAGTGGACTGATGTTTATTAAAAATAAACAGAAAAAGTCACAACATTTCCGCAAAGGCGAAGCAATGAACGCGATGGCACCAAATCGGAAGGTGATGGGCAGAATGGCAAGCATATTGAAATGTGCCCCACGTTTCCCACGCACAAATGACGCATCAAACGTACTCGCAAGTACAGATAAACGCAAATAAGCGTCTCAGTTGTTACTTCTCTGTGTCTGAAAAGCACGCCCTTTTCGCACACGGAGGCCGTGCAACGATTGCAGTGACTTTTTTGCTCCCCGAAACTACAACAGAATCGTTCCACTGCAAGCCTAACGCCAGCCAAGACGTATGATCCTCCCCACTGGGAGTTAACGGCGCGCGAGAGATCGTTCACTCACCTTCTTTCGGTGGGCCAAACTACGCGTGATAGATGAGGGCCGCCACACACGCTCATTGCGCCATCTTCCTGATAATGCTGAAAACACAGTATTCCCCCACCCTCTTTTCCTCGAGATGCCCGCTAAGAGCGGTTAGTGGTATATGTAAATAGCTTGCCGTTTGAACGTGAAGGTGGTACCCCTCGGTGACAGAGTGATTAACCCCACGCATTCACGACGTGGGGGTCCCACGTTCGATTCGACGTGCCGGGGTCTTTTTTTTCTTTCTTTATTTTCATATATATAGTACGTATACATACACGATGCATGACATCGACACTGACGCCCACGCCGGAGGTTAAATCTAGCCGAGAGTTTCCATATAATTGCTATCGCAATAAAAAGCACCCACACTGGTAACCGTTTGGCTGCGCAGACAGGGCAGTGTAGGAGGAGCTGCGTAGATATGATAAAATACGACAAAGCGACCCTTAACAATAGGAAATGGCTTTCTGCGGAAAATAAGCGCACCTGAAATAGGCGATATTTGGGGTAGAAAGGTATGATGTCCCTCTTAGCTCCACGGTTTCTTAAAATACTGACTAGAGAGCGCTGCACCACTGAGATCATTCAACCATCATTAGAACAATGGACTTGGCCAGTCATGCTTGCGGTTTTGCTTATGTACGGCTTTGCTTATTGTATTTTATGTTTCCCTTTGTGTAAAGAAAAGGACAGTGGTCTGTTGTGAACCTGTAAAGCTCATTCAAACCTCTGCGTAAATCGGTCACGATGGTGATACCTACCGGTAAACAGATTGATGAACTTCGTTTCTAGACAAAGGTGCTGTAGGTGAACCGAAGTCGCATGGAACCAAGAGAAGAGCTCATGGAAACCACTGTACTGCACATCATTCTTATACTAATGGAAGTGCCATGCCTTGCAGCTCCTGCAGCCGCTTTTGCCAGATTTCGCTGTTTATGACCCGCGACGTAGCACAAAAGGGTGGGGCCACTGCTTAAGCATGACCTTATTTCCACATGTTCGTGGTAGTACCCCTTCTGTTTGTCACACACCGCCTGGCGCAGTCGTTCCTTGAAAAACGGGATTCTGGAAGTGTTGTGGTTGCACATTCACTTCCCTTTGGTCTTTTGCAGGTCAACACGCTAGGCGCCATTGTAGTACTGATCACGTGCGTCGTCGTCGCCAGCGTTGGCGTCGCCTCGTTTCGCGGTGCCAAGCGCCAGCATGTGGTCACCTCAGAAGCATCGACGACGGTGCTGTGGCCGGACCCCATCGATAAGCTTGATCATCAAATGGCCGAAGAGTGGCGCACGTACATGCCGAGCCCCAGGCCCATCCTCTGCTTCCTCAACCGCGAGGGATTTCTCAGGTGTGATTCTGTGTTTCTTAAGCGTGCTTGTTATGAGTTGTAGATTTCATTGGCTGCAGGGTGCGCGAAAGGCCAGGTGCCTGATAAAGGACAAAAATGCGGCTCTCGATGTTGCACTGGTCACATGCGCATATGTATACTCCGTTTCATGACGTTGAAGCGATTGTAGAAGCGCGACTGTGGGTGATGTAAGTGGAAATTTTCATAAACTACCAGTGGGTACAGGTTAGCTAGAAAGGGGGCCTCTAATTGCTGTTGCACAATAGCTCTCCTTACACGACTTTTTCACGGCCTATAACATTATTAAGTTTTTTGTAAAGATCGAATATCTGTTAAATTCGTACCTTGTTCTCTTTGTAAAGGCCACCTCCGGACACATTTTTATTGCGCCAGTTCCCGGGCTTCTACGGAAACCGCGCAGCTAGGTTCGGCGACGGGCCGCTCGCGTGACTGCTCACATGACTCATGCGGAAACTTTCCTTTCTGGGGTTCCGTCGACCCGCCGACAAGGTCACTTGAGAGTTCACCGCATGGAACCAGGTCAAGCTTCCGCGAAAGCTTTCGCGCTTGCGATCGCGTGAGAGCCATGCACGCTAAGTTGGGGAAGAACGATTTGCCCTGCTCTTTGAGAAGCTGCTCCGAGTTGTTGGAGAAAAGATAAAGAAAACGATCATTTAGCGCGGCAGACACAGCCGCTTCGGTGCGAAGCTCACCGAACGGGCCTTTAATGACAACCTTGGCGATTGGTAAGCGAACACTCTGCTCCTCGACGACCTGCCTGATCCACGCGCATTCTCCTGTGAAGTCATCCGGAGACACCAATGGAGGATGGACAACGTCCATGGTTGCCGCTGAGTCTCTAAGTGCTCGGCACGTTTTCTTATTCACCCTAATTTCTTGGAGATACGGCTCCAACAACCGAATGTTTTTTTCTGATTCTCGGATCGTTGCGAAGGCAAACTTTTCCTGACAGTTTCTAGCGATGTGCCCTTCCTTTTTACAGTTGTAGCAGATTAGCGGCTTCCGTTGTTTTCCGATTCAAATGCCTGTGTGGTAGAAACCTCACTCGATTTCTCCGCTTCTGTTTGCCCTTCCCCTACACTGTCCTTCGTAAGAGACGGGTCCTTTTTGAAATTACGGTGCGGAACGGGTTTCCGTTGATCAGGTTTTCTTGAAAAGCCCTCTTTCCTTTCATCCTTTTCAACGCGCGCTGCCCTGCTATGCAACTTTCGGCGAGTATAATACTCCTCAGCTAACTCAGCTGCCTTGTTTAACCGTACTTCCCCAAGTCTGTCCTGCAGCCAAAGTTTGACATCCTCCTCGATGCAGCGGTAGAATTGCTCCAATGCAACGCATTCCACCACTTTATCGCGGTCGTCATACACACCTTCGCCCTTGAGCCACTCAATTAAATCGGCTTTAAGACGAAACGCGAAGTCAACGTGTGACTCATTCCCCTTTTCAGCATACCGGAACCTTTGCCTGAAAGCCTCGGGTGACAACTTATAACGTCTCAAGAGCACTTCCTTAACCTCGTCATAGCTCTCAAACGCTTCCCTCGACAAGCAAGTTATCGCGTCGGACACTTCGCCGGGAAGAAGAGCTAACAGGTTCTGCGCCCAAAGAGACCGCTCCAAAGCGTTTCGCTCACAGACGTGTTCAAACTTGACGAGATACTTCGCCATGTCCTCGCCTACTACGAACGGTGGCAGTTGGTCCCGAATTCTAAAACCGCTGACCTGAACTGTTGGAGAAGCTACGCTAGGCGCCTGCGAACACTGTAGGATTGCCAATTCTAGTCGTTTCAACTCTAGGCGCTCTTGTCTCTCGGCCTCCTCGCGACGTTCGCGCCTTTCAGCTTCTTCACGTTCGCGAGCTTCTACTTCTCGCCTTTCAGCCTCCTCACGGCGTGCTTTAATATCCACCCAGGCCTCATCGACTTCCTCAGCCGACACTCCCTCATCCTTCATGATCTCAAGGATCGCTTGCTTTCGTTTCGCACGGCCCAAAGTAATGCCGAGTTCCTCACAAATTTCGATGAGTTCCTTCACTTTAAGGTTCTCCATCGTTCACACTAGCCTCTTGCTGTTTGCCCCTGTTAACAATTTACTTGCCGTACCCACTATAAGTCAACTAGCAAGACGCGCAAGCAATTTTTCACTCTCCCGTGTTTACCCCCTCCGCATTAACTTTGGTTTCAAAGCACTTCGACTTTGCTTGAAACGATCAAAGCTCACTCTAATGCTTCACACAGCCCTTCTCTAAACTACTACAACCTGAGCTAGAGTAGTCTGGTGAACTGAGGGGAAAACATCAGGCACTCACCGCATCGGTGTCGCTGACGCCGGCCGATCCCGCAGCTGCCAACCACTGTTGCGAAAGACGGCGATGCCAACACGGTCCCAAGGCGCCACTGCTTTCAACTCCGCCGGGAAGGTCACCAGCCGTTTGGTAGCGTATGTATCTCAGCTCGCGACTGCTTCTGCGCCGAGCTGATAAGACGAGCGGACGAGACGACGGTGAGTTAAACAAGGTTTATGTACAGCATATATACAGAGGCGTTACAATTTCGCCACTGGGGCCGACAGAGACTCGAAGAGCCGAGCTCTCCTCTCTAACACATAGGTCAGCCTTTCGCCTAAGACCGCTGACTCACACACATGTCGGCACTCCGACATGGGGACTCCTCTCTCGTAGGACTGCCGATCGCGACGCGCCGCAGAGCTTCTTTTATTTACACCGGGTCCAACCAAAATGTCCAATCAGAAGCGCCGCTGGTCGTCAGCGCAGATTCTTCCAATGGGGTTGCCGCGCCATGCGTCAGACCACCAGACACGAGAACGCCGGCTCGCTGTCACGTGCGCCGCTGACTCAATGCACGTGGGCGAGAGAGGCGCCGCGCGTGTTCACGCCGTTGAGATGTTCGCGTCAGGCAGACTGCGGGCTGGCCTTGACCCAGATTGCCTTTTTCAGAGGCACGGACGTTCGACGAGGACTCGCTGGCATAACAATACCCAGAAGAGCGGTCCTTAGAATGTCCGCTGGATGGCGGCACTTGTATATGATGAATAGATGATGAAAATATGTGAAATCGCTGTACTTGGAGCGTTCAGTAGATAGACAGATGGACGAAAGGACATACAGATAGATGGATGGACTGACAGACGCACAGACATACAGAGAAGCGGACGCATGGACGAACGGATGGATCGACAGACAGACAGACAGACAGACAGACAGACAGACAGACAGACAGACAGACAGAGGGAGGACCGCAAGAACAGACGTGCGGACGGACGGACGGAAGAACAGAGACGCACGGAAGGACATATGCACCGATGGTCACACGGATGGACAGACACATGGATGGAAGCAATAACGAATGGGCGGAAGAAAGCATGGACGGACTGAAGAACGCTTCGCCCCATCAATCATCATTCACTTCGCGGATATGCTGTGATATTTTGTTTGTTTTTTGTTGGATAACTCCTCCCTTCTATTTTAACGTGTAGAGTGGCAAATTGGCTATCCTGGACTGGCTAACCTCTCTACGGGACCTTCCCTAACATATCTTCTTTTTTTCGTACCGTATACGGGCCATCATCATGAAAACTGCGCGTGGCGCGCGTATGTAGTCCCGGAGTGCTCAGATAAAGAGGAAGACGAACGCGGCCGTTATTCTCGCCATCTACAGCGTTTGATTTTCACCGGAGATCCAGGTGTAAACATGCGGGACCCGATGTATTTCGAGAACTACGGCACTGCTCTGGACTTCGAGGTGGCCAACAAGGGTGAAAAGGTTCTGGTTCCCAACTTTCTGGTGAGAACGCTCGGTGGTCACATTTGACGCGACTAGCTCAATTTAAGTGGACGCGTTCAGCGTTCAACCACTGTGATAATCGCAAACTACCTTCCAAAAGTATTCAGAAACAGGGTCTCACTTCTAAGTACTGTATTAAAACCGAGGAGCTTGTTTGATAATAACAGGCGTAGAGCCTATTTAAGTTCAAGCCAGCGTAAATGAACAGATATATCGTCCCTGTTGTGAAGCGCTCCTCTGACGACGTTACGAAGGGCGCCACGAATCTCACCGTCGCAACCACTGTTTCGAAAGACGGTGACGCCAACACGGTCCCGAAGGCGCCACTGCTTCGGACTCCGCCGGGAAGGTCACCAGCCGTTTGGTATCGTAGGTTTCTCAGCTCGCGACTGCTTCTGCGCAGAGCTGATAGACGAGCGGACGAGACGACGGGGAGTTAAACAAGGTTTATGTACAGCATATATACAGAGGCGTTACAAATTCGGCACTGGGGCCGGCAGCTTAGAGACCCGAAGAGCCAAGCTCTCCTCTCTAACACACATAGGTCTGCTGCTAACACATAGCACAACTGCTCGCGACGCGCTGCAGGGCTTCTTTTATATGCACCCGGTGGATTCTTTGAGTAACCAAACGTCCAGCCAGAAGCGCCGCTGTTCGTGAGGTCAGACTCCTCCAATGGGGTCGCCGCTGGGCCACGTCATTCTCATCGAATCTGGAGCCGTTGCGCTGCACGTGGCTGCACCCAAGGACGAGTGACGTCGCCACGCATTGCGCCAGACTCGCCAGACAGGAAGGCGCCGACTCGCTCGCTGAGGTGACTCACTGCACGTGCACGGCAGAAAGGCGCCGTCGCGTGATGACGCCGTAGAGTTGTTCATCGCGTCAGGCGGGCCCACGTGCTGGCCCCGACACAGATTGCCCCCTTCAGAGGCATGGACGTTCGCTGTGGACCCGCAGGCATAATATCCCTGAAGCTTTCTTAACATACATCCGTGATTACAAGTGTACACACCAGACATACTGGAATGTCCATGCTCACTTGAGAGTCCGGATTAAAGAAGGCAAAAATTACGCTCATTCAGAGCTTCATAAGATAAAGTGGACTGATGTTTATTAAAAATTATAAAGAAAACGCCACAGCATTTCCGCAAAGGCGAAGCAATGAACGCGATGGCACCGAATTGGAAGGTGACGAGCAGAATGACAAGCTTATGAAAACGTGCCCCACGTTTCTCACGCACAAATGACGCATGAAACGTACTCGCAAGTACAGATAAACGCGCATAAGCGTCTCAGTTGTTATTTCGCTGTGCCTGAAAAGCATGCCCTTTTCGCACAGAAGGCTGTGCAACGATTGCAGTGACTTTTTTGCACCCCGTAACTACAACAGAATCGTTCCAGTGCAAGGCTAACGCCATCCAAGACGTATGATCCTCCCCACTGAGAGATAAGGGCGTGCGAGAGATCATTCACTCCCCTTCTCTCCGCGGGCCAAAGTACGCGTGAGAGGCGAGAGCGGCTGCGCGAGCTCATCGCGCCATCTTGCAGATAATGCTGAAAACGCGGTATCCCCCCCCCCTCTCTTCTCCCCGAGATTCCCGCTAAGAGCGGTAACTGGTAGATATAAATAGCTTGCCGTTAGAGCGTTGAATGAAATACTTCTCAGTGGCTGAGTGATTAACGCCTCGCATTTACGACGCGGAGGTCCCACGTTCGATTCGACGTGCCGGAGTCTTTTTTTCCTTGTTTCGTTTTCTTATATATGGTGCGTATACATATACAGTGCATGACATCTACTTTATTTAATGCCATCTCAGAAGATAGTGATTTTCAAGAAAAAAAAGTTATGTTTGTTATGTTCACGTTCAAGTGCTGCGCCCAACTGCTTGTGATGTATACGCGAGCACTACTCAACACGGCCGTGCGGCACCGTTTCCAAATTTTCTTGCACCCTAACTCTTGGCATACAGCGTAAGACAAATTGCAGGCAGCGAATACAAGGTTTTGATGCGGCAGATGCAGTGAGCAGTACCCAAAAGTATTGAAGCTGAACTTTCACACGGAAGCGCTGAATACAATCTGTTGTAAGCGGCATTCTCTTGCGCGTGTGCGAAATCGTTATCTTGGGTCGCTTGTTAATTTCCATTACTTCACAATTCTCGGGTATTTATTTCAATGAAGCAAAAATTTCAAATTTTTTTCAGCTTAATGACTGACACTATCTTAACTTCTACTAATATTGGGAAACAATCCCACAAAAAGGTACGTTGATAGAATAATCCGAGAGCGAGCTAGTTTTGGGGTAGAAAGGTATGACCTCTCTATTGAAGCGAGACGACGCCCCCGGGAGGGCTCAAACCTACAACCTTTCGGTTAACAGGATGACGTCTCTCTTAGTTCTACGGTTTCTAAAAATACTGACTAGAGAGCGCTGCACCACCGAGATCGTCCAGCCATCATTAGAACAATGGACTTAATCAGTCATGCTTGCGGCTTTTAATGCGCATACGAATGGCTTTGTTTGGCGGTATGTATTGCTTTGCTTATTGTGTTTTATGTTTTATTTTGTGGAAAGAAAAGGACAGTGGTGTGTTGTGAAGCTGTAAAGCTCATTCAAACCTCTGCGTAAATCGGTCATGATGGTGATAGCGGTAAACTGATCGATGAACTTCGTTTCTAGACAAAGTTGCTGTAGGTGAACCGAAGTCGCATGGAACAAGAGAAGAGTTGATGGAAATCACTGTACTGCACATCATTCTTATACTAAAGGAATCGCCATGCCCCGCAGCTCCTGCAGCCACTTTTACCAGATTTCGCTGTCTATGGCACTCGACATAGCACACAAGGTTGGGGCCGCTACTTAAGCATGACCTATTTCCACATGTTCTTGGTAGTATCTCTTTTGTTTGTCACACACCGCCAGACGCAGTCGTCCTTTGCAAGACAGGATTTTGGAAGTGTGGTGGTTGCACATTCGCTTCCCTTTGGCCTTTTGCAGGTCAACACGCTAGGCGCCATTGTAGTTCTGATCACGTGCGTCGTCGTCGCCAGCGTTGGCGTCGCCTCGTTTCGCGGTGCCAAGCGCCAGCATGTGGTCACCTCAGAAGCATCGACGACGGTGCTGTGGCTGGACCCCATCGATAAGCTTGACCATCAGATGGCCGAAGAGTGGCGCACGTACATGCCGAGCCCCAGGCCCATCCTCTGCTTCCTCAATCGCGAGGGATTTCTCAGGTGTGATTCTGTGTTTCTCAAGCGTGCTTGTTATGAGTTGCAGATTTCATTTGCTGCAGGGTGCGCGAAAAGCCAGGTGCCTGATATAGGACAACAATGCGGCTTTCGATGTTGCACTGGTCACTTGGGCATATGTACACGCCGTTTCATGACCTTGGAGTGATCGTAGAAGCGCGACTGTGGTGATGTAAGCGGAAATTTCATAAACGACCAGTGGGTACAGGTTAGCTAGACAGGGTGCCTCTATATTTGCTGTGGCACAATCGCTCTCTTTACACGACTTTTTGACGGTCTTAACACTATTACGTTTTTTGTAAGGATCGAATATTTCTCAACTTCGTACCTTGTTCTCTTTGTAAAGGCCACCTCCAGACACATTGATACTGCGCCAGTTCCCGGGCTTCTACTGCAACGAGATCGTGTACAACGGGGTTACCTTGGACAATGCCACTCTTCAACCCCTGGCTGACGCCACGGACGACGCCGTAATTTACCACCTCGACCAAGTGCGCAACGCCTTTTACCCCCACTGGAAGATCGTCGTCAACATCTTCGTCGGGGAATATGCGGCGAAGAAAATGCTGGGTGGACAAGAAAAGTTGTTTGGCTCCCTATTCGCCTGGCTAGAGCGTCACCGCGCCGTTGACGGCGTCAACTTTGACTTTGCCGACGACGCCTTTTTCAGAGATGCGGACGCGTCCAGCGATGCCGTCTCCCTCTTCGCCTCGGCCAAGGCGGATCCGCGTTGGGGCAACCGCACCCTGTCCGCCATGATGCCGTACGCGGCGACGGTTCTTCTGCACGAGGAGCTGTCCCTCACCATCGACCGCGTCCTCGTGAAGACCCACAATCTCCTGAACAAGACATCGGTGACGACGCAGCTGGCTGCACCGCTTGACTACGCCGGCTCAGCGCACCGTCTCCCCAACCACCGCACGATCATGGGTCGCCTCGAAGGACTGGAAGACAACCTGGGGAAGAAGACATGTTTCACGATCGCCCTTTCGGGAACCGTTTTCACGCTTAAGTAAGTCATCTCTACCCATGAGCATCTTTGTTACAGCGTCTACGAAATTTTGCTTCCACGTGACTGACAACAGAGCATTACTAATTTTGGCGACTACCCTTCATGGCGGGCCAGTAGCTACGGTTCTCAGCAGGGAAACTGAAGGGGGCGGGTTTGTCTATGGCCGTTACGATTGAATTCTGGTGTAGATGAAATGGTTTAGGCCTATATGTACTGTGCGATGTCATCTCACGGTAAAGAATGCCAGATGCTTAAAATTTCTAGAGCCCTCCACTACGGCGCTCAAAATAGTGGTATTGCGGTTTTGAGACGCTAAACCCTATATGTTATTATAAAACGATGGTTCGGGCTACTTGACAGACATTCTTGCAACATTTGCTGGCACATCTATTAAGAAAGTAGGATATAAATAAACAGAAAGTAGCTTGTGTCTGTTTACTCATATCTCATATTATGTGGTGGTGCGCAACTAACTTTACCTCGAACAACGGAAAGTAGACGCGTGCTTTACGCATACTTAAGAACAAAACTGACAGGCGCAAGAGAGATACTTATCAGTTCTAGGATATAAGTGCGCCGTAATCATTAATCAATCTTCCGTGAAATGGCCCTTGCGCCACAAAACATCAAACATAATCATCCTCGTAATCATTCTTTATTAACGCAGTATTTTTTGTTCATCACGAGATGTTCAGTTTTTGTGTGGTAAGGAAGTAGGAGTTGCTAAAAAACAAGTGCTGTTGATCCTTAGTTCTGAAAGAAAATAATAAAATAACATTCACCTTTATTTTGATGCTGTAAAGACCGTGGTCGCAGAAAAACACTGGAAAATAATCTCGCCTAATATAAATACTGAAACATTTATTCTATACTTTGCTGAATGACTTGAGAACAGCTTGATTCACAAATGGCAGCTCAATTCGGCGTGCCATACTTTCTTCAGCTGTGTTTTTTATTACAACCTAATGCTAATATTATAAAACTGGAATTTTGAGCTACCATACTCAGTCTATTCGATATTGTACATGGACATGGGTGAGTGCAGTGAAGTATTGCAATGAGCAAATTGAGGTGATGAGTAAGCGACCCCCCCCCCCCCCCGCTCACGCGCTAATTCAGTTTTTTTATCATTTTTGACCATCTTCGCTCTCTTTTATTAAAGACCATAGTATTTCTTGGGGACCTTCGACGCAAAAATTTCGGTTAGTCTCTGTCTGTCTGTCTGTCTGTCTGTCTGTCTGTCTGTCTGTCTGTCTGTCTGTCTGTCTGTCTGTCTGTCTGTCTGTCTGTCTGTCTGTCTGTCTGTCTGTCTGTCTGCCCACTCTTACCGGCATCGGTTACTTGAAACGGCCGACCCCATCCGCAGCGACCACCAATGTTGCTCAAGGTTGAGCGTTCATGCTTGTGCAATTGTCAATTAAAAAGCAATTATTGCGCATGTCTGGGACACCAAAAAACACGCATATATTCTGCATATGCATCTCTTACATGAAAACGCATACATAAGTAATTTTAAGGACCGTTGCGCTTATCATGCTGCGTTTACCATGCAACGCTTGTACGGCACGGGGAGTGTTTCCAACGCTTTGCTAAGACGAGATGGTGGTGGCACCTACTCGTCTCCTCGCGTTCTACACCTTATCACCTCTGAGACGGGCGCGCACGATCACGCGCTTTGTTTTCCAAAAGAAACTGCCAGATGGCGCTCATGTCTGACGTGTGACGTGATTTGATGCGCTCGTTCGCCTCCGCTGCATGCTCGAGGCACTCTAACGCAGCGCCTCTGGAATACCTTTCACCGATTTTCTTGCGCAGAACATAAATTAAATGTTTTGTTCACTCTCTCCACACGCAAGACTATTGTCTTTCGACGACATTTGCAGAATAAATGCAGATACGGGGCCGATTTTCTCTTTGTCTCTATCTATAGAAAATTTTTCAGTATTTTTTATTCTGTCACATACATTCAACGGCCTCTATTACACTGTCTTCACCCCCCCCCCTTTTTTTTCCTTCTTTTAACCATCAACTCATCACTAACATTGCCCTTATTTGCACCTCCTTGCTCTGTTATATTATGCATGACCATGTTTGCCAGAAGTTTCATGACATATTGCTGCTTTATCTGGCACTTACCTGCCGAATTAGCTGTCTACAACAACGTGTTTACTACGAGCATAATTAAAAGCACTGAACACCACTCCTCCGGCATCTTAGCCAATCTTTTCTAGTTGTTTTCCTGATGGACAGCTCAAGCCACAAATGATTTATAATATGACTGCACTGCTAATACTCTTTTTCTACAATCAGATATCTACTTTTTCTATGGCCCAGGTCTCCATCAAAGTGTGACATAGGTGATCCCGTGATGCCAGGACGCCCTGGGAAGGCCTCCTTCTCGGATGTATGCAGCGACACGCCCGACCGTGTCAAGAACATAGAAGACGACGTTGCCTACAGCTCCGAGAACTACACGTGGGTGTCGTACGAGGACCAGTTCACCGTCTTCGAAAAGACCGCCAAGGTTCTGCGTCACTGGAACCTTCTGTGCGTCGCCGTGGTCGACGTCGACCTCGATGATGTCCGAGGCCAGTGCGGACGGGCGTATCCGCTGCTCAGGCGCATCTACGAGACATCGTACATGCTCAAGTATTCGCCAGAATGATCACTTCCCTCAGTGTGAAGTGATTTCTTCTGGTGTTTTCGAATATAATTTGCGTCTGCGCAGATCTTTCTCGCCAGACTGTTACACATGGTGTCGTTATTTTAGGAGGTACGCTAACAACGCATTTCGTTGCTTCGAACTCGGTGTCGCGCTATCCATGGAACTTGAATGCATATAAACAGAATTTCCTGGCACCTCTGCAAGCAGACGCTAGTGCCATTTCCGTGAGGTTCAGGCTGTCGCAATCAACGTTTATATAACCTCTTTGGCGCCATCTATTGAATGCCAGTGTACGCCACTACAATTCACTGCCGCCTCGTTGATCAGCGACTATGGGGCGCTGGCACCCGCATTCATCTTGCTTTCCTTGTGAACAGGGCTAGCAGTACTAGTCATAGTCGTCGAAATATTGCGTTTCAAAGGTATTTTCATATGGTAAAACATTCTGAGGTGTAAACAAGCAATAGAAGGCTGGAAGCAGGAGTCGCGTTAAAGGATGGGGGGGGGGGGGAAAGCACGAGAAGCTGAAGCCCCCATTCCGGAATTTTCCTCAGCTCCCCTTAACACTCCCCCCAATAGCAAACATATTTCTAACACAACGCCTATTGTCACCGCCTTTCATCCCCCCTCCTTCAATGAACTTACTGTGACTGCCCCTCCCCCCAGTAGAAAAAATGACAGTGGCTTAGCTCAGCTATGCCAAGATATACGTAGCGTTAGCAAAAGTTCAGCTGAATATTTTTAGCTTTCCAGAGTGTCTAGTTTTAGCTTGATTATAATACTTACTGCTGCTGCAATGACACACGAATATTTATTTTGCCGGGCAACTACTTCGGGATCCGATGAGTGAATCTTCTCCGCTCTACTGCACCAGAGTGGCGTTGTGGGCTTGTTGGGGATGCATTTGAAAGAAATTTATGTAGCGCGAGGCAAAAAAAAAAAACGGGCACAGCAAGGAATAGACAGAAAACAGTGGAAAAACTTTAGACCATTATCATCACCGATAAGGGCCAACTTTTGTTTGACGTGACACCTTGCAACAAGGCGCTATATATAAGCTCTTTTCGAGTAAAAACTTCCCCATGCAGTTGCGTTGGCTTCACCGCACGAATGACCAGAACTGGTTCAAAAATTTTAGCCATTTATCACCCCTTATAAGGCACAACTTTCGTCTGGCGTCACACTTTGTAGCAAAGCGCCATTTATGCGGTCTTTCTGTGTTAAATGTTCCCCAAGTACGTTGGCTTTACCACATGAAGGGCCAAACACGGTAAAAAAAGTATAGCCCCTTATCGCCCACGATAAGCTTCAACTTTTGTATTAAGTCACACGTTCAAACCAAGCACCCCTGGTACATTGGGTTCACTGCACGAATGGCAAAAATGGTCGAAAAAGTTTAGCCCATTATCACCCCCAATAAGGGTCAACTTTTGTTTGACGTCACACCTTGCAACGAGGCGCCATCTAAGAGCTCTTTCCGAGTGAAAAGTTCTCCTGGTACGTTAGCTTCACCGTACGAAGGGCCAAAAACCGTCGAAAACGTTTAGCCCCTTATCAACGCCTGATAAGGCTCAAATTTTGTCTGACGTCACACCTTGCATCAATGCGCCATCGATGCGCAATTTCTCAGTTCAAGTTGGCCCTGGCACTTTGGATTCACCACACGAAAGACGAGAACAGTAGAAAAAGCAAACTATGACGTCAGAAAAAATTTGAGCCTTATCGGGGGTGATAAGGAGCTTAACTTTTTCGACCGGGTTTTGCCATTCGTGTGGAGAAGCCAACGTACGAGTGCAACGTTTAACTCAGAAAGTGCCAATAGATGGCCCATCGCTGCAAGCTGTGAATAAGATAAAAGTCGAGCCTTATAGGGTGTGATAAGTGAACCAACCCTTTCGACCATTTTTGACCATTCGTGCGGTGAAGCCAACGTACCAGGGGAACTATTAACTCAAAAAGCGCATATCTTGTGCTTCGCTTCAAGGTGTGACGTCAGACAAAACTTGAGCCTTATCAAGGCTGATAAGGGGCTGAAGTTTTTCGACCATTTTTTGGCCATTCGTGCGTTGAAGCCAGCGTATGAGGGGACCTTTTAACTGGGAAAGTGTGCATATATGGCGCCTCACTGCAAGGTATTACGTCAGGCAAAATTTGAGCCTTATCAGAGCTGATAAGGGGCTAACACTTTTCGAGTGTTTTTGGCTCTTCGTGCGGTGAGGCCCACGTACCAGGGCAACTTTTCTTTCGGAAAGAGCCCATAGATGGCGCATCTTTGCAAGGTGTGACGTCAGAAAAAAATTGACCTTTATCGGGACTGATAAGGCGCTAAACTTTTTCAACCGTTCTTGGCCAACTGTGCTGTGAAGCCAAAGTACCAGGGGAACTTTTAACTTTGAAAGAGCGCATAGATAACGAATCGCTGCAAGGTGTGACGTCAGACAATAATTGAGCCCTATCAAGGGGTGATAAGGGGCTGAACATTTTCGATTGTTTTTCAGCCAATGTACTTGCTAGAAATTTTCGGCAGACTCAGAATACTACGACACAAGCTGGTCGAGACCTGCACGCCTACACTAACAACAGCGGTCAGCGGGTGTCATTTGCATCATCTGTGGCCCTCTCCTTCCGTAGGTCCGCGACGCGATGACGGATCGACACCCCACGGATACATTGTGAGGCGTCGGTGCATGTAAGAGAAAAGAAAAAAAAAGATTCAACTGTTCCCTCAGGAAAAAGCAATGGAGCAACGTTGAATGTGTGAGATTGCGCCTTTTTTTTACATCTATACGTGACAGTAGCGGGATTGGTGGAAACGTTATGCAAATATTCTTACTTCCATAAAATCAGTGAACCGCCCGAGTGCCCGTATATACAATAAAAAGAAGTGTTATTTCTCAATGTTTTTCCAGAATCAGAAAGAACAATTACGGTTATCTGAGGGAAGGTCATGTAAGTTGATTATTTGTAAAATAAGTTTTGAATGTTTGCTGCGGAGGGGTGGGAGAGCTGGAGAGACGGCAGACAGTGATTTATTGTAGACAGCTGCCTCCCTTTCCCCTTATTAAGAATTGCTATTACCAATGAGAGGTCAAACTTACCTTTGTAAAATACTTAACTGCTGTCAAATCAACGCTCTGCTGTCAATTCTAAGTAGGGAGATCGCATTTGAATCTTTGGTTGTAGACTTGCCCACTGAACATCAGTGTTTGAAGATGCATAATTAGAGCTTCGAATTGGTAGTAATGGACACTTTTACAGTAGGGAGTGCACAGGACAAGCAAAACTAATGTTGTCGTAAAACAGGACTTACATGCGGTGCAAAATTATTACAAATATTGAATACCAAGCATTCCTGGGAAAGACATGAGAAAAATCAGTCTTGTCTTGGCCCCTTGTCATGAACAGAAGTCTACCTGTCAAAACGACCCCGGCAGGTTTAACATTCATCTCCTGGAGAGACTATATTCTGAACTCGTTTGGATTAACATCTCTTGAATTTGAAATTTCATTTTAGCAATGCGCCGTTTTGGTGTCTAACAGACTAATTTATTAACAGCTCGCTTACATAGGGCAACTGTTTGCCACCTTGACTGGTACAGCAACCAATATTGGGCAGAAAAGTGCTCAACGAGTTGAACACCAGAGAGCACAAATAAGAAACGTAACTTAACACGCAATGTAGGTTTTATTTGAGCAAATCCCAGCAATTAAACTTTTTTTCTCAAACGAAAAACAACACAATACATCACAACAACACAATCAATTTGACAAAGAATACAGTTTGAGAAGCTTTAAGTATAGGGTGAGTACAAATATGGTAGCTACATGGGAATCCACACTTAACTGGACAAAGGCAACAAGTAGTAGCAACATATTGCATACCGATACCTATTCTCAATCGAAGAAATATTGCATTAACAATACCTGTTAGCCAAAAAAAGAAAAAAATACAAATTTTGTGGAGGCCTAAAGTTACTTCGTAAATGTTGAACAATACTAGTAGAAAAGAACCATACACAGCAGAGCAACAAACAACCGAGTTGTTCCACACAACTCTCAATATTTCAAATCGTAATTTACCTGAATGACGTGGCACAAAGGAAGGCCTCGAATAATGATTTGTACTCTACTAAACTGGCATTTACATCTTTACAACTCCGCGGCATTACCTCTTAAGGCAGACTGGCAGCGTGCGCCAGTGAGCACTCACTCTAGGCATACGTCAAGAACCCGACGTCGAGGAACCTGGCTTTTCGAAAACTTTGCAGAGTGCACAGGCAGGACTTTAGTTACCCTTTTAAGTTACCTGTTCAGTCGCCAAGGTGACCCGTTGCCGTGCTGCGGTAAAGAGGATGGGCCTTTCCGGACGTTTACCGGTTGCGCAACTACAGTGGTCAGCATAAATTTAAGAAAAAAGATACATTCACTGCATATGTCTTAACTACAAAAACATTATGAACCCATGTAGCTTGATGCAAAAAATAGCGGACCCATACGGAGGAAATCATTCTCAGAAGAAAAAAAAACAACTTCAAGAACACTCGAAGTGCAGTAAAGAGAACGTACTGGCAGTACCGTGATAAGCAGTCAATGAACACTAGAATTTTACGATGACACAAATAGTCTTCACTCACACAGTATAGCACACACCTTCGCTGCAACACTTTGCCTAATAGCAGGCTCCTGCATTTGTGTTCTACAAAAGCATATACAACAACACTGCAGTAACAGACAAAAGAAAATAAAGCATTACGTGCCAAACAGACTCCCTTTAAACCGCAAGTTTTGTTTGCGGTGATTACTGCCCGCACCGGCATACCGCTTCAGTCGCATTGTTAGGCTTTTGGCATAATGTTCATGTTCATTTATAGGGTGAAGCGAGACCAAAGCATTCAAAGTTGAATGCCGAGTTGGAAAGCATATACTATCACCAAACACAGACTAAACCACATAACTGGTTCTAGATAAAGTCGTTGACCGTAAGCAGGTGGCCATGTGTTAGTATTGGACCAAATACCAATGCTCGCAACGCCCTCTAACCAGGACGCCCGAAAAAAACAGACTCGCAAGAAGCGAATACTGGACAAACAAGAACCTGCCGAGCGCGTCTGCACAAAAGCCTAAAGACTGAACCACAGAAGCCCCAAGTTGTGATTGGCAGAGCGCGTCAGCAAAAGGGACAACAAACAACTGAAAAAAATACGCAAGACCTTCGCAGAAGGCGCAGCACAGTCACAGTGAAAGCTAGAAGAGTGGCTTTTCAGAGCCTTTTCTAAACAATCATGGGGTAACTACTGCAAGCACACTTCTTGGGTACCCACTATGGCATTAGTTATATACTCTGAGTAGTAGGCCCGCCCAATTCACTATGCTAACCTTCGTCATTCTTCTGAAAAGTGTGGTATCCGCTAAGCACTTGCAAGAAATTTTGTGCAAATTGTTCGAGCAGCGGCTGACGACGATGAGGAATTATGTCTGAAGGTGGTATGCGCCACACTTAAGAGGTGGTCGAGAACAAGCTTTTTTAAAGTGTTTGAGTATTGGACAACCCACTCGTTCCGCTATTCGCATTGTGTGAGGCTTGGTTGTTCGTTTGCTGTTTTAAAATGCTTCATTACTTATATTAGCACGATTCCTTTCCCGACGTCAAATCTGCCTAAGGCAAGTTTGTCAACAAGTTCCAAGCACCAGCGTGGCTCAGTAGTAGGACACTGGGCTGGCATGCAGTGAACCCGGGTTTGAGCTTCGCTGTGTCCTTAAAACTAGGCTTTTGTTTTTCTATTTCATG
The DNA here is from genome assembly GCF_013339725.1 of Rhipicephalus microplus. Lineage (NCBI taxonomy): Eukaryota > Metazoa > Arthropoda > Arachnida > Ixodida > Ixodidae > Rhipicephalus > Rhipicephalus microplus. The sequence continues at coordinate 101,887,524 of NC_051174.1, forward strand.
TGAAGTCATTATGCACACCGGTGGCGGTGCCGTACATCTACGGCGTGGCGCGCGACCCAAGTTGTGATCTCACAACAGCTTTCGCTCTAAAACATGCACGCACAGAGAAAAGCCTCCCTGCCGCACAGACCAACAGATGAATCTGTTTCAAGTTGCCCAGCTTTACATGCAGTTCAAAGCAAAACAGCATCAATATGCCACTACATTTCACAATGTGAATGGATGCCTATCATGGCTGACAAACATGTAGATCAGTCAAAATCGTGCTGCGATTTTACATGGCGGTGAAATGCGAGGACTAAGGGGAATCAGGGCACCATATGTTACACTTACTTTATTTTTTTCAATGATATGTGTCCAGCCTATATGACAGTCACTAAAAACTCGATTAACTTCACGGCATCTCAGCAGCGTACCAATTCGGGGTGCTATAGATTTTGGAACCCTTGAGACCACCCTTGAAACAGCTCTGTGTTAGAATAAGCATTATATCACCGATGATAAGGTATTATACAGCATTTCGTAGGCAGCTGGTAGCCCAGGGTGGCTGCCCAGCAAAGATCATGGGCATGTCTCACCGGGGCTATGAGAAATGTAGTCCGTCACGCACTCTTTATCCGACCGCTAGTGATCACAGTGGAACGACACTGAGAAACACTGCCGATGAGTCTTCGCCACAGTGACAGGCTTTTTGCATGATGCGTTCCCGATAAGGGAACGAAGAAGCAGGAACCAGAAGGTAAATATCTGCTGATGATTGTACGGCCTGGCAGCAAGACAGGGATGGTTTTGCCCACCCGAAAGGCGCAGGCGGGACGCAGAGGGCTACGCTGGTTAGGATGTAGCATGCATCGATGAGATTGAAGATTGAAGTGCTGTAAGTACACCAAAATTTCACGTTTATATGTAGCGCAGCATACACAAAGTGCACCAAGCAATACGAGCTCACGGGGAACACAATATTTGAGAATGCCCTATTCTTACTTAGCCTAAGAATGGCCGAGATAATGGTATTTTTTTTGCATTTGGTAGCGCATCTGATGCGATGCCCTAAGGTGATGGGTTTGAACTGAAGCGAATGAAGTTCGCGGAATTTGTATCACAATTACTGCACAACAGCTAAAGACAACAATGTCCCCAATGCTTTTGTTCGGCCTATTTTCTAGGTTTGTTCATGCTGATAAAAAACCTCAAAAGAAATGCTCCTTTTGTTCATAGAGAGCGTCTCACCTGCCGCGTTCCGACCCTAGGCTAGCATACAAAGGTTTATAGTTCAGCAGCAGTCTTGATCAAAGGTCACGATCTACTCTCTGGTGAAAAGAGTCAAACTCGCCACCTTCACTACAAGTGATGCTGGCAACGCTCCCAGGAATACGTGTACATTGATGTAATTTTGTACGACTAGTTGTTGGGCAACCTTGTGCAAGTTACAATTAAGAATTCTGGACGACAGAAACCACCGGAGAAGGTGAAAAGAGCGTCAACTTGTTGCTAAATTTATTCTTGCCAAACAACCGTCGTATATATGAATCCCGCTACAGATGCGTAAAACACACCACTACGTCTCATCTCACAATCTGACACTCACACTGCGTGTGCTATTTGAGAAATCTATAAAACTATCGAGCAAAAGAGGATGACCTCCCGATCAAGAATAACCTTTAGTCACATTCCTATGCACTGTAGCACGTGCGGCAAGATTTGTTAATATTACTAGTCTAGGTGGAAGCTAGAAGTTTATTGATCTAGATATGCTAGACGCATGCCTCATAAGGAAGAAGAAATTTGTTTGATTAGCAATACGTTAGCGGTACTCCGGCCAGCTGAATTAGATCTCGATGATATGTTTCTGAAATAGCACGTGCAGTGTAAGACTGTCCGGTAGTGCCTTGAGACGTAGTGGTGCATTTTGCGCATGTGGCATGGTGCGTATAATGCAGCATCGAAGATGCATATATTAGGGATACTATTCAATATGCTCTCTGCGTATCTTGTATCTGTATATGTCTTGCAAGTCGAGTATCTTTATATATTTCCGTTACATTCGATAATGTATTGTGTACCTTAAATATATAACATACTGCAGTCGCAACGCTACATTTAGCAAAACATTAATCACTTATTTAACTGCGAACCTCAAGTTAGTACTGGTGCCACTGAGCCGCCTTATTAACATTAGAAGCAGTGATATTTTAAATTTGAATAAACTCAACCAGTCAGGTGATCAGGTGAAGGCGACCTTTTCGGAAAGTAGAGCAACACGATAGAGCTTGCGCAGTCTTGACAGAAACTACCTTCGCGTATTTGCCCGCGCCTATTTTTGTCTGGGTTTATTCCTTTTTAGTTTTGTCAAAATCATGACACTTATCCAGAGCCAATTTCAAGCGCCGCGCATCACGATACGTGTGGTAATGGCCGCACAAATTCTGATGCCGCTCTCCAGATGCCCAATACAGTTGGCAATCTTAATAGGTATGGCTTAATTGCCGTAACTATTAGGAGTCCCATTTTTATTGTGCATCTCAACTGATTCAGTGCGAATGATAGAAACAGAACGGCTTTTCTATTTTAGTTATATTGGTGTTGTTTTTTAGTCCTTGCCACTCTTTTAGCTATTACTAATTGCAAAGAAATCGTATCTATAGGCGGCAATAGCGTGAATACCGGTCTTGTGCCGCGATGGCTTGTGCAACTACGCTGCCACGCATTTTTGTTTTTGTTTTTAATTTGGCGTAAACGGGTCTAAGTCACAAAAATTGGCCCGTACTTTCATGTTACACTGCAAATGTCGTCAAAAGACGAGAGTCTTGCGTCTTGAGAGAGTGAACAAAACGTGTATTTGATGCTCTACGCAAGAAAATCGGTGAATGGTATTCTGGAGGCGCTGCATTAGAGTGCCTCGAGCACGCAGCAGAGGCAAACGAGCCCATCAAGTCACGGCTACCTCGCAATTATCCTGCAAGATGAAGCGCGCAGAGTGCGCCCGTCTCTGAGGTGATAAGGTGTAGAACGCATGGTGATGGGTAGGTGCCACCACCTACCCATCAAAGCAAAGCGTTGAAAACACTCGCCTTTTCGTGCAAGCGTTGCATAGTCAGCGCAGCGTGATAAACGCTACGGTCCTTAGAATTGCTTTTGTATGCCTTTTCTAGTAGAAAATACACATACATAATATTGACATGTTGTTATGGTGCCTCAGATATGCGCAATAATTACTCTTTAATTGACAATCGCACAAGTATGAACGCTGAACCTTGAGCATTGTTGGCGGGCGCTGTGGATGGGGTCGGCCGTTTGAGTATTGTTTGGCCACTTGGGATCCGTTTAGGTTACCGTTGAGGACGGACAAACAGACAAATGTACAGGCAGACAGAAAAATGTTTGCGTTGAAGGTCGTCAACAATGATTTAAAAAATGATGATCATCAAAAACTTCGAGATTGTTCAAGAATGTCCTGCTAAGATTAGGCGCAAATCCAGCTACGATGGCCGCATGTTGATGGAGTTGAGAGAGACAGAGAGATAAATACAGAAGAAGGGCAGGGAGGTTATCCAAGCCTGGCTCGGTTGGCTACCCTACACTTGAGGTGGGGGCAAGGGAGAATAATAGAAAGGAAAGAGATAGAAAAGAAGAGGAGTAAGAAATAGAACGATGAATACTCAGCTCGAGACTACACAGCATGGTCTCACACTGTTCTTTCACAAGCGGTCGTGAAGTCTGGTGGTCCTTAAGAAGTGCAAGAGGGCTGTCGTGGCTTTGCGCGTAAGGGAAGCCGTCGGCCAAGGCCCCAGGATCTTCTCTTCTGTAAGCGGCCGTGAATCCAGCTGACGGAGCTTGGCTTCCATAATACCTCATTCAGACTGGTACGCTGGGCAATGACATAGAATGTGCTCGAGCGTTTCCTCGCAGGCGCAGATGTTGCATGCCGAAGTTGAAATGCCAGAAAAGCATGCACCAAGATTTTATTGCATGTCAGAACACCACACGGTCAAAATTTCCGGAACTCTCCCCATTTGGTGGCCCACATAATCATGTAATTTTAGGACGTAAAAACTGAAGAATTATTATTCAGAATAGGCACCGTAAACGTGCTCTTGTTAATCCGCGGCCTGACGCATTCGCCAGCGATAACGCTGGAATATATGATCACCGATGTATAATTACGAGACGCATTCCGCAGACGATAAGACTACCAAAGGCCGACGACACTATTTGCCACTGTCGGAGTACAGCGCGCTTCGCTTGTGCTTTGGAATTACTTTGACAGGCAAATTTCAGCTAATTAGTTTCATTTCTACCAGTGACGACCACTTCCTGCAAAGTCACCACCAAGTCACAATACAATAGCTTTGATGCGTTTCTGAGGTGAACATGTCCTCTCGCTCATGAACATTGTTTGCACGTTGGTGAGTATTTAGATAACGACTGGCCTACGCAGGCAGGTAAGAATAAGAAAGGTTAGAGCAGCTTTATGTGCTCCATGTAGGCTTGCCTATATACACATTGTTCCACAAAATTGTCATGACCGGCGTTGTTGCTGCAGAAATGATTCAGTATTGAAAAACAGACTTTGGTAGAGAACCTGGAACTGCACACATGTATTCGCGCCAACGTGAGAAGGCTTCTTATTGGAGCTCGTGCAATTGGATGACAATCCACCAGCTGTTCGGCAAGCACGACAGCGACTGCCATCAATTACAAAATGATTAGCAATCGACACTTCGCTGTCAGCGAAGTGTCGATAGAGCTGTCGTGTTAAACCACTAAATCTAACTCTAATGCGTTCTTCGGACGCTAATTACATTACTTCGAAACAAAAGTTTTGAAATACCAACAGACATTTCACTGAAATGAAATGGGTGACATTTAAGAAGCTTTCAAGCTATCGCTCTTGTGCCGACGCGTTCGCTACTTGACTGTTGGGGCCTACAACAACAAGTTTGCGAATGTATGGAAGTATCAGAAGTGTGAAGAAGACGTATAGTTCGCAAGCAGCATCGCCAACGTTGAGTACTGGCTTCTTGGCTCGTCTCTATCACCTCGCGCTGATAGCCGGCCTCTGCCAGAACGCTTCTCAGTCCGGAGTGTGTTTTATTCGTAGAACCACCGTCGCAATACACGCAAATAAACGCCTTTTCAACTGGTGGAGGTGCGGTGCGATACAATTGGCAGGTATCGTATCGGATACAACTTTCGCGGCAGTATTTTCTATCTGTATTACCGATAATTTTCTTCTGGGTATCTTGTATTGTATCGCGATACAACTTCAAGGTACCTTTGCCCAGTCCTGGCGGTGGTTTGGCAACAAATTGAGTTGCGAGTTGACGCTCGTTTCTTTCGCCTTTTTTCCCGGTCGTTTGAGTCATTTTCTTGTAATGTACGAGGATATATAATAAAGTAAACAAAGATTCGCCCATCATCACAGTTAAACCCACGTTAAGTGGTGAATATGCAGTCAAAACTGACCTTCCAGGCATCTTTGAGCTTTGTGAACAGGAACAAGCTAGCCTGGTTCAACAAGGGCTACGTCAAGGCTCTATTGGCTATGATGAGATCAAGAGAAAACTGGAACCTCAAGAGAAGCGTGAAAGACCATTTTTTATGGTGTTACAAATATTTATGGGCTGTCGGTTTCCGATAAACATAGCACCCGTATTCAAGCAGCCATGTCAGCGAGTGAATGTGTTAGCAGTGGTGTATCTGTGCGCGAGAACACCGGAAAGTTTAATATGACCATATCAGATCAGCAAATTTTTTCGTAAGGTTTATTTTATATTGAACAATGTGCGTGGATATGTAGGAATGCGAACACAGGTGTAAAACCTCATGGGCATCTTACTGCCGACACATCAACTTCCCGGATAGCTTCAGCACATCTTCAGCACCGTGAAGTTGGACCGATTCATCCACACCGCAATGCATTGAAAATGTGCTTGCACTCATTACAAAACTTCCGCTGTTCTCCTTAACCAATACCTGGTAAGACCGAATTCCCGGATAATATAGTCTCCAGATGTTTCAGAGTATTCCGTTACACGAAGACTTGCCAATGCTTAGCCATACGCAAACAGAACCTGCAAATGCAGTCGTCAGAAAAAATGAAACAGTGCTTACCCGCGTCACTGCAGACCGCCAAGCAGACAGGTACAAAACTGATATGAAAGATGTTCGATGATGGCAAATCATGGAGTGAAGGGTGGGCGACGTGAGCGAAGGACCAGAGCTTGTTCTTTGAATGTGCCAGATGCAGAGGTCACGAAGCTAGAAAGTAAAAGCCACTTGTATATCACTGCGATAGATCGCGCACGTATTTTAACCGATGCACTAGGTTTATGATACATTGATATCAAGTTTTAACACCTAGTTTAGAGCACGACCACTTCACACAGTGACACCAATTATAGATGCTCTCACATATTGCAAGAGAGCAAGTGTGCAGCTATCCTGAGTTGATAACGGGGTAAAATACGAGTTAAAGGAAATAGCAATTGTATCAATTGATTCAGTCTAAAGGTAAAGCAACATTGTAAGCTGCCCTTAGTAGTGCCATAGATTGCCAAATCTTTCTGCCAACAGGCTGACGCGTTTTCTCTATAATGGATGTGTTGTGTCATCTTAAATATCTTCTTTTGGTAGAATAAAGAGAACAGGTTACCAGTTCTGTTACGAGTGCTGCAGTAAACCATTTTCTTTGTTTCAACGAGAATAAAACTAGCAGTTTCTAAAAAATTGGGTGATCCTGTCCGCAAGTGCGTACTTGAAGCACGTAGTGCATGAATTCTCTTCAAACTTGCTACGCACCCATAACGCGCCCTTAAAGGAATAGGCGTAGTAGCATGTGTGCCTGTTGTGGGTTACCGGCTCTAAACCACGAAGTCATGATAATCACATGTTATGAGACCGATGGCTATATACACTTGTACCACGAATTATTACTTTTCTGCAATATTTTATGCTGTATTGAGAAGCATTTATACACGGCACTTGTGTTTTTAAAGCATGCATGGAAGTTATTTTTACTTCATTTCCAAGAAGAGGAAGTTCGGTTCACTGCATTCCCAAGCATCCACATTCAAGAAGACTCGCTTGCCAGGAAAGCAACCTGGGTTCGATATCTACTCCTACCCAGAGTTTTTTTTACTTATTTTATTGGCAACCTTCGATTTTTCGGTCGCGCAGAAGATAATTTTTCGCCCACAATGAACGACGCCGACATTTCTGCGAAACAAGATCTTTAATGCCATCGCATTAATGCACAAGGGCTCGAGATAACCATGTCATGGTATTGTGAATCTGGCTGCTAGGGGCAGCTCTGAGCAACTCAAGTGCTTCCATCGAAATTATGCCAGTGTGTCATAAACTGACGATTGCTTAGTCCACGAGTGTTTCACTCTATCATCGTTAATCAATGAAGTGCATGTGCTTAGGGAGTCATTGCGGATCTTCAAGCAAAGGTCCATTGAATCGAAAAGGTCGCTAGCATGAAGAGTGACTGCCTGCTGCGGAAGGGTCGACCAAGGACATCTTGCAGGAAGAGATGGATGACGTACAGATCTGCAGGCTCGTCTCTTGCATCGGATGGAAAACCTCGCAGGCTAGAAGGAAAAGTGAGCCACATTTATGGAAGATGAATGCTGAGTGCCATTGAAAGGAAACTGAAATTGCTAGTGCTACACAACTGCGGCATACCGCATCATTCCTTAAAGAATCTGGTCACTACAGGTAATTTTAAGGCATGTGCGCTATGTAGGCACGCGCTTTGACTGGCATATGGGGGTTGCGATTATTTGAACGAATATTTTATTCAGCATTTCGAATTGAAATTTATGTCAAAGTGACTTGGAAGTATTCGAAATGGACATATATGTCCAACAGCCTGATCTAACCCCTTGTATTGGTGGTTTCGCTAGAGTGGAGGGTTGCGAGATCGTTAATACATCTATTTAAAAGAAATCTACACTGCGCGAAATCACACGTCAGGGTTAAATGGGCATAGTGGCGTCCCACCAATTCATCGTTTAAAAGCTTGTTATACTAGCTTGCATGCTACGAGCACAGTAAATTTGGAAGCTTGATGTGCTATTCCCACCAAACGAAATACGAAAAAAAGGAAGCCTTCCCGGTTAGTATACTGCACACCATCCTAGTATTACCACTGACAGGCTTTCACATCCTGTTCGGCAGTTCTGCACATCTACGCATGCCTATCCATGGTGATAAGTGGAGAGTGCGCACTATTCTATCGCTAAGGCTTGCAGCTGTTCGGGTTTCATTTGACGAGAATAGTACTTCACAGGTTAGCATTTGCCATCTACCTAAAATAAATCATGCCATTCAATGTGGCTTCCAGTTTTTTTTGAACTTAAATTAAAGGAATTGGCACATGCCTTATTTCAATTGAAGTATTGCACAAGTTGGTTGGGTGACGACAAATATGTTTATTATTCAGTGGCGAAGCTCCTTAGGGTGTGGGTTGTTCTCTCCTCTGTAGCAGTAGTATGTAGTGACCTCTAGTTTACGAATTGTTCAATAAATTTATTGCATTGTGAGTATGTGCCCTTTGAAATATCACTAGATGGCGTGAGTGGGTTTAGCCAGATAGGACAAGTTTTAGGGGCACAGACACACTGATGGACGCTTCGTCCCACTCATCATTCACTCAATGTACAAGCTATATTTTTTATAACATGCTGTATATACTATTCGAATATGGTTCGAAATTCTTTCACATCACTACTCGCGTCGAGCCTAAAATATACGGTTCTCGCATGTCTATTGATGCTAGCTCTGACGCAAGCGCTCGCATCAAAATATCGCCAATATAGCACAAACTGTAGGCTGCAAACTAAAGTTTGTCCATCGTGTAGCCCTAGAGTGTCGCAAGTGATATTTTTTATTGGTAAAAAAATATTGGGCGACGATCAGTAAGAATTATGGAAAGTGTTTCAGAAGACAAGCACTGACTTGACTCTGTTTATGGGTGCCTGGTCTGACACGCAGTTTGTCCAAGAAATGAGATGATGAAAAACCGAAACTTGTCTATTTAACGGAGAGATTTGCGATTGAAATCAGACATTGTATTAATAAACCCTACCATTACTTGGTACTACTTGATCATCTTGCAGTTTCTAAGGCATACTGTAGATTTTATTCCCTCTGGGCGCTTTTTTATGATTGATTAATATGTGGGGTTTGACGTCCCAAAACCAACATATGATTATGAGAGACTCAGTAGTTGAGGCTCCGAAAATTCGGACCCCCTGAGGCTCTTTAACATCCACCCAAATATGAGCACACGAACCTACAGCATGCTCATCTTCATCAAGCTGGTACTCGATCCCGCAACCTGTGCATGTACTCTTTTTTAGTAACTCTTTGTAAATGTTTTATATTATGCATTTCTGTGTTCTTACGTTAACCTGGGTGTGCTATTAATCATAAATGAAGTCACGAGTCTGCTATGTCTTCCCTTGCCCCTATTCAACATGGATTCACTCACGCAAGTAACCGCACATCACCAGGCAAACATCGACCAAGGCAACGCAGTGGGCTCGAGCAGGCAGAGCACCATCAACTGAGTGACAATCTACCGGAGACTTCATCGCCGGTGGAGCGAGAACTGGACGAAATGAACCAAGAACCTGCGAGGCCGTCCATTGCGTGCATCAGATGCAGTGCTGCAAGAAAAAAAATCACCCACTTATCCATCATGGCAAGACGTGGTGTACCCATCTTGTCAATATACACAACTTACTCGAGATCGGTATAGACAGCATACGCCTCTGCAACAACACCCTCACTTGATTGATGATTTGATTTGTGGGGTTTAACGCCCCAAAACCACTATTTGATTATGAGAGACGCCGTAGTGGAGGGCTCCGGAAAATTTGACCACCTGGGGTTCTTCAACGCGCACCCAAATATGAGTACATGGGCCTACAACATTTCCGCCTCCATCGGAAATGCAGCCGCCACAGCCGGGATTTGATCCCGTGACCTGCGGGTCAGCAGCCGAGTACCTTAGCCACTAGACCACCGTGGCGGGGCAACAGCACCCTCACTTGGCGACGTCTGTCCGCTGTAGACATAGAAATGACCACGAACTTTGAGCTATCGGAAAATTAGGCATTTTGTTAGTGAATGTTTTGCTACGTTGAAATGCTTTGGTGAAGGCAGCGCAGATTTGAACAAGATGTTTGATCTGGGTGTTTTGCTGTTGTTTGAAGAATTGTTTACCATAGAAATGCTCACTGGCAGAGTTAAATATTCGATATAATTTGAATTATTGACTGAATGAAGCTTATAAAGGATTATAGATTGACTGCTTTTACAATGATTGCATTTATATTGCAATTGCTGTCCAATAAAGCAATTTATTTCAGCACTTTCATTTGCTTTAATTTTTATCTCTAAAGGCTTTGAATCAAGCTAACTTTCAGGCACCCATAGAGAGTTAATGAGTCTCGCAGAGAGAATGTGTCTGGTCGATCTCATTAGTATTGTGTCAAGCACGAAAAACGAGCCCTTAGGTATACACTTATTTCCCCATTCATTATTGAGGGTCTCGTACTGGCAGACTTGGTGTCTTTAGGTGGTATACGAGGGAATATTGGTCAGCTGCCAGCTCGTAATACGTGCTACGGGACGCCAAACAGGCTCATAAAGTGTGCCACACTCGCCGCCATGGCTACTGGTGGCGCTGACTGATACTTACTTATTTAAATTCACATATATACCCAATAAAGTGGCCGGGGGATAGGTGGCGTGGTAGCTCAGTGGTAAAACATCGAACGCTTTATTCGAAGGTCGCAGGTTTAGTTTCTGCTTACGGCAAGTTATCTTTTCACCTCCTTTTCTTTCTTCACATTTACTACACAATTCGGTCCAATAACTTCCCCTATATTTTCCTTGGCATTATTGTCTGTTTGATCTCATGAATATTGTGGCAAACACCGAACACAGAAAAATAAGCCCTCAAGTATACACTTCTTCCCTTATATATATATATATATATATATATATATATATATATATATATATATATATATATATACGTGGGAGTGTTAGCGTGGTAGCTATAACGGCAAGTGTGGAAAACTGTTGTGCCTGCTGCCATAATGAAGCGCGTGATCCTTTTACGAGCTGGAAGCTGATGAATAATATTTGACGTTACAATAAGGCATCCAATGAACCGAAACCGGACTCTTGTGAACAAAAGGAGGGGGAAATTAAGGGCGTGTTTTCCTATTTTAGGCACACCCACCGTGGGCACACCGCATAAGAGAACCCACGAATACAGCTCAAAACACACATCTGCCACATATTTAGAGGAAGAATCAAGATTTCAGACCCTGTTTCCGACGCATTACTCTTAGCATATATGTGCACGACAATCTAGCAAGAAACTAACTCTAACATAATTGAGAAAATTAAGCCTGGTGAATGTAAACATTGCGAAAGCGTATCCCAATTTAAAAGCACAGCTGAATAAGGCCTACGAGTAGCATTGGTTACCCCCGCAGCGCACTTGTGAGTAAACGGACTGAAAGCAAGCCACTGTAATTTTCGAAGTACGGTAACAGACTGGCACGCAGAAAAGAATATGCAAATAAACGTATTTTGCGAACTGCCGCACGCACCCACTTGGGCTTCAATTGCTTACTAGCTGCCGCGAGCGTTCAAATTGCACAGCACCACGTCACACCGATACGGTCAAACTGAAAAAATAGTGCCTAACAGGGTAATGGCAACAGTAATCGAAGTGCCAGCAATAGCAACGCAACGAGGGAGACGCCATATCACTGTGCGTGCTATGGATGGTGGCACCCCTTCCAGAATCCCACATTAACCCTTCGGAAAATCATGGATGATCTCTACAATAACAAAGCTTGAAGTGAGGAGGCCCTTTGCGTTTAATATGTATGCACTGTTCTGTTTTTTTTTGAAATAGTAAAGCAACGCTTACCCGATGCAGTGGCGGTAGCAAGTCCGTCAAAGACTCTGCCGGCGATAGTGCGGAGGATACACCGGTGTTGCGCGGGGCACGCTAGTACGTACGTACACCCGTTGACAAAATAAGTTGGGAAGCGTGAACGACAATCAAAAATCCCATAACTGCATCGCCGCGCCAGCTGACGTAGAGAGTGCGCAAGCACGTCCTTTCAATTTCGAAGCCATATCTTTTTGGTAAACTGTTTTGCAGCGTACCAGAGATTACATGTCGCATTTCGTGCTAGGCATTGAGTTCTTCATTCCGTGACGCGCTCACTTTAATGAGGGCCCGGTGGTGGTATACGCGCCTCGCTGCGCCCTGATTAAAGAGAAAACATCTTGTCTCAGTGGCAAACCGGTGCGACACACGTCATTATTTTTCTTCTCTGCACGTTTTGTTTTAGTTGAAACGTACCATGTGAAAGTGAAACATGAACGAGGGCATCAAGAACGAAAAGGCGTAGAGCCTAAAGATTGCTTCAGTTTATTTACATAACCATATGCACATGTAACAAAAGACGCCAATAGACGAGGCAAAAAAAAAAAACGAACGATTTTTGTAATAGGCGAGGTCTTAGATTGTCCTTCAAAGAACAATAAAAAAAGCAACTGAATGAATGAGTAGACGTTCTCTGCTTCTCTGCATTCCTCGCGAGCTCTTCAAATCACAAAAAAAAAAACGAGAAGAACGCTTGAAATTCATGCCCAAGAGAAGAACACAAGAACCTGATCTAGATTATATGGCATCACCTTCTCTGTAATTAGCCTTAACGTGTCGTGAGGATAAGAAAGCCCGTACGCGTAATGGTGAACACATTTTTGCCACGCAGACCGCGCTCACTTTTCGCACACTACCAACGACGCTCACGTAGACACCGACACCGGAATTTCTGCAAAGCGGCTTTTAACACCAGCGCGTTAAACGAAAAGTGTGGATGCTCTGCGTTGTCTGTGAAGCGAGCCGCGTACACTTCACCGCCACCATACCCTCTTGAACAGAGCGCGTCGCGGAATGAAAAATAAAGCGACACCTAGCACAAAATGCTATATGTTGTCGCTGGTACCCTGCTAGAGATTGAAAAGATATGGCTGCGAAATTGAAACGACGCGCATGCACACTCTCCACGTCAGATGGCGCGGCGACGCAGTTTTATGGGATTGCGGTCGTCACTCGCACGTCCCGACTTATTTTGTCAACGGATGTGTGTCGTGCAGCGCACCTGAAAGAAAATCTTGTAGACGATGCGAATTCACGCGTAAATAACGCGGACTCACTAGTAACCCTTGAGCGCGAAGCCATGGCCGGTCTACGAGCAAAGTAGATGGTAAACAAAAAAAAAACAGAGCAAGGGTTAGCACCGCCAAAAAAAAAAACAACACTGAAAACACTAGTGAACGGTTATAGAGCTAACCCACCTGCGTTCCGCCCGCAGCAGTCACCCGACGCGAGGTGTTGTGCAGACTTGAACTTGAACCACTTGACATGTTCACAAGCCAGTCTTCAACACGCGGGCAAGCCAAACCGCGTCACGGCCTGCGAAAACCACGTAATACGTATCAGCAAAGACTGGCACGAAATGATGGCAACGGTGGCTTTACGGGCATTCCAGTTCGTCATGTGCAGTAATCCCGAGGACACAAAAAGCTTCCTGGGTAACTTCAAGTGGAGCCTACCCGTGTGTCCCCGGCAATATTAACCACAAAGTAGCGGCATGATCAAGGAACCCACCCGTTAAAGTTACACGCAACCTATCTTTAAATTTCACTTGAACTAAGCTATAGCGACTGGTGTTCGATGAACATGCCCCCACTGGCTTTTCCTATTATGGAGCTCACCGGTTGGATGCCGAAGACAAAACTCGCGGTTGTCCTCTATGAATTTCCGGTGACGTGGTTCCTTGTGCGTAGCTCCATACGTCAAGGTAAATCCCATGAACACAAATAAAATGAAACGCGGCTCTTAGGTGCTGCTATCGCGTGCACCGCGTCTTAACATCATCGAAATTGCCATTCCGTGGCGTTGTAAAACTGCCGTCTGCGAAATTCGCAGCATGACGAGGAGCGAGTGAAAAATTGGGGCGGAGAACTGTTTGACGCCGATGCTTCGCTATTAGCGCATGCGTCGTATCAGTCACAAGTGATCGCGTCATTACGTCACGATATCGTTCGTCTCCGCCTTATCGGCGAGATCGGCGTCCGCCGTACTGCGGAAGAACGTAATCGAAGAAAAAGAGGTAGAAAAGCAAAACAGAAGAATGGCGCATGATAGTCAGGCTCGCAACGTTTGAGAGGTGCCTAAACTGCTGAGTTGAAGTGGTCTGGAACGCTTCCATGCCGCCGCGTTTTCGCGTACACCTACGCTCTTAAAATGCAGCCCTACTACCGGCGTCATTTGCCATTATGGGATGAACGTGAGAAAATAATTGAACAGGTATATTTGTTATTGTTGCTTTAATTGTTGTCACGTCACCTTTTTCTTGAATCCGTTTCAACAAGATAGTGTGTTTTGTGTGTGTGTGTGGTTTCCTTTACCTCGCACCTCTCAAATCCGCTGTTGTGTAACATGACTACCGCGCTCCGTTGATGTGTCGCAAGCCACGCGTTCGCCCATGGCTGAGACGGTCACGTTTAGATGGAGTGAAATGCCAGAGTCCTGTGTGCTGTGCAATGCCGCAATGCCAGTGCACTCTAAACACAAATGGTCTAATTTGCGGAGACTCGACAAAAGCCTGTTCCATAAGTACAAGGTGGCTTGGGCTCGTAAAAAGATATGTATGTACTATTTAAAGAACGTCAAAAGGCTCCCAAAAGATATTACGCGCGGGCTGGACAAAAATGAAACGAAGAAATGGTCGCTTTCTCATTAAAAACTCTATCTACGAGAAAAACGCACTGCCAGGAAGCCCCAGTTTAAGGTTACATGAACACATATCACCCTCACGTCAGTTAATCAATTTTAAACTTTAAAAGGAGGAGGAGGAGGAATAAATGAGGAAGGACAGGAAGGTTAGCCAGTTTTCAGACCGGCTGGCTACCCTGTGCTGGGGAAGGGGGTAAGGGGGATAAAGGATGAGAGAAAAGAGACGTTGTAAAAAAAGAGAGAGAAGGTCATCAGACGATCCACGACGCTGTTTACAGTCTGTCTCTAAGACCACTTGCCCGCAGAAAGCGCAACAACGCTCTCAATGCCTTGCGTGCAGAGGACGGTCTCGGCCAGTGTCCTAATACCCTTTCTTCCGACAATTGGCGATTGTCTCTTCTATTTAAAGCTTTTGACAGTTCTTTTCTTGGCACACTGAAGCGGGGACACTCGCAGAGAAGATGGGAGAAAGTCTCTGCGCAGCCACAGTTGTCACATGTCGGGCTTCTGGCCATTCCGATTCGAAACGAATAAGCATTCGTAAAGGCCACCCCAATCCACAGACGGCACAAAAGCGTCTCCTCTGCTCTGGTTATTCCTGATGGAAGACGGAGCTGTAGGTGTGGGTCCAAATTATGAAGGCGGACGTTGGTGAATGCCGGTGAATTCCCCTGAGCGAGTGTCAGTTCTCGTGCAAGTGATCGAAGCCTTGCAGCGGCGTCCGTTCTTGATAATGGTATAGCTACACAAGGGGCATCATCATGAGCAGTTCGGGCTGCTTCATCTGCACGGTCATTTTCATCAATGCTGCAGTGGCCTGGTATCTATTGATACGCTATGTCATGTTGTTTCTCTATAGCCCGGTGATGAAGCAGTCGTATTTCAGCAATTAGCTGTTCAGTTGGTTCATGACGATATGGCGAGTCAATGCCCTGGAGAGCTGCTTTGGAGTCGGAGAATATTGACCATGTCTGTTGCGGTTCTTCAACTAGGAACTCCAGAGCGGCACGAATGGCGGCGAGTTCTGCCGCCGTGGATGATGTCAGACGCGAGGTCCTGAACTTTATCGTGATGGATTTCTCCGGAATTACCACTGCGCATGTTGACCTTGTTAAAGTGACCGACCCATCCGTGTAAATGTGAATGCGTCCACTGTGTTTTTCATGCAGAAATAGTAATGTTGTTTGTTTTAGGGCCTAATTTGACAATTTTCTCTTCTTTTGCATTCCGGGGATGGTTATCAGGGCTTCCAGTGGATGTAGACACCACAATGGTAACGACGGTCTTGCTGCGTGCGTGAAGTTCGTGGGAATAACCGTGCGATGAGGGGCAATAATAGAGCAGAACGCAGAGCATGGCCTGGAAGTGTGAAGGGAGGCGAGGTGATGCGATTGAATCCGGGTGGCATGTCTCATGTGCGTTCTTAAAGCATCAAAACGAATGTAGGTTGTGATAGAGTGTTCATGAGCGATTGTGACAGTCGCTGCTGAGGATGTGCATCTCGGAATCCCGAGGCATATTCTCAGTGCTTGAGCTTGTACTGACTGGAGGACATGTACGTTTGTTATGCGGGCCTTGCCAAGCACAGGTAGGCTGTAGCGCATGAAGCCAAGAAAAAGTGCAGCATACAGTTGAAGCATGGCTCGTACCGATGCACCCCGTGATTTTCCCGCAAGAAACTTTAGGACGTGGGTGATCATGGTCAGTTTCTTCTTCATGTAAGCGATATGAGGGCTCCAAGAAAAATCATGATCTATTATTACTCCCAGGAAACGGTGAGTCTTTTGATAGCTCAATGTGTGTCCATTAATTCTGATGCGGTATGGCGTCATTGTCTTGCGCGTAAACGCAACTAGTGAGCATTTCTCATAAGACAGCTCCAGTCCTCGTCCTTGAAGGTAGTTTGACGTCAGTGTAGACGCTGTCTGAAGCCTGACTCGTACGTGTAGACGCGTGACCCCTGATGCCCATATGCAGATGTCGTCCGCGTATATCGACAGATGTACGGAGTGTGGCAGGACGTGAACGAGGCCGATGAGCGCAAGGTTGAAAAGTATGGGGCTTAGGACCCCACCTTGAGGTACGCCGCAATAAGTATGATGTTGCCTTGTTGCGCCATCTTCTGTCTGAACGAAGAAGGTTCTGTCCTTCAAATAGCTGTAGATCCATTGGTAAAGCGGCGTGGCCTCCCAATACAATGCTGCCCAAGACGTCCAGGATGGTTTCATGTAATTCATTGTCGTATGCAGCCTTGATATCTAAGAAAAGTGCCGCTGATAATCTCTTTAGGCTCTTCTGCTGTTGTACAGACGTGACAAGATCAACATTGTCTATGGAAGACCGTCCACGTCGAAAGCCGGTCAAAGCATCGGGGTATATATTGTTATGTTCCAAGTATCACTCCAGGCGAGTCAGCACCATTCTCTCTATCACCTTTCCAAAACAGCTGGCAAGCGCGATGGGGCGATAGGAGGCCATGTCCAGAAGCGATTTGCCTGGTTTGAGCAGGGGCACAAGGCAGCTGCACTTCCACGAAGGAGGAACCAAACCGTTGCTCCACGAGTCATTGTATACAGCTAGAAGGGCACGCCGAGCTGTTCGTCCTAGGTTAGCAAGGGCCATGTAAGTGACTCCATCGGGTCCAGGCGATGACAAGCGCTTGCATGCTGCCAATGCTGCCTGAAGCTCCTCTAGAGAAAACGTATTGTCAATCCGAGTGTCTCTGGATGCCGGCGTGTTTCGTAGGTTACTAATGTTGATCCCGGACCCCTTGTTTGCAACCCTGGCACAGAAATCTTCCGCTACGTCGATTTCACGCCGGCTTTGGTGGAGAGCAAGGCATTTGAACGGACGATTATGTTGTGGCAATGTTCGTAGGCCGCGGAATATTCTCCATATTTGCGAAAGAGGTTTGTGGGGATCGAGCGACTCACATAGTGACTTCCATCGTTGCGACTGTAGTGCATTGACTCGACGTTGAATCTTCTTTTGTAGACGTCTCGCTTCCCTCAAGTCGCAGATGGATTTCGTGGACCTATAACGTCGTTCGGCGCGACGACGGATAGCGCGAAGTCGCTCCAACTCCACCTCATATTTGCAAAAATCTGGCAAAGGTCCACAATTAAACGTTGCCTCTTGAATAGCGGCCTTCATTATACCTTCTAGGCTTTCAAGAGAACCTTCTTGGTTTCTCTCGCATTGCTTCTCTGTGGTTGCTCTGTACTTTGACCAGTTTATCCGTGAAGTGGGCACAATTTGCGACTTGCTTAGCCCCTTTATTTTCATATAGGTGGGGATGTGGTCACTGCCATGCGTTTGATTGTCCGCAAACCACTGCATCTTAATGTTTAGGCTAATTGACACAAAAGTTAGGTCGAGGCAGCTACTATATGTCAGACCCCGTAAAAACGTGGGAGCGCCGTCATTTAAGCAATATAGTTGGTGGTCAGATGCAAAAGAGGACACAACTCTTCCCCGACGGTCCATCTTCTGGCTTCCCCACAGGGGGTGATGAGCGTTAAAATCACCGGTAATAATTCATGGCCCAGGTGTCGCTGATATAATGACGCTTAATCTTGCTGGGTCGAAGCAGCCTGAAGGTGAAATATATACTGCCACTAGCGTGAAGTTCACGTTCTTAAGCTTAACTGTCAGGCGCACGTATTGGTTGCTGTCGCCCGGTGTTACTGGATGCTCAATATATGTGAATTCGCACCTGATGTAAACAATGACATTACTGGTTTCGTTACGGGTTGCAGATATGAAAGCCTCGTATTTAGAAAGTCGTAAAGCTTTGTGAAGACGTGGTTCACAAACTACGATAATTGGAAACTGATTCTTGAAAACATATGGTCGAAAATCCGAAATGCGGGGTTTAAGACCTCGGGCATTCCATTGGAAAATTGATGCCTCTTTCACTTGTTTACGGAAGCGCTGCAGAAAAAGAGCCATGGTGCTTCTGTAGATTTGATAGCACCGGATTCAAAGCGTCCAGTATTTGAAGAGCGCTGTGGGCAGCCGGAGTCTGAATATTATTCAGGTGTACTCAAAACTTTAAAAGGTTCTGATACCCACTTATGTGCTCAAGTGAAAAAAGCTTTAAAATTCCATTTTCCATGTTATCGCTTTCCCTTTACCGAAAGTCAAAACCTTTTTTTCTATTTAAGGTCGCTTCCGGTTCGTTTTGAAGTAAAATAATTATATTTGCAAGTGCCTTGTTTCAGTCAAAAAATATTATGGAGGTTTGTCGGGGTCAAGACAAGTATTCTCTTTTTTCTTTACTATGCTAATAGACTATTCAAACTAAATCCTTAATGACTACAGTGAATCACTATTGGCCTCAAACACATATGTTACTATTCGCACAGGCTTAATTAGCTCTGAAGAAAGCGCTCACGTTGAAATCACACCAGTATGTCGCAAGCTGGGGAGTGAAAACTAAAGCTTGTTGATTGCGTAGCCCTAAAGTGTCACATTTAAATTCTTAAACATTGCTGTTGTGAAAGTATGGAAAGGGTTGATAATACTTGTGAAAGTGTTTCAGAATGCACACAGCAAGCAGTTAAGCGAAGAAGACAAGCACTGACTCAAATCAAATTATTGTTGTATGTGGTGTGACAAATGCAGGTCTAGTTTGTCTCTGAAAGAATCCGAGAGAATAAATAATGGAAGCTTTTCTCGTGTATATGAGCGCAAAATAGGAACCATTGTATAAAAAAATTTCTTTTTTGGGTATTAGTTTTCTCTAGATATAAGTAGTTTGGTGCTTTACAGGCTCACATACATGTACTTGAACATGAACAAGCATGTGACGCTTTATACCTTTACCCAGAAAAAGTTTAATACCTTTACGATGTAAAATAATGTGTTGAGAATGCTTTTTCAGCATCATGTTGGCACTTGACATGATTGCTACGTAACCAACAAAACACCACAGATCAAGTTAATCTTATACACACCAAAATCGGCACTTTCGGTTTCGCAGATGTTGGGTGATCTAACATATTTGCGTAAATATTGAACAAACTATGTGGACAGAAGCGTCATGCAACAAAATGATGGGCTATAGATTCTGCCTTTCAAATAACGAAACATGGGATTTTGAGAAAAGGATTCTTTTTAAACTTGGTCGTATATCACAAGATTCATTTACGTATACACTGAAACCTCATTACGGAAAAGCAGCTTATTACGCAAAGGCAGGCTCATTATATTCGAAAATTCGTTAGAAATGCTCATTCTTAACGCTAGGTTTACTGTATATATCTGTTTCATTTACTTTGTTTTAACTAGTATATTGTTATATCCACGTTCATTATACTGAGGCTTGAGTGTAGTTTTAAATACAAATGTATAGGTAAAGGAAATAAATATAGTATTGAACAAAAAATATCCGGTAGGGTGTTTCGGCCGAAATTTCGAAATTCTTAACTTCTCTGGAAACGCTCACTGCCACCAGATAACTACCATATGTACTCGCGTAACGCAGGCTCTTTTTTTCTCTCGATGATATAGGGGGTTTAACGTCCCAAAACCATCATATGATTATGAGAGACGCCATAGTGGAGGGCTCCGGAAATTTTGACCACCTGGGGTTCATTAACGTGCACCCACATCTGAGCACACGGGTCTACAGCATTCTCGCCTTCATTGGAAATACAGCCGCCACAGCCGGGATTCAATCCCGCGACCTGCAGGTCAGCAGCCGAGTACCTTAGCCACTAGACCACCGCGGCGGGCTACACATGGACAGTTATAACTACAGAATACAAAATAGGCTATTTTTTGCGAACATATACACAGAAGTGCATTAACACCTTCAAGCAACAACAACAAAAAGCTACACACACAGACAGGTGACAGACATTCAAACTCAAATATAACACACTAGACGTACACGGATACATTGGTAGTCTACCTGGAGTAACCAGAAGAGCCATACCTCCGGCGACGCCCAGCTGGTGCGTAATGCCCTCGACCTTGGTGCCACAGTGGAGTTATAGACGAACTTGGCGCATCGACGACTCGTTGCTCTGCATACTTCTCACCCGTTCACTTTTGAGGGCTAAGCTCCCTATGCCGTGGGTCGGGCGTCCGTGATGTATGTATGCAGTAGTAGTAGTAGTAGTAGTAGTAGTAGTAGTAGTAGTAGTAGTAGTAGTAGTAGTAGTAGTAGTAGTAGTAGTAGTAGTAGTAGTAGTAGTAGTAGTAGTAGTAGTAGCAGCAGCAGTAGTAGTAGTATTAGTACAGTAGCAGTAGTAGTAGTAGTAGTAGCAGTAGCAGTAGCAGCAGCAGTAGCAGTAGCAGTAGTAGTAGTAGTAGTAGTAGTAGTAGTAGTAGTAGTAGTAGTAGTAGTTTGATTGATTGATATGTGGGGTTTAACGTCCCAAAACCACTTTATGATTATGAGAGACGCCGTAGTGGAGGGCTCCGGAAATTTAGACCACGTAGTAGTAGTAGTAGTAGTAGTAGTAGTAGTAGTAGTAGTAGTAGGTAGCCACCTCCACTGCTGGACTAGATGAGCGGCACGCGTGCACTTTTTTGAATTGAGGAGGGAACAAGCGCACGTTAATCATACATAAAAACACAGTCGTTTCTGTTGAAGTAGCTCACAGAGTTGAGTAGTGGTGACTTATTCTTCAATACGTTTTGCCTTGAATTTGATGCATAATAAAAAAACTAGTATCAGAAGGACGCACTTTGAGCAGTACATGGTCAGAAAGGGTTGCCACGTTAAACTCGCTGGGCGTAACCTCTTTGGTCTTAGGAAGGTTTAGCGAGGGTTCGGCCGCAGTGGCATGAATATACTAGTATATAGCCATGAACTAGAGGCGGTGAAAGGTGTAAAGTAGACACGAAGCGCAAGCCGTAAGAAAGTGCGCGTGTGCCACCTCTCTTTTAGTCCTTGGAATGTCCACCAGATGACGGTACTCCTATATGCTGAATATATGATGAAAAGATGCGAGATGTCGGTACTTGGAGTGTTCAGTAGATGAACGGACGGACAGACGAACAGATGCACAGGCGGACGCATAGATGGATAGTCGGACGGATAAACTCTGGGCTGGATGCACGAATGAACGCAGGGACGGACGCACGAATAGACGCACAGACAGATGCACAGAAGAACGAACGCATGAACGGATGGATGCATGAGCGGAAGCACAGACGGACGGATGAACACATCGACAGTCACCCAGACGGATGCACGGACAGACGGAAGCAAAAACGAATGGACAGACGGACGCTTCGCCCCACTGATCATCATGCCCTACGTGGATATGCTGTGATTTCTTCTTCGAGACGTCTGGCACCTTCTCGTACGGGGCCAGCGCTAAACACACGCTTTCGTCTGGCGCATCGTGGAAAAGCTCGTGGAGCTTCAGAAGTACATACTCTTTATTCCCCGGGTCGATGAACAAACATCACTGGCCTTTTGCTTTCATTTCACCACAGGCCAAAGCTTTCTTCATTTTTTCCGTACTGTTGAAAGGAACTGCCTGAAGATGACTCACCTGGTACGCCCTCAATGCTATATTTTAGGATAGCAACGCCAGATGGGCTAGTGTATCCCGGAAAAGCTCCACTCGGTGGGCCCTGGCTTTCACATCACATGCAAAAATAAAGTATTAGAAACACAACGATCTGAAGCAGCGTAGGCAGACTGAATTCATAGCCGTCGCTATCTTGCTCATCGTTCCTGTTACCGTGACTGTTAGCAGTCTTTTTAGGCAGACTGAATTCATAGCCGTCGCTATCTTGCTCATCGTTCCTGTTACCGTGACTGTTAGCAGTCTTTTATGCCGCCCCTGGAGAGCACATGATAAACACGTCCCCGCCCTTAGGCCGCCTGAACTGACATCTCAGCCTCGGGTATGTGGTGATATTCAAACTGCAATGTTAAGCTGATATTCGTGTTTTAGATCTTGTAAAACTGATGAGTGCATATGACATTCTATGAAACTAGAAAACCTTGAGTGCTAAATCACTGCAGGTATAGCGGCTTTGCCAAACAAAATGGCCTCGTATCTGCATGTTTCACTGCAAATGTCGTCAAAAGACGATACTCTTCCGTGTTGAGAGGATGAACAAAACGCTTATTTGATGTTCTGAGCGAAAGGAATTGGTGAATTTTATTTATAATCGGTGAAATAACGTCGAAAGACGATACTCATCCGAGTGGAGAGAGTGAACAAAACACTTATTTGATGTTCTGAGTGAAACAAATCGGTGAATTGTATTATTAGAGAGTCGCGATCGGTACAGCGAAGGCAAACAAGCGCATCGAGGCACGTTAGACAAAAGCGCTGTCTGGCAAATACCTTCGAAAACGAAGGAAAGTGTGCGCACCCATGGAGAAAGATGCGCGCCTGTCTCGGAGGCAATAAGGTGTAGAACTCAAAGCGACGACAGGTGCCACCACCGTGTCGTCTCAACAAAGCGTTGGAAACACTTGCCTTTTGAGCATCGCGTTGCATTGTCAGCGCGGCGTGATTAACGCTAGGATCCTTATAATTACTTATGCGTGCCTTCTCTTGTATAAAGGCACGAGCACAATATTGACGTGTTGTTATGGTGCCTCGCATATCCGCAATAATAGCATTTTATTTGACAATCGCACAAGCATGAATGCTAAAACTTGAGCAATATTGGTGGGAACTGCGGATGAGGTTGGCCGTTTAGGGTATCGCTTGGTGCCGTTTTGGTATTGTTACGGCCGACAAACAAACAAATACAGAAAACAGACGAAAATTTTTGTGCGAAGTACCCCAAAAAAGACTATCCTCTTTAAAAAGCTGTCCAACCGCATTCAAATGGGCAAATCTAGGAGCAATCTACAGAAGGGAAGCAGAGCGTAGCTATGTCAAAGCACAGAAAGCCAAGGAATGAGCTAAGTATGGTATGGCAAGGAGAACGTAGGGAAAAGTGGAATGGAGGGAATGTTATTGCAGGACAAGAAGGAGGGAAAAAGACAAATTGGCGATGATCCAGGAGAATAAAAAAAATTGCTGGGCTGGAAATGAAAGCCCAGGAGTAAAGTCGTGCCTATGCAATATGGCGGCTGCTCGTACCCTTCTTACTAGGGGCATGATACTCACCAGTCAGCGATTAAGAGCGGAGCGCTCCCCTTAACGCTCAACGATTTTAACGCGGAAACCTCTTCGGGTGATACAGTGTTCCAAGTGTGTCTCAGTGTTACAAGTTTTTCTTTGTAAACCTCTAATTATAAGCAAAGTTCTCCGGAGTGTCATTCACCCATACTCGTTACTGCGTGTTATCTCATCGGAAACAACTATCTTTTAATGTATAAGCAACGTATCGTTTACAATAACATAACAAATCCACTTGGTATTTAGGTGGGCACTACCAAAAAAAAAACAGCGTGTTTCCGCCCTTTTGGCAGTGGCAAAAGCTCGCTTCACTTCTGTCGGCAAGGCACTGCGGGAGCTTCCACTCCAGCTATTTTAGGGGTGAAGCTCCTTATAGCGGCACCCGTTCATCCCTCGTAGCTGTTGTAGTATGTAACAAGTATAACATTTTGACATCCAAGGTAGTGCCGGCGAGAAATTTCTTCTGTGCTTTGTTGAACAATAAAAGATAGTGCTCAATGTTCATACCAGTCTGCTAATGGGGAATGAGCGACAGGAGCATTCGGCTTTTAGTTAACGCGCACGCTGCGATCCTGTTTAGCAGCCATAGGCATGTACATTGAGCACTACCTGACAAGAAAGGGTTGCTACGTTATACTCGCTGGGCGTAACCTCCTTGGTTTTAGAAAGGTTTAGCGAGCGTTGAGCTGCAGTGCCATGAATACAGTGAACTAGTATATACCATGAACTCGAGGTGGTTAAAGGTGAGAAGTAGACCCGAAGTGCAAGCCGTAAGAAAGTGTATGTGTGCCACCTCTCGTTTAGTCCTTGGAATGTCTGCTGGATGGCGGTGCATCTATATGGGGAATATATGATGAAAAGATGCGAGATGGTGGTACTTGGAGTGTTGAATAGATGGACGAATGTACACACAGACAGATGCATGAATGGACGCATGAACGGACGCAGGGGCGGATGCATGGACGAACGCACGGACAGACGCACGAACAGACGCACGCACGGATGGGCGGATGGACGCATGGACGGTCACACAGACGGACGCATGGACGGACGGAAGCAAGAAGGAATGGACGGACGAATGCTTCGCCCCACTCTCCATCATTCACTCCGTGGATATGCTGCGAATTTTTTTAATGCTCCTTGGCGATGATGAAGCAT
Organism: Rhipicephalus microplus; assembly: GCF_013339725.1. Classification (NCBI taxonomy): domain Eukaryota; kingdom Metazoa; phylum Arthropoda; class Arachnida; order Ixodida; family Ixodidae; genus Rhipicephalus; species Rhipicephalus microplus. The sequence continues at coordinate 101,912,643 of NC_051174.1, forward strand.
TGTGTAACTATCACAGTGTTGTATAGCACGGGGCATCGGAGACGAGATTTCAACTGAGAAGGACGTGTTTTTTTGCGCTTTCGTACTTACCGCCATTTTTGTTCCGCGCTATGAGCGTGGAACAAGGGCTGCATATGTCGCCTCAGCGACGCAACCGAAAAAAAACACCATAGCAGGATGCCGTCGTGGCAGCCTCGGCATTATCTTCAGTGCCAACACAGCAGCAGCATGCACCATCCAAGCCGGCACGCTCCATGATAACCCAGCCGCAGAAAGCCAGCAGCCATCACACTTCGCCCTCTCCCCGGCATCGAGCAAAACGAAGGTCCACACCGGAGCTTTCTTGTCTCCTGCCACGGCCATGGCTATGTGCGAGAGATACCCACCCCCTTGGCAGCAACACCTCCCCATCTCGTCCTTCAACTACTGCGGCCGCCGAGCAAACGGCGTCCGCCTCCAGTTAAGGTCCCTAGATGGAACAAGTTTCATCTAGGGACCTTACCTCCAGTGAGCACGGCGTGCCCCCAAGCACGCCTCCGCGTTCTGATGGCCGCCACGTTGTTGGCGATTTTCTTCCGAGTGAATGTGCTGTCACTATTGTATTTCGGCCTGTTGGTAAGAAGGCTAACTTCCTACCTGCGTAGAGGGCTGCGATTGCCGCCTTCCTTTCGGGGTTTCCAGCCACCCAGCGAGTGTGGGTCAATTTCTGGCGCAACCTTGTTGCTGTCGACATCCACCCTACCACCAATCTGACCTACCTACTTCTGGTTGGGACGATCTGCGAGACCAAGGTTCGAGCCAAACAACTCGATCTGAGCACCTGTGTTGGCATGGTTTTTGTAATAGCCCCAACGATCCTCTTTGAGGACCTCGGCAACAACATTGCTTCACCTGTGCCCCTTGTGTCCGGCGTAAGCAGAGCCAACTGCCTCACCCTCACCTTCGCTGGGACTATAGTATACTGTCCCGCCGGTTATACTGCTTTATAAGCCAAGGCGCCCTGTTCGACCCCGTCAGCCCCAGCACCTGCAGTGCTCCCGTTGCAGCCACTTCGGGCCCGCAGCAACCACTTGCTCTCGAGACGAACGATGACTGCGCTGCGGCATCAAACACGCCCCAGGATTGTGTGCAGCACACCCTCGCTGTATAAACTGTCGCGGGAAACAGCTAGCAACCGAGCCGCGCTGTCCAGCCTGGCAGCTCCATCGCAGGGCTGCAGTCATCATGGCCTCAACCGACGGCACCGTGACTCACCGCTAAGCCCCGCAGCACGCTAGGCCTCCTGGCAGCAACGCAACCATCATCAAGGAACACTCCTTCCGAAATGTGCTCGCCGGTACCGGTGACACGACCTCGGAGGCCGCCCCTCGTCCTACAACGAGTGCGCCCGTCGTCCCCACTATAATTACGATGGCCCCGCACTCATCCACCGCTCAGCCGGCCGCTACCATCGTCCAAAAATGCTCGATGGCGACGCAGACACCGCGCGATTTTTCACAACCGCCAGTTCCTCTTACCGTCACCAGAAGCACGACGACTGATTTGGCCTCTCCCTGGACGAACGGACTGAATTTCGTGAGTTCTTCTCTGAACCGTGGTAAAACGTGCACATCACTCTACCCACGGCTTTCGTGGTGGTAATCTCAGTTCACTGCGTGTGGCATACAGGTCTTCATCTTGCGCGTGCGCGACTCGCAGTTTGAATGACCTTTTTTCTTCTACCTTTTTCTCCAATTTTCTCCTCTCCATTTAATTTCAATTCCCCCATCCTCTGCGCACAACTTTGGAGGTGCCCTCGTTTAAGAAAGACACTAACGGAACTACGCTTATTTCTTCCTTTTTCCCTTTTCCAAGTCACTTCAGCATGGAGCTGGAAAGTGCAAATGAGGGTGACGAGAAGCACTCATAATTGAGAAGTACGGAAGGAAAAATGAGTTTGCATTTGAGAATAGCATGGTTTTGTATAATACAGTGTAAAGAGGGGTCAGAACAAAACACAGTTTCGACACGAGGGCGAAGCAATGATGGTGATAGCAAAAAAATATTATACGACATGAAGAACGACAAGCAGCTCAACATTTTTAGCACGCCGCTACAACACAAAGAACGATGCTAGAAAAGTACGCGTACGTATACACTGGACAAGTGTGAATGACGGTCATAGTTACATGTTTGTATTTGTGGAACGTGCTGGAAATATAAACAATGTAGAAGCGATGCTGTTTCATTTTAGGGGCGAAGCTCCTTATAGCGGCACCCGTTTGTTCGTCGTAGTCGTAGTAGTAGTGGTAGTGTGTAACCAGTCTTAGATTTTGACCTCCAAGGTGGCGCCGGTGAGAGATTTCTTCTCTGCGTTGTTGAACAGTAAAAAATTCGCAGCGTGCGCGTTACCTTAAAGCCGAATTCTCCTGTCTCTTATTTTCCTTAGCAGCCATTGGCATGTAATTTGAGCACTATCTGACAAGAAAGGGTTGCTACGTTATACTCGCTGGACATAACTTCCTTGGTTTTAGAAAGGTTTAGCAAGCGTTGGGCCGCAGTGCAATGAATACAGTGAACTAGTATATACCATGAACTCGAGGTAAAGGTGGGAAGTAGACACGAAGCGCAAGCCGTAAGAAAGTGTACATGTGCCACCTCTCGTTTAGTCCTTGGAATGTCCGCTGGATGGCGGTGCATATGCGAGTATATCACTCTACCCACTCTATCACTCAAAGCACTGGGGTTTAGGGACCGGGAGGGCAAAATAAACTTTAAGCGGGTAGACCTAACTAGAAGGAGGTTATCTGATTGGTGGCTAAAGTCAAGGCATGAGTGAAAATTAAACTCTTCACTGCAAAGTACGAATCCTCAAACTCACTTTTCAAGGAAAAAAATAAATATAGTTTTTGGTTTATTAGGTATTACGGCTTGGTGGCGCTAGCCACTGCCCGATCTAAAGGGTACAGCCATATCCATCCATCCATCCATCCATCCATGATGAAAAGGTGCGAGATGGTGGTACTTGGAGTGATGAATAGATTGGTGAACGGACACACAGACAGATGCATGGACGGACTCACGGATGGCTGCACCGACGGATGGACGCATGAACGAACGCACAGGCGGATGCATGGATGAACGCAGGGAGGAACGCACAGATGGGCGTGCGGACGCACGAACAGAAGCACGCACGGACGGGCGAATGGACGGACGGAAGCAAAAACGAATGGACCGACGGATGCTTCGCCCCGCTGTCCATCATTCACTCCGTGGACATGCTGCGATGTTTTTATTGTTATTTTAAACGGTAGCACGTGGAATGATCTCTCTGTGTATCCACAGGGTGGTTTCTGACACCTAGTGTGCGTAAAGCCGTGCCCAATGTTCTTTTTTAAATGCGAAGCATTTCTTAGCGAACTTCTGCGACATAGAACAAATCTATCGATCTATCTAGCCGCCTGCGACTTTTAGCTCTCCTGGCCGTTTTCATAATGTTATCAATACTAAACTTGGTATGGCATAACATGATTGTATGAAGAACACATTTCAGTAGTCATAACATGAAAACCATGACATTTATGTCATGAAACTCATGATTTACTTATCAATGTCCTGCAGCTCCTGAGGTGGTTTCGTTCACAAGGCATGTTGCGAAACCGGTATGGTATGCCATGATTGCATGGCGAACACAAGCGACAGACCCTAACATGAAGATCATGACATGCGTGTCATGTAACAACATGACTGTAACAACATGATGCACTCACGGCCGATTCGCTAAAGTCACATATACCAAATTTGATATTGCAGTACGTCAGTGGATGACGAACGTATGTGACTGGTGCAAACATGATAATCACGAGATGCGTGTCGTGTAACAACATTTCCATATGCCATGCTCATGATGCGCTGGCGGCAGTTTCGCAAGCTTCACTTATACCAATTTTGGTATCACGGGACGGGAACAGACGACATAGGCAAATAACACATTCCAACATGATGATCACGACATGCGTGTCATGTACCAGCATGACTACATGCCACACTGATGATGTGCTCGTGGCCGTTTCGCTAGCTTCCCATATGCCACACTTGGTATTACGTGACGCCAATGGATGCTGAAGGTATGTGACTGGTGCAAACACGATAATAATGAGATGCGTGTCATGTGAGAACATGACTACATGCCACAGTTAAGGCACCAATACATTTCGACGTGGCGCGGTGTGTGTGCTCGCCGGCGTTCATTTCGTCTCGTTACGCCGGCGTTGCCACGCCAGGTGCCGGTCCTGCCCTATACTCGCAGGCGCAGACCGCGCTGCGTTGCTTTGACGCATGTGCATTTCAGTGCGTCCGGCGTCCCTCTGTCCCAAAAAGAGGGAGACACAGTGTTGTCTGGGTAACGCGTCAACGCTAAATGCAGCATGTCCCATGTCGCGCTGGTTGCCGTCAGGCTTGCGACGGACGCTGGTCGCGCCTGGCTTCAGACTATAGAGTGCTCACGTTTTACTAACGTAGTGTCTCTGTGCCCAGCGTGCTCGCGCGTCAGCGCTACATTGGAGTATAGTGGGTCCTTCATGATGCACTCGCGCCCGTTTTGGTGGCTGCAAATATACCGAATTCGGTGCTGCGTGGCATAAATGGATGACGACTGGTGCAAATGTGATAATCCTGACATGCGTGTCATGTAAGAACATGGCAACATATACCATGCTCATAGCGTGTTCGCGGCCGTTTCGCTAGCTCCACATATATAAATTTGGTATCACGTGACATGCATAGATGACAAAGGCGAACGATCCATACAAACGCGATAATCATGACACAGAAGTCATGCACAGCATCTTTTACCTCCACCTCATTACGTTGCGCTGATTCTAAAGTGACGTATCCACATTTATCATTCGTGCTTCGCATATCATGGATTCCTACTGTACGTGGGATCTGCCTTTTTTTTACTCTTCTATACAGTGAGTGACACAGAAACAAGCCACCTTGAAATGCAGAGCATCTCTTGATCGAGTCTATGTCCCGTGGCGTCGGTGTCGGCTACCGCTATTATACTACGCATGCGCAACTCTCTTCTTTCCCTCTGCCGAACAAATTGTCGTTACGCTCTCCACTTCTCTTCTACGACCTGCTTGCACTTCCTCTGCGTTCTTGCTTCTGTTTCGCGGTGCATGCATGCGCTACTCTCCTCATCTATTCTTCTCTCCTTCAAGTGTGAATTGAAAGTGGGTACGCAGGCGCACCCTTTTCACCTACTCTCCAACACCTCGCCCCCCTTTCGGCTCACAAAACCAACGCAGGCAGCGTGTGCTAGTCGACGCTTGATGTCCCCCCCCCCCTCTCCATAGAGTTTCATGAATATGGACAAGAGCACGCCTATCTCGCATCCAGGCGCCTTTGGCGGTATACTCTCGCTCCCAGAGGCGCCATAATTTTTTTTGAACTGCCAAGGCGTGCCACGCTATCATGGCATGCAATGGCTCTGGGAGTTTAAAATGCGAAAAAGCGCTTGTTGACGCTGCGACCGCTTACAAAATGTCATCTGGGTAAGCATGCGCGGTGATAAGATGCGACAACCACCGCAAGAAGAAGAGACTGCTGAGCACAATGCCTGTGAAGTTCACAGCGCATCGCAGGAATCGTGCCAGTGCAGTGTTATGCGATTGCACTTATTTCCGTTCACAGCGGAAAACACTGAGCTCCACCGCCTTAGGATATTATCGAAATCGACAGAAAAAACAACGATACCAGTAAAAGTGTATACGAGTAAGTACACTTATTGCGTTTATTCAAGCGCGACGCCAGCTGATCTGCTTTACAGCGGCGTTTTGCGTGCAGTATGCCTCTAGTATGCGGCACGAAATTATTGCCGTACTCTTTCTGAGGCCATATGCCAAAAATAGGATATATTACGACTCACGCGTGGATGCACGCACCGCACACGTTTAGTACAGCTACTATCGCGATGCAAAGAGACTTTGTTAACGGTGCGGAAAGCGTGGTTTTGGCCCCGGTCGAACTGCGACATGCCTTGACTGTTACTATATATGTGAATCTCTACTTTAGGCCGGAGTCCCCGTAGCATTTTGAAATATTGTTTTGGCTGGCACTTTTGCACGGCGTGTTTGTTTCGAGTGCCCGGCACGACTGAACAAACGCGTGTGGTACACATGCAGTTCAGTGATTTGTTCTCGTCGTTTCCATTTCCTCCTGTCGTTTGCGCTTTGAGCATTTTCGTCGTCTACTATGAGAGTAAGTTAGAGCCAGATTCTGGCGCTACGTTGACGCCGCCTCAGAGCACAAATTCGGCGTTGTCACAGCCGAGGCGCGCCGCTGTTCGACTGAGTCGAATGCAACGCTGTCCACTGTTCGAGTTTCTTTCACTCGGATAATACTTACCCGATAAAGTTGCTTCCGCAGTCTGCAATGCGCGTACTGCAGACATTCCGGATTGTCGAGGAACGTCTCCTCGACGTTTCACTCGAAATCAGCACAAACTTAAAGTGGACAAGCAGCGCGGAACATGCTTACAGCCGGACTCGTGTTGTAAAGTTTCGCGTTTGATTTGTTGAGCGCCTGCTCGCGTAGCAGTTAAGGATGTTGCTTCGCCTCGCTTGCAACAGATTGCACGACGCGCTTTTAATATGTTGGTGGTGGGATAGCGATGTTGAGGAAGCCTGGAAAAGGCGTCGAGAGGCAAACAGGAAGCATCGAAGGATGTTGCAGTCGTCGGATACAGAGGCATGCGCAGCCACCTGGCAGAGATATTTTGAAATGAAGCATGAGGTACAGGCATTGGTGCAGGCGAAAATTGCCGAGTACAACAAGAAGCTAGATCAATCTCCGCGCGAAGAGGCTAAGAACGCAGCCCAGAAGTTCTGACAATATGTGCAAACACTGGACAGGCGACAACAGAATTCGCTTCAATTGAGGGATGCTGACACCAACCAGCCAGTGGCACATGTGCGGCAGCACCTGACACGATACATCAGTGGACTGTTTGGCTCGACGGGAAATGACGGCGACAGGGATGCTTCCACGGCCGCGACACTGCACCCTGCCCTCGGCGAAAGGCAACAGGAAGCGGAACCGCGTGTGGTGATAGCGCCCAGGCGCGTCAAGTGTCCGCGTTATCTGGCGCTGTCGCCCGCAATTATAAAGTGTCGTTTGTACGTGACGTCATTGGTCACTTGAGTGTCTGCTATATATGTATGCTGGTTGCATGGAATAAAGGTTGGACGTTATCTCGCGCGCATCGGAAGCGGCTCTGTCCCTTGCTCAGCTCCTGCGGCTGGCCCGGACGCGCATGGCCTTTGCTAGGGCGCAACACGACATGGTGTCAGAAGTGGGATCCTTCTGATATTCGAGGGGCGTTGCACCAGTCTTCGTCGAGCGGTGCCATGTCAGAAGACAAAGATGTCAAGGCAGTTCAAGGCATGTTCGCGGTTCCAGCTCCGCCAGCGTTTGACTTCGACCGAACGTCCGAATGGCCTTCCTGGATCCAACTACTCGACTACTACCGCTTTGCCTCTGGCTTAAATGAGCGAAGTGAAGAAGCGCAAGTCCGGGCTCTACTATACACAATGGGCAGGCAAGCGAGAGAGATCTTTTCGACATTCACACTATCTGAGCAACAGCAGAAGCAGTATGAAGTCGTCAGAAAAAAGTTCGACGATCACTTCGAGGCCGCACGGAACCTCGTTTACGAGAGCGCATGTTTTCACCGACGCATACGACAACCAGGCGAGTCAGTCGACCAATTCATCACCACGTTGCACACACTGGCGGACCGGTGCGACTACAAGGAAAAGGAACGCATGATCCGCGACCGGTTTGTAGTCGGCCTCAGTGATGCCAAGCTCTCGAAGTCTCTGCAAATGGATGCAAATCTTACACTCGCCAGCACTTTGGCAAAAGCTCGCTTGAAGGAGACTGTCCAACGACAGCAGCAACAGCTGCAAGAAACCAGCGATGAACCTTCGGCAGCTCCAGCCAGCAACCTGGACGCGGTCAACAAACAACGGCACCCCCGAAAGAATTTTTCATGACAGCGTTTCGGCACCTCGTCAAGGACCAGTGCGCCGGTCACACAAGGTCAACGCACCAGACCACAGTCCTACCGACCTCTCACATCCAGTTCATGCCCCAACTGCGGTCAAGGAGAGTACCCGATGACCTCCGGCCCGGCACGAGCTGCGAAATGCAACTACTGCGGTTGTTCCGGACATTTTGCAGTGGTGTGTCGAAAAAAAGGCTGCAGGCGAGCGAAAGAAGGTACAGATTTCTTCTCTCCATATGGAAAAAGGGGCGTATTTCGTAGGCGCTGTAAATGGGGAGCACTCCAATTCTCGGTATGATCAAGTTATCATTAACGGCACTCCGGTGTTCACTAAAATTGACTCGTGTGCAGAAGTGTTCGTTGTACCCTCAACATTTCCGGGATTGCCTACCAAATTAGACAAGTGCGACATAACCTTAACAGGCCCTGCGAATGAGCCACTGCATGTTCTCGGAAAATTTCTTGCCACTATACAGTGAAGACAACGCATTGTCCGACAAACTGTGTACGTAGTCTCGCCTTTACGCTCGATACTTTTGGGTCTCCCAGCGCTCGAAGCTCTTGAGCTGATCAAGTTCGCTGACTCGGTCAGTAGCGCAACAGCCATCGAAGCTTCCTACCCTCAGCTTTTCGGTAGTCTGGGAGCTATGAAAGGGGAATACAATATCAGACTGAAGCCGAACTCAGTACCCTTTGCTATTCCGGTTGCGCGTCGCATTTCCTTACCCATGCGGGACCGAGTGAAGCAGAAGCTCGAGCGTATGGAGCGAGATGACGTAATCCGCAAAGTAGACGAACCAACAGAATGGTGCGCAGGTATTGTACCAGTACTCAAACCTTCTGGAGACGTTCGTATTTGCGTTGACTTGACGCAACTAAATAAAAGTGTACTTCGCGAGCGCTGTGCTATGCCAACGGTTGAAGATAGCCTTGGTCTGTTAAGTGGGGCATCGGTTTTTTCGAAGCTGGACGCTAATTCTGGATTTTATCAGATCAAGTTGTCGCCGGAAAGCCAATTGTTGACATCCTTCATTACGCCATTTGGGCGATACTGTTTTCAGGGGCTACTGTTTGGAATAACGTCAGTACCTGAGTTTTTTCAAAAGAAAATGTCACAGATTCTGGAAGGAATCCCAGGCGTGGTAAACATGATGGATGACGTGCTCATTTATGGCTGCGACAAAGCTCAACATGATGAGCGTCTGCGTCTTACTTTAGACCGTCTCATGAGTGCTGGTGTTAGGCTAAACAAAGAAAAGTGTTGTTTTGGAGTAACCGAGATAAAGTTTCTTGGTTGTGTTCTAAGTCGAGATGGAATCAGGCTGGACCCTGAAAAGGTCCGGGCCATCAAAGAACTGTCGACGCCAAATAACGTGTCTTACGTTCAATGGCTGCTCGGCATGACTAATCATCTGGCAAAATTCATACCAGATTTGGCTTCAAAAACGGCGCCGTTACGTCACTTGCTTTTGAAGAGTTCTGAATGGACGTGGGGACCAGCTCAAGAGCAAGCGCTGTCATACGTTAAAGACGTTATCGGTTCGGCGCGTGTCATGGCTAACTATGATGCAAAGTACCCTACGATTCTTTCCGCCGATGCGTCATCATTCGGTTTGGGGGCAGTACTGATGCAAGTTCAACCAAACAACGAAAAACGACCCGTTGCCTTTGCATCGCGATCGTTGACGCCTGCCGAAACCAGATATTCCCAGATTGAAAAAGAAGCACTAGCAATGACGTGGGCGGCAGAACGATTCAAAGGGTACATCAAAGGTCTTGAAATTGTGTGTGAAACCGACCACAAACCTCTTGTAACCTTGCTGGGAAAATCTCCTTTAGATGTTTTACCACCTCGCATTCAGCATTTTCGCATGAGGCTCATGCCGTTCAGCTATGAAGTTGTGCATGTCCCAGGCAAGAGCTTAGTTACTGCAGATGTGTTGTCGAGGGCCCCGTTTCGGGGAAAAGAAACTGATAATGCACTGTCTATTAGTGACGTCAGCAAGCACGTTTCAGGATGCTTGTCAAACGTGGTCGAGGCCAGCCTCTTCGAGAGAGTGAAAGCAGAACAAGCCGCTGACGAAGTTTGTCAAGCACTCGTAAAATTCAGCCGGAAAGGGTGGCCAAAATTCTCATCTCTTCCGATGGTCTTGCGTCCATATTGGCAGGAAAGAGCCACGCTTACAGTTGCTGAAGGCGTGCTACTTAAAGGTATGAGGTTGGTCATTCCTCGAAAATTGCGCGCAGAGGTCTTGATACGCTTGCACGAGAGTCACCTGGGAATCGAAAAATGCAGAGCTCGAGCCAAAGAGTCGGTATGGTGGCCAGGGTTGAGTTATCAGCTGAAAGCTTTGGTTACCGATTGCCGCGTATGCGCCGAGCACAGAAACCAAAAGCCAGAACCAATGATCCCGACAACCACTCCACAGCGTCCTTGGCAAAAACTAGGAGCTGATCTCTGCCATGTTCAAGAAAATGGTATTTGGTAGTCGTAGGTTATTTTTCTAGGCACCCAGAGATAGCTTTGTCATCATCTACAACGAGTGCCACTGTCATTACGCACCTTAAAAGTTTCTTTGCAAGACATGGCATACCAGAAGTTATGTCCGATAACGGAGCGCAATTTGTGTCGCAGGAATACAAGTTGTTCGCTCGCAACTACGGGTTTCCCGCTGTGACGTCTAGCCCAAGGTACCCACAGGCAAATGGTGAAGTAGAGAGAATGGTCCAGACAATCAAAGGTCTCATTACAAAAGCGAAGGACCCATATCTTTCTCTCCTAGCGTACAGGAACACTCCGGGGCCACTTGGGAAAAGCCCTGCAGAACTTCTAATGGGCAGGCGGCTACGCACAACAGTGCCTGTCCATCCCACAAGCCTTCTGCCTCAGACGGTGAGCCTGAGAAAGTTCAGAAGCCATGATACGACCGCCCGACAGCGGCAGCGTAGGAACTGCAACCTTCGTCTTAGGGCTACTTCGTTGCGAGCACTCGATCCAGGCGCTGAAGTCTGGGTGACGGACTGCAAAGCAAAAGCGCGAGTCTTGCGATTTGCTGAGCGGCCGAGGTCGTATGTGGTTAGAACTTCCACTGGTGTAGTTCTAGAAAGAAACAGGAAATCCTTGGTGCGCTTTGTTTCACAGCCAAAAGAAGGTGAAGATGAGGGAGATAGCGATTATTTTCCTCAGGCAGATGTTAGTCGGGTAGAAACGAAACAGAATTCTAATCGCGTTACAGACAGCATGGCACCTGACGATCTATCTAGCCCTTCCTTGCCGGGAACTGACCTTCCTGAATACCAAACGCGATCTGGTCGTCTTGTTCGACGGCCGGACTGCTATTGGTTCAGTATTTGGCTGTATTGTTCTTACGCATTTTTGTTTTTGCAAAGTGTTCGTTCACTGGCAGTGCTGCGCAGTTTGTTGCAACTGTCAGCGTATTGTTAAAGAAGGGGAGATGTGGTGATAGCGCCCAGGCGCGTCAAGTGTCCGCGTTTTCTGGTGCTGTCGCCCGCAATTGTAAAGTGTCGTTTGTACGTGACGTCATTGGTCACATGAGTGTCTGCTATATATGTATGCTGGTTGCATGGAATAAAGGTTGCACGTTATCTCGCGCGCATCGGAAGCGGCTCTGTCCCTTTCTGAGCTCCTGCGGCCGGCCCGGATGCGCATGGCCTTTCGCTAGGGCGTAACACGACACCGCGCTGGTCGGTGAGCAGTGTGACAGTCATCCGTGCCTTAGCACGAATGAGCACTCGAACTGCAACGGGGTCCGACGAGGTGCCAGCGCACCTGGTGAAGTGCCTCCGCCCACAGGCTAGGGAGAAGCTTGCAGACCAGCTGTCGAGCATCCTTTCTGGCGCTGAAATCCCGAAGGACTGGCGTCAGGGTCGCATAACATTGATCCTAAAGCAACGCGGCGCGGCGGACCTGCTGCAGAGCTATCGCCCTATCACAGTCACTAGCGTGATGTACCGAATATTTGCCGGCATCCTAAGGGAATGGCTAAATGGCTGGGCTGAGACGAAGACCTTGCTGATGGAACTACAAAATGGGTTTCGTTCGGGTCGTAGATTGGAGGATAATATTTCCACTCTGGCCCAGTGTGCCGAAATAGCGAAGCTTGAAGGGCGATCTCTGCTATGCTGTTTTCTGGATGTACAAAAAGCATACGAAAGTGTCCCGCAGGCAGCGTTGTTTGATTGCATGAACCACTTGGGCCTTCCAGAGATCCTCATCTCGACCGTGAGACGTATGTACAGAGGTAACACTGTAGTGGCACACTTCGGGGATGTTCAGTCAGACCCCATTGTAGTAGTGAAAGGCCTGCGTCGGGGTTGCCCACTTTCATCATTACTGTATATTCTTTACGTCTCACCACACGACCACCACACGACCAGCAGTATTGACGAGAGGCGTCGTCTACCAGCCTTAACGTTCGCAGACGACATCGTTCTCATGGCAGAAAGCACCGAGGAAATGCAGGCACTGCTGGACATCTGCCAGGATGAAATCACCCGCCTGGGGCTCTGCTTCAACGTTAAGGAGACAGCCTTTCTCAGACTTGTGGGGGAGTGCACCAAGTAGAGTGTTGTGACCCTGGGAGATGCCGAAGTGAGCAGCTGCACTGAATACAGGTACCTGGGTGTAAAATTGTCAGCATCAACGGACATGTACAGCCTACGTGAGGCGAAGACGCGTGAAGCTGGACTGCGGGCTCAGAGCATCCTTCGGCGCCGCTGTTTAATGGGCTGCAACCGGTATTTAATGGTACGTGACCTTTGGAAGCTCGTCCATGTGCCTGGGCTGACATTTGCGAACGCAGTCGTGATTATGTCAGCGGCATCCGGGAATGGTTGGAGTGGCGACAGCGGGAAGTAGGACGCATTGCTCTGGGCTGTCATGGCATGGTGGCGAACGAAGCGGTCCAGGGGGACATCGGCTGGTCGAGCTTCGAAGCGCGTGAGGCGGCCAGCAAACTGACGTTTCACTGCCGCCAGATGTACATGGCCCGCGAGAGGTGGTCTCGACGAGTTTTTGACTACCTCATGGCGACATGTATGCGCACCAAGTGGGTACGACGAGTGTACCAACTTGAGAAAAAGTTTCGGTTTTTCCAGGCACCACTGGCGGCCGAAAACCAACGGGGGCGCACTAAAAAAATTCGCCAACGTATTAAGGAGGCCGAGGAGAAGTGGAGGCAGGGACAAGTGAACAAGTCAAGTCTCCTCCTCTACCGCCAGCACAAGGACACCATTGCTCCAGTCCCACTGTAAGACAATGGCCTTGGAAGTGTGCTGTTGTTTGAGGCGAGAGCAGGGGCCCTGCGTACTCTCGTCCGTAAGCAAGCCTACGACGGTGAACTCGTGAGTATGGTGTGTCGCGCGTGTGGTGGGGCTGACGAGACCATCGCACACATCGTGATTGAGTGCCCGCAACTGAGCCCATCCAGTTCGAACACAGATCTCGCTGCCGCACTGGGTTTTGTGGACACAGGTGATGTGGTGGACTACGCCGCAGTGAGGCGCAGCAAAACTCGCCTAGAACAATGGAGGAAAATAACTCTCCAGGGACTTCGGGAGGGTTCTTAACTCGGCAACCCGCCCAGTCTGTATTTTATTTTCTTACTTTCTTTGTACTTTTCACTATCGGCTAGAGTGCCAAAGTGTGCCCGCCCGTTACAAAGGAAATGGCCTCATTACCATCATCATCATCACCATCATGTAGGGAGCCTTCATAGGCACGCGTCTCCGTGTTTTAGGGTGGTGTCAGCCTTTGACCCACCACTTGCCGCCACCTGCTAAAACCCAAAATTTGCCAGTCCCGGTTTCCGTGGCAACAGGCGCCATGTTGGTTCTTGCAGCCAGGCGTTCCTGCTCCGTCGCACTGTCCCAGCTGCATGTTGGCGGGGGTGTGCAAGCTGCGGTATGAGCTGCGTTTGTTTACCCCCTAGACGTAACTTCCACTACAACACCATCCTCATGTTAACCACACATAAAAGAACTTTGAAGACTATATGCCAGGGTGCTGCGTGCCACAATGCAAAACCATCTGGAGACCTTCCCGCCTCCCGACTTGCTCTAGCCAACGGAAACGCTTGGATACACAAGTGATGTGAGACTGCTTGAAGGCGACTACTTCTCGCCGTGTTTTTGAGGTGAGTACCCGTTGTATTGCGAGTGGGTTGAGTATATCGCCGCACATTTTGTGAAATGGCTGACTTAGCCATGCAACGAAAAGAAGCTTGAGCAAAGTAAGCATGAAAACGTGCACATTTAATAATGAATTAGTCTTCGTTCGGCTACGCTGTGCGAGCGGAAGATGGTTGAGTGTGCTTGTTTTTGTTTATCCTTGTAGTCGAAGCGCAGTTCCTCAATGGAATGATATGACTAGTCGAATGTGTGGTCCTGCAAGCATTCGCTATGTGCACTTTGTCGGTTTCCGAAGCCGTCACTGCATTCGTCGCGGAAAACGCCAGGCCCGTAAACCACCTACAGACGCTCCCGTTCGATTCTTCCTTTTCTGGCGGATGTTCGCATTCCTGCAATTTTACCTCGGTTGCTAAAGAAGGGCATTTGGAGAGGTAGACAGACGAGCCGATGAATGCGTTCTCTGCAGGCGCTTGTCTTGCGCAGTTGCAACGAAACTAACTTTTTGTGTGGCTTGCCATGGGGTATTCGTTCTTCGCTTCAGTGACACGCGCAACCACACCGATACTCGCTCAAAAATTGCAAGCAGGATTCTGTTTAATAACATAGAATGCGACAGATTTACTGTTCGTGTCCGTCCATCCTTCTGTCTAACTGTCAGTCCTGAACGAAGCAGTATATGTGCACTAAGCAAGTTGGTTGACAGCCCATAACTCAAATATGCCCTATGTGGTGCATCGTTATTTGTGTCATCCTTTTGTTTCATAACCAGTCACACAGATGATTTGATATCGTAAACTCCGCTTTTATTTAGTGCTTGTAGAGAAAATGTGTACGGACTCCGTATATGTGGTCGGAGCCGTGTATGATTTTTTGTCTTATTGCATTACTCTAGGCCCACTGTGAGGACACAAGCTTCCAGCAAAGGAGGCAGGATGGTATGAAGACACAAGGCCAGATGCTGTTGGGTTGCTGTTTGCAATAAAATCTCACCTGAAAAAATTTGATTTGTCCCTAGTTGCTCCTCTTTGCTTTTCTTCTAGCCTAATATACAGGCTTGTGGGCATATGGGGGGGGGGCGCGGTGCAATGTGAATGAATGCCCTACTTTTTCGGGCAATTAATGCTTACAGCTTGTAAGGGTTTAAAGCAGTCATTGTACAGATTCGTTCAGAGGAACTAAACTCGCTGTAGGAAATAAAATTACGGAGAAACGCAATGTTTAGTGTATGAGAAACGGGCTAGCTGAGCTATTCGGTTTACAGAGAACATCGCTAGCTACCCGGTTGTTTGTTCTGCCTTCCCTGTCGTTACGAGTTCCATCATATAAACAACACGGTTTCGAGCCTTGAACTAAGAGGCCTTTGAGGTATTTGCAGTGCTAAGGTGAATATGCTTCATGAATGGCGTGCAGACATTGGAGTCCATTCATAGTGACATCGAGGTTCTCCCCCTCGCAATTATAGGCTCCCTAAATAACCTCACTCCGCCAATGCGTTAGGTCTACCAAGTGGGAGAAAAGAACTGTTTTAACAGTATTTTATAGAAACTTGAGTCATGAAGATGTCTTTCCTGTTCTACCAAACCACGGCTAACTTCACAGAGCAACTCTTCAGCCTTCAGCACTTGCTGTAAAGAAAACTCTTCTTCTCGTTGAAACCCACGCTGCCGTCCATGTAAATGAGCGACCACTCAGAACCAACATGGCGGCCCGTCAAGTATGGGCGCCGTTTTAGTCAGTTGTAAGCAACCATGATCGGAGTTGTCACCACCCTAAAACATGGAGACGCGCGCACATGAAGGCTCCCTGTTAATATGGCAGCAAGCACTGAGCTCGCTGTCTTCTGGTGAACACTAGAGGAAACTCTCGCGCTAGTGTCTGCGGGAGCTGCAACGCATGGCGCTTCAGCGTGCATGGTAAATATGGTTATAACATAAATTTGCCTCGTCTTCGCACTTTACCGTTGTTACAGCTTTGCGTTGCTTTAAGCTGCTTTGTCAAGAAATAAGAATCAACAAAGTTCGACAGCCACGCTTCACCACCTTAATCTTTTAGGCTTACCACTTCAAATGGGGTCATGAATTGATAACGGTTTGTTCTTTTCTCTGAAGCAAAACCAAAAACACAGCAAGAAACGAAGCTACGAGTGCGGTCGCCACCCACAAGCACAAAGTCTAGACAAATCCACCATGTGGCCACTGAACGATAGCAGTGCCACAGTCCCCCCTAGATAATTGAAAAAAAAAAATCTCTCTGCTACCCCCTACCATGCTTCTCTTCTTTCTCTTCCAGGCATCCCTCCCCGCTGTGTTTGCACCCCTATTGCACATGCGCACCCCCTCCCCCTTTTATCCTACGCTCCCGTAACCCTGACCTCGGAACGCCGGAGCAGGCAGCGTCAGATAGCGAGTTTCTCGATTCTAAACACCGATTGCTCGCGTGGCACAACAGGTCTCTTGCCACTCCGCATATATAGGCACTAGACCATCACCCTTAAGGTAATACCGGTGGAAGATTTCTCTTGAGCGAAGCAGTCGCACTACGGCATTGGCAAGTGCAAGCTATGTGGATGCCCGTCTGGGCGACACCCTCCTGTCCGGAGGTATAAACCACGGATATACGCCAAAACTGCAAGAAGGCGCGCGACACACAGAAACATCTCTGCGAATGTGCGCCATCGCTGGGTAACCAAGAAACAATGCCAAATACCATTAGCAGCAAAATCACCAGCCGGATGAGCTTTTGTTTGTGTGCTTGGAAAAAGTGTCCAGCGATTTAGAGTACATAGTACTCTACTATGGGAGAGCATAATGCCGTCCCGATTACCAGCGCTGTTGTACACGCCATACAGACCTCTGCGGGAAAAGTTGTCAAAAACAAAGGAAATCGCGTTACGCACGGGCCATTTTCATGTAGGACGATTCGTCGTAGAGACCCATTCTGCTAAACCCATGCATACTCAACCTATGCGGGCTAACTTGATCGTTAATAGAAGGTTATGTGAGCAAGACATTTGTGCTGGAGCTGTAGTTAGTTATTTTATGAAAATTTTCTATTCGGAATGCTTTCTGTATGTATTTTTTCACTTTTCTGTAAAATATTTTGTTTTTAAAATTATACATTTACTCTTTGACAAACAGTCTTTTCCTAGCTCATCCACAACAGTGCGTATGTGCCATGCTTCAAGTACTTCCACATTGTCATCGCCTTCAATTTCATCAAGAACGAAAACAACGAAATGGGTGAGTAGGCTCAGCTGTTTTACTCTCAATACAGCTTTACATTCAGCTGCCAGAAAAAGAACAACCATGTTTTTCAGCACCTCCCGCTTTGCTTAGCCTCTTTTTAGATCACGCATTGTCTGTTTTACTCAGAAAAAATGAAATTTCAAAAAGCAGTGTACTATCCATTTGTATCCTATTGCTGGAGTGACATCGTGCAAAGATGAACTTCAGCCGCAGTTTTTGAACAGATGGATAACAAATCATTGATTTCCTAGTGAGCGTAAGGCACAAACAAATTTTTTTGGCTTGCCTTAAATCGGTCATCTGCAATTTTGTCAGAAAAGAGGTGAGGCATCTGTGTCGTTGCTTAGCCCGTAAAGCGGAAAGAAGAAATATACAAAACGACATTCGTGTGAATGCTGTGTGTACCACCTAGTTGCTTTTGTTGTTAGGGGACGGCTTACCGGTCTCCCATAGTTGAGTACCAAGCACTCAAAATTGTTAAACATTTTTTTCTAAACACACTCCTATATAGGTTTATTCAGAGTGCCATATGAGCAATATATATAAGCCATTCTGAAATAAATCCCATGCAGATTAATCTACTATCTTTGCGTTATTTTGCACTAAGCTCTTACATGAGATGCATTGTTGCAAACTCTCGGTGTAAATGTAAGATTTAACAAAATACAAAGGAGGAACCTTTTCCATCGGAAGACTCCTAGTTTACTTTTACCAAGCAGGCTAACGTGAAGTTCTGATATTACTATGGAATTGATAGTTACGTAATTGCTGCGTTAGCATGTCATTCTCGAGGTATTAGACTGGGAAATGATCAATTGCAAAAGAATGGTAACTACGAAGAAATCGATATATGCGGTATGTTTTTCTCTGAACAGCGCTTCACAAGGTGCCGCATTATGTCTTGACGTCAAAAAATGAATCAACTTGTGTGTAAACTGATCGATAGTGTTTTCCTCATCTTTCTGATATTCTCATTTTGTGCCAAAAAAATTATGCCTACGCAGCTCTTTTCAGCGAGATCTACCAAGCATCTCTGCGTAAGTATTCAAACAACGTGCTTTTTATGGATTTATATATATGCAACTCATTTATTAGGCTTCTATTATGAATCAATTTATTGTTTCTTGACGTTGCTTTGCGCTTCCGATTTTCTAGCGATCCCAATTTTCTGCGTCATGCAAAGTTTTCCGAATTTTTCTTCCACTCACTCTGCAGTTTTGAATACACAATTTCAACTTAAGATAAAAAATAACGAAAAGAAAGCGGAAGTTTGTCGACTATTCACAAAAAAATTGTGTCTGTGTTATAAAGGTTATTTTATATTCTCTCCTTTCAGGTCCCTTCGACCAGAACACACCGTTGCCCGGTCTGTTTGCCTAGATAGCCTTTCCTCTTGTACTCACCCTTCATCCTAACTACTGAGTTTCTTGATAGGTGAAGCCTCATGAACGCGCTTAGCGAACCTTTGCTGAAAGACACCTACGTTGTTGCAATACAACACGTATCAGTATTAGACAATTTTACTTTAGCGTCAGCGTGATAGCGGTTGCTAAGAGAGTTTCGTTACGGTAATCCATACGTTCGCTGCTGAGTTTTATAATATAGTGGGTTAGCGTTTGCGTGACTAAGTGATAACTCTGTGCTGTCCACAGGCGGAAGGTGCATGTGTTGAAAATTTCAAAAGTGTAGAAGCAAGAGCTTTAGCCTTCATCACTGGATAGAGCAATTTCACAACGTTTTTAGTCGTAACGAAATGAAATAAATATGAAACATGCTTCATCAGCGAACAGTTACTTCGTTCAGAAGCGTTTAGACCAAGATTACATGTAGGATTCACTTCAGGCAAGAAATCACGTAAACACGTGTTTAATAGACTAGTTTAGAAGAGTAAAGTTACTATCTGGCGTCACGTAATGTGAAGTACGTAACGAGTGGGTCTTTGAATGCATCCATCCTACTACAAAAAGCTCACGCATGATCCTTCATTGTCGTCAGCCGTAGCACAAGCAAAGTGCACGCAACGTCTTACAGGTGTGTAGTGGAAGCACAATTCTCAGAAGAATTATTAACACTACAGGAATAGAGCACACTTGCCTACTTCCCGGATTACTATGCTTTGAGTATGATGCAAGTGTACTCGTAGTTATTTCTTCTAAAGTGTCTGAAAAAAAAAGGCTCTTGAAAGGTCACTCTAGTGACCTTTCACTGCTAGTGTGCCTGTACTATGCGTCTCACGGAGCCCTTGTGGTTACTTTGTTATGAGTGCAAAGATGAGTTCAAAATTTGCATTTTGGCATATGGTTTCACATTTGGCGTGTGCGAATATGTTTAATATATTTATGATAACAAGCGCAGACAAGACAACAGAACTTTGAAGAATTTACAACGCTTATGTATCATACATTTTTGGAGTCGTGTGTATTCTTTGTGCAGCTCATGGTGGGTGAAGTTTACCGTGGAAGATGCGTATGTGGAATGTTTACATTCTGAAAAGCCTTTTTTTATACTCGGCGACAGCTTTTCTTGACAGCACTGTGAAAGCACTAGAGCCGAACCACCTGCATGCGCTCGCGCCAGAAAATAGTACCTATTTTAGTTTCTGATTCTAATAGCTACTTGGCCCGAATAAATAAAACTTTCTTCATTATAAGGATAGAACAAGTATGGGACGCTGTTCATGGAAAAGAAGTTATCGTGTGCCCTAGTTTTTCTTCTTTTTTATTTCTTGGACGGCACCACATTTTCCGCACGCCGGCTGCGTCTGCTGGGACGCGCCATCTTTTATACATCATGCATCGAACTTTCCAGCTTTATCACTGGTGGCCGCGCAAGCTCTGAAATAAGCTTCACTGTTCGCGTCTTGCGCGCAATCTTAACAGCGATCTACAACAATTGTTAGGCTTCTCGAACACCGAGGCGCAGTCTGCGCCGATCATTGCTGACAGCTTTTAAGGGCGTAAACCGAATACAGCAAAACTGAAACAAGACAGGCCCGTGGCCAGATCGTGCCGCAACCAGCCTTCCATTTCGCCTGTACCAGGGCTCAATACCGTAAACGTTAACATTCGATCACGTGTGGCGCGTACCCGTATATACTGGGCTGAACACGGAACCTAAACTTCACTTTTATAAAGGCTGAATAATGCTGGGAAAACGTTCTCAACAACGGAAAATTTGATATGTACCAGTATATAAACAGCACAGTAACTAGCTGCATGTATGCACTCTCATCAAAGTTTAACTCTGACGTTCCCATTTTGCATGCATACATTTTGCTAAACACACTAGCGCAGCGAGCAAGTGAAAACCGAAATTGGAACCGAAATCGGCTGCAAGCTGCCGGACTACTTGCGTAGTAACACAAAGGTGCGGAGGCCCCGCCTCCGTAGCCTTCGCTCCAATGTCAAGAAAAGCTGTCACCGAGTATAGTATAACACTCATTCGCTGCGAGCAGACCAGACAGCCTACCGCGATTACCCGCCATCGGCACCGTTTTGGCCAATGTACTTCTACCCTCCATACCATCCGGACTACTACTACTCAGCGCCAACACTTCCACAACCTACCATTGCTCCTGCTTTTGTTCCTGCTGCCTTCGTTCCTCCTGAAGCTGCATTCCCTGCCAAGAATGAAGGTACAATGGCCTCGTTTTCTGGTCACTCACCCTATAATTTAGTGATGGCCAAAATTACGCTTAATAGGCTCTCTGTGTCCATAAAACGCCAAGTGCATCTCACTACAGTTATTGACGTTCTTGGAAGTGGCTTTCAATCGATATCTGCTAAAATATGAAATCTGTCCTCACATTTTTTCACCCGATGTTATGTAGCCTATCTTTGGAATCTGGAGATAGGGAATCTTATCTTGGGCTGGCTGGTTCTACTTGATAACTGAGAACTTTCTTCCAGGCATAACGATGCCGTTGGAACCCCTTTTTCCACTTCCACCTAAAAAAACTTTGCATATTGAACTTTGAATTATGCTGGCTTGCGTAGCTGAATATAAGGTTTTACAAAGTACCATCGTCTCTGCGGCATATAACTAAGACAACTGAATTGTTGAAGCCTTTTCTTTCTGCTTAGTCAATTATGGCACAGCTGGCAATCTGTTAGCAACTACGATGAACGAGAAAGCGGTTTCCCATCCTTCAAATGGCAATAAAGCACTTATAGTCGAATTATGCGCAACACTCTGAAATAAATGTGTATTTATAGGATGTAATGAAAACTATAGCGCCCCTTCTTCTAAATCTTTACGATCAACTCTGCAATAAGAACCACCATGGTCACACAGCAGATAAAATACCATGTTTTCGGACCAAGGAAGTCACATTTATATAAGAGCGAAATCCAAAAAGAGCACCCTAGAATGTAGATTTGAGTGCACGTTGAAGGACCTCTGGTGGTAGAATTGTAATCCAGAGTCTGACACTACGGCATGCTTCATAAGCTTATCGTACGTGGTTTTGGTCCGTAAATGCACCACCATTATTATTAACACTCCGATATGTGCTAGTTTTATTTTAAATTGTTTATTTTTCAGCTCCACGTGGAGACAACGCGTAAGTGTGAGAAAATTGACCAAGCAGAAGTGTTTATTAACGTAGTAAATAATTAATGACATTGTGCAGTGGTTCTGCTGTGCCATCAGTAATTACGCCAGTTCCGTTACTTGGCCGATTCGTCACCTAGCGTCATTGGTAACCAGACAACTTTACTATTTCGAGCTTTTATCTCTGCCATGAGAAGCAACTTTTTTGCGCTGCCACAGCACAAAATTTTATTGGGATTCTTGGTTAGTTTTAATAGTTTCAGTAGTCGCCAGAGGCGACACCCACGTGGGTTCAAGCTTGGCGAGCGGCATGGTCATGTGGGCCGTCGCTTGCTGACGCGTAGCGCGCCGCTCGGCCTACGCTTAACTGATAAATGCGTTGAACAATATACACACCGTTCTTTCTAACAGCACGACGAATGCTTTATTTGCTGTTGGGGGCTGCCCTGAGGCGAAGCACTAAATTCGATTCCTGGACATCGGAAAAAAAAAACGGGTTTCCGCACATTTGCGGTACACAAAATGGGAAAGAGCAAGCACGTCGTAGCTGAAAATGACGAGCTTTAACGCGCCACTCGGCAAAAGCGTCTGTCGCGGCCATGCATGCTCTGCACTCTCGCGATAACTATACTAGGATCGGTCGGGAGAGCTAAGGCAAATATGCGCACGCGTGGGTCTCCAACAAGTGTGTCTCTTGGGACGTTACACCCCACATATCAAAGAAGTGCGGCTCAACGTAGTAGAAGCCGCACTTCTTACACGCCACTTTACACGCCATTCTGTGGTTCATCATACGAAACCAGAACTAAGATGACGGCAAACTCGTCTGCTGAGGTACCTAGGCGGGCTACATTCCGGCCATATCCAATGGCAACATAAGACAAGAAGAAAATACGTGTTTACTATGTGCCACTAGAAGAGAAATATTCGAGAACGTGCACTTCTCAGTTCACGCTGAATCTCGCGGCTCTGAGATGGGGTACAACACCACCACGAGACCCAATGGATGGTGAAAAGTGGCGCCACTTGCCATGTTGTCTCAACGGGGCATGAAAGGTATGAGCAGAAGCGGCGAAACGCCCCCACAGAGGCTTCCGGTATGCGTCCAGTCCGTACGAGTTTCAGACGTAAACATTTGCAAGACGACCTATAGATTTTAAGTGCTGGGCACTACGTCCTTTTAGGATTTTTCAGTTTACATTGACGAACTGTGCAATGAAAATTGACATCACTGTACTGCAAAACACAACATCATGGTACGCATAAAGCATGTTATATTGGTGCATTGCAAAATGTATGTAAATCAAGATATACTCTTTTTCTAATTACCAAAGCGAAGTGGTCCCGAAAAGTGTCAAGTTGCAAACACGCCTATATGTTTTATCATGAATTATTTCAGAAACGTATGCTGCAGCGAGAATTTTTGCTTGTTTCCGTAGTAGGTGATATTATAGCTATACTTTTTCCTGACTTTCCACATTCCTGTCAGCCAAACAACAGATGGACTGCTGGAAAAGTCCGAACTTCTGCGTCTTCCTCCCATTCAACACATAATAAGGAAATTTTTGCAGGTATGGGAGGGAAAAAAAGCGCAAAAATCTCAGTGTAAATCAGCCTGCTTCGTTATTACTTCAAAAGTTATAGTTGACATAGTTCAGCGACAAATTCTGAGAAACACAAAGTAAAATGAATACTCTTTAGATGATTTTGATCGTGGTCAGCCGAACATTTGTGTCATCGTTCGATAATTCAACACAGCACAGTGTAATAATTCTGCCTTATAGTCAAGTATATGTTTAAAGGAACCCCTTAGAGCAAAAGAATTTTTCTCTTATTATTAAATGACTATGGTAAAATAAAGAAAACACCACTCTTACCACTACACGATAGATATTAGGTGAGAAAACAAATGAAAAGAAAATGCAAGTGGCGACGTAAATTTGAGATTCCCGCTCAAAACGCCGTTGCGTAAGGAAATTTGAAGCCGCCCAGGGGCCCTACGCAGCTTTCATTCAATAAAGGCGACGTACATTGCCATCTGTTGGTGATGCACAATTAGCACACAAAGTTTCCAAAATATTGATTAAGCCGAAGTCACAATAATGCCAAAAATCCATTTTCAGATTTGCGACGTCACAAACGGTCATTTTGGCGCAAATTTTTAAAAGGACCTTCAACCTTGATTTTCTCCGCTAATAATGAACCTATCATAATTAAACATAAGGCAATAGAGTTCTCGGAGTACAGTGTGTGAATCTAAAATAAGCTATTCTTTCTATATAGGTGTCGCTTTAATGGAAGAAAATGTCTTTGGTTGGCAGCTAATCTGTTTGTATTAGTGAGTGGTCGTTGAAGCACGATTGGCGCTATACGAGTGAAGAGGACCGTGCGGAGATCCCGTGAAAGTTACCTACTCCAGTTTTTATTCAGGTCGACGCTTCATTATCGGTCGATTCAGCATGCGAAACAGTACATCTACATAACGATGCTCCAACAGCAGTCAGATTAAAAGTTTGCTCATGGGCATTTATGCGCAACCGCAAATCAGTGCAAATCAGTGCATTTATGAGTCATTCAAAACAGAGCTCTTAATGTAAATTATACCATTTTCTATGAACGAGAACATTTCCGTCGGTGTTGCGCAAACTACAGTGGGTTAAAACTTAATCTTATAAGGAAGATTTCCTCACAACTAGAGTGCACCTGCCATTCATTCATCGAAAAGAAGTTTTTTGTGTAGATACAATCTAACATTGAGTACATTTCCCGTAATATTGTACTCTCGCATATACCAAGAAATAAAAGCTGGTGTTCACAGCAAACAAGGCATTTTCTGAGCAGTGATGTTTAAACATTGACTCAAGTTTAATCGGCAGTTGAAGTTTTCTGTCAAAATACAGCTATGTCAACATTGGTCAGTATAGCACAATCAGGTAATTAAAATGAACCTATCATGCTTGACGCCGTGGAAATAAACTTTTTTACGACACCCGTATGGTGTAGTACCTGAAACAGCTTAGTGCTCTCGCATAATAGAGTACCTCATACTCTAAATGGTCGAACTTGCTTCTTAACACACGACCCGCATGCAAATGCGCTCTGGCTGTGGGTGAGGCTTATATTTCTTCGTAGTAGATTGTCGCACCGCCAGAGTTACCAATAAAGCTACAGTAATGAGATAAGACTGTCGCACTTGCTTCAAAAAAAGATTGAAGAGTAAATTTGTGCGCATTCCCTTATCAGGTCATCGCTGCCAGGGAAAGCACTGATTTGGGGGACGACCTTGGCCATAGCGGCGCTGCTGATGTCCTCGGCTGTTCTCATCTTTTGGAGGACGAAAGGTGAGCGATGAACAGGACTGGAGTTATTGTAGTCTCCGATCTGGCCTATAGATTTCGCTTGGCATTCAAGGCAAATATGCTTCCATGATAACACAGGTACATAAACACAGGTGGTCCGCAAATAACTGCGATGGCCAGTTTAGTGCATTCACAAAGATATTCGGTGTTTTATTGCATGTTGGAGGCCATTCTGTCTATATTGCCCTCAACGGAATAAGGAAGATTGCATATATGTGGCCGGTTGAGGTATTTTCACAGTGTCAAAAACCTAGGACAAAACTTTAAGGCAGCAAATGACCAATGCTCTCTTATACCATGCTTCACTTCGTGCAAAAAGGCACAATTTGAATAAACAATCAGCACAACTGTGTTGCACTACTGCGAACTTTGCATTTAAGCGTTTCACCCATGATCTTCGAGTTACGAAGGCTGCGAATAAGGGTCCCATTGACAGAACAGACGACTTCTTGACTTTAGAAGCACGAATGGAACAGGGGAGAAGAAATAAACGCAGGACAGGTGCTCTCCCGGTAAGCACCGGTCCTGTGTGTATCTCTCCTTCGTGCCTGTGTGATTCGTTTGCGCTTGCTAAAGATTACCCGTTTAAAACAAGGCCAAATGGATGTGCTTGCTTTTTGACTTATTGAGTAGGTTTAATTTTACGTCATTATCATTACACTACAGCTGGGCCCACAAATAGTGATCCCGGTGTTTTCATCTAGAGTTAGTCGCTTGTGAGACTACGCATACGGGAACATCTGCGGATAAAGAAATTCATCCAAATGAAAGTTGTCTCCAAATTTGTGCTGCTATCTCATTTCTTCGCGTTTCGAAAACAGCGTGGATTCCGGGAGGAACGACAGAGGTGGAAATTGAGCTGGCAGTTCAGGCCATCTCGATCGTCAAGCCACATCTGAAGCGTTCCAGTGCCCCGGACAGAGGATCAGTGCCGCTGGCGGCGCCCTCCTTCGGTGTCAGGGGTGTCATGTCAGCCGGACCAAAGTCACCGAGTTACACCACTTCAAAAGAGCGCGGTCTAGCCCCAAAAGCCACCGTAGTGGGCAGAACCTCAGCCAACGAACCCGATGAGAGAACAGCAGGGGGATAAGCTACCTGATGACTGCCACGAAGCATGGGGCAATGGGTGCGGGTGGAAATAATCGTATTAGATTTCCAGCCAAATAGCAGAACTATAGATTATGCTGCAACCCTTTTTATGGGCTTCAATGGTTCACAATAAATTCATTCATTTGGCAGTGGCGCACGTACACGAGAAAGATTCAGGAGCCCTTGACCTATAGGTAAACTGTGGTCTAACAGAAGCTCTACCCGTGTGTGGCGGATAGACTAATTTTCCTTCCTTTCTTTTTATTTTCGTCTATCTTTCTATTTTTTCCTTATATATCATGGCACAGCCTTCTCCTATAGTTGATGCTCTCTCGATCTTGGCCTTGTCGGCGATCAGCCGTATTTCGTATGCTACCCTGAACTGACTACCAACTTTTAAAGCGAAAGCTTGTATGCGATCACAACTCGGGTTACGCGCGAGCCGTAGTTGTCAGCCGCCGCCACCGGTGTCCGTAACTACTATCGTATGAAGTAAAAAAAAAACGCCAAACCTTCACGGAAAACGCAGCACAGCGAAGTGACCTTTCAGAGCCTTTTATAAACACTCATTGGGTAACTGTTGCAGGCACACTCTGGGAACCCACTACGGCAATAATAATAATTTCTGGGTAGTAGACCAGCATCCGCTCTGATATTTTTGGTCGTTCTTCTGAGAAGCGTTGTATCCGCTAAAGAGTTGCAAGGAATTTTGTGTCAATTGTAAGTGTAGTGGCTGACGACGATGAGGAATTACGCCCGAAGTGAGCATGCCCCACAGATAATACGTGATCAAAAGCAAACTTTTGTAATAGGTTGGAACACTGGACAGCCCACTCGTTACGCTCAATTATAAATGTCAAGTTTTGTTTTTCAGCAAGCTCTTCAACTTAAATTATAAATGTCTTGCTCTTTAGGATATCATGTGCTTACTCGTTGCAAAGACGTACTACTACAAAGACGTACTACCAAAACGTATCTACTCCACACAAATAACATTGCATGAACGAAATAATTCTTTAATATAAATAGCTGTCTCATTGTAGGGGAGAAGGAGACGTAATTCTTAAAAGTGTATAGCTAGAATAATTTAAAATGTCTTCAGAGTATTTAAATATACATATATATATATATATATATATATATATATATATATATATATATATATATATATATATATATATATATATATATATATATATATATATATATATATATATATTCATTCGTTATTCACATGAAAACCAAATCAATTTTAAATTATGCCCTATTTGGGTTACAGACTCTGTAAAGATGACATCTTGTATGGCACCACGATTGTGCGCACTACCGTGGGGTCATGGCTCTCCGCAGCCGAACAGGTGTTCTCGCCATTTTCGTTCTCTCCTCCTCGCACTGTTCTCACAACCACCGTCCTGCATCCTTTACTGTATTTCACGTTTGTCTTTTAAAGACGACAGTCTTTCTTGGGGACCTTCGACGCAAAAATTTTGGTATGCCTGCCTCCCTGCCAGCCTGCCTGCCGGCCTGTCTGTCTGTCTGTCTGTCTGTCTGTCTGTCTGGTCTGTCTGTCTGTCTGTCTGTCTGTCTGTCTGTCTGTCTGTACATTTGTCTGCCCATTCTTACCGGCATCAGGTGCTTGAAACGGCCGACCCCATTCGCAACGACGACCAATGTTGCTCAAGGTTGAGCATTCATGCTTGTGCAATTGTCAATTAAAAAGCAATTATAGCGCATGTCTGAGGCATTATGACAACACGCATATATTCTGCATATGCTTCTCTTACTAGAAAACGCATACATAAGTAATTTTAAGGACCGTAGCGCTTATCACGCTGCACTTACCATGCAACGCTTGCACGGCACGGGTAGTGCTTCCAACGCTTTGCTAAGACGACATGGTGGTGGCACCTGTCTCTCGCCTCGCGTTCTACACCTTATCACCTCTGAGACGGGCGCGCATGGCCACGCGCTTTGTTTTTCTAAAGAAACTGCCAGATGGCACTCATGTCTCACGTGTGACGTGATCTGATGCGCTCGTTCGCCTCCGCTGAACGCTCGAGGCACTCTAACGCAGCGCCTCCGGAATACCATTCACCAATTTTCTTGCGCAGAACATCAAATAAACGTATTGTTCACTCTCTCCACACGCAAGACTATCGTCTTTCAACGACATTTGCAGATTACATGCAGATACGGGGTCATTTTTTATTACACGTTTCGTTCGCTGGTTACAACGACGCCGACACGACTCAACACAAGAACGGGCACCCAGCCCCGCCGTGGTGGTCTAGTGGCTAAGGTACTTGGCTTCTGTCTCGCAGGTCGCGGGATCGTATCCCGGCGGCGGCGGCTGCATTCCTGATGGAGGCGGGAATGTTCTAGGCCCGTGAGCTCAGTTTTGGGGGCACGTTAAACAACCCAGGTGGTCAAAATTTCCGGAACCCTCCACTAAAATTTCCGGAACCCTCCAAAACCACCATAATCATATGGTGGTTTTGGGACGTTAAACCGGCACCCAAGAGCTGTGCTCCATAAATATAAATTCAATTATTCGCCTGTGCATTATGAGTATAGTGTCAAGCTGGCAAGCAAAGAGCACCACTCTATGAACATGTTTTTTGTTTCTTCATTTTTCCAATGGTAGTTTTCTTCCTCCTTTTGATGTATCTTTAATCTCTTTTTCTATTTCCACTTTTATTTTCACCATTCAATCCCTCCTCGTGAGCCTTTCTTTCTTCTCCCAACTCTTGCTATGCTGCATTGTACATTGTCATCTTGAACTTCAATCTCTTGTCTTATTTTTCCCTCCCTTTACCTTAGCAACAGCTGCGCTCAACTTCGCTTTCCTTTTCGATCCCGTATACTTCGGCGCAGTAGCCGCCCGGATGACTCAATCATGGGTGACCCCCACTATGGGGAGGGAAACAGCAATTATTGACTAAAAGGCATCTTTTTGAGCTTACGTATATAGTCATCATAGTCATGGTATATTGCGACAGCTATTGTATGAACACTTTCAGCTGCGTTTTGCCTCCGGCGTCAGCATCGATGTCTTCGTCCCCGGAATTCACCATATTTGTATACATATCTCTATATATGAAAACCCATGTGAGAAAATAATAAAAAAAAGAGAATTAGGTGCGCGGAATCGAACGTCTTACCTGTTGCTTGTGAGTGGAGGCGTTAGCCAGCGAGCTACGAAAAAGCACCTCCTTCAACGTGGAAACGGTAAGCTATTTATCGACCTTTTTATGGAGAGGAAGATTTTTTTTCCTTTCTGAGCTGTTACACGAGGGTACAAAAGCCGACGTCACAACCTCGGCAGCGTATTTTTTGGCGCTCACGTGCACAAGCAGCCCAAAGAGGAATATCAGTCTGTTTTTGTTAATAGTACCTTGTCTCCATTAGTAAAAGTAAAATAAGGTGTTCCGCAAGGTACTGCACTAGGGCCAATCCTATTTCTGATTTATGTTAATGATATAAGTAACTGATTGTCCACCCTAATCAGACTTTTTGCAGACGATTGTGTAATTCACAGACAACTTACTAACCATATCGATATGGGTGCGCTGCAGTCTGACGTTAACCAAATCACCGCTGGTGCTACCGATGGTAAATGGAAATCACTGTTTCAAAAATGAAGGACATTCAATTTAGAAAAATTACTGAACCTCAGCTGCATTCTTACTTGATAAGCAGCAGGCTAGCGAGAAATGTGACCCCAATAAAATACTTAGGAGCTCATCTTGCACACGACCTCTCATAGAATGCTCATGTTGAGCCAATGGGAAGTAAGATTTTAAGAGCTTTAGGATTCATTAAACAAAATTTGCACTCTGCTAACCAGTCCACCAAACTTCTCGCATACACAACTTTAGTTCGCTCGAAATGAAATACGCTGCCCTTATTCGGATTCCTTACGAGCAATACCATATTCATAAACTTGAGGCCATTCAAAACAAAGCAGCCCACTTTATCACGGAAAATATTCTCAGCCATATAGCATAACAGCTATTAAGACGTCGTTCAAATTACCTACTCGCACTGATATCTCATTCCCATAGGTTTCATTTCAGTGAGTCATCTTTTTTACATTCACAAATTAAACCAGTTCATCGCATTTTTACGGTGTTTTTACGGTGTTTTGGATCACGCTTACAAAATACAACCCATGTTTGCCCGTACTAACTTCCCTCGTTACTCACCATTGTTTCTTGTGATTTATTATTGGAATACAGTGCCAAGCGATGTTGTATCTGCGCGCGATCACGACACGCGTGTTAGCAAATTAAAGAAGATGCGGAATGTAGAACTTAAACATCCTGTGGCTTTGTTTTGTTTTTCTAGTACCAACATTACATTAGTTATCACGCAACTCGTTTCATGCTTACTGAGTGCTGCATTGCATTACTATGTCTTCTTTGATGTGAACGTTTGCTTTCTGCGTTTACCTTTTGTCTTTTTTTCGTCTCCTGTGTACATATATATATATATATTTAAAAATAGCCCTGCTGTATTGTAACTGCCCCCCCCCCCCCCTTGTTTAATGCCCAAATAGGCCTTTAGGGTATATGAATAAATAAACAAATATGGAAGCGCCCAGGAAGCCTTGAGTAAAAAGGTGTTGGGACGCTTTTTCGCAGCTAGTTTTCTAAGCAAAACTAGATGGCACCACCGCACTGATGCACCAAGGCCTTCTCGGCGAAGCGGCCGCGATGTGGCGTGTGGGAGCCGTTACCTTGCAGCCTAAAGGCGCGTTCACACTGAGCATTCCGGCCATCGAAGGTGCGCCGTATCTAATTCTTCGGAGGCCAGATCCGCCGAAAGGGCCCTCTCCACACCGATCATCTCTCGAACCAATTTTTTACGGCATCTCCAACCAAATCAGTCAGTGCGGACCAGTAGGAGCACTCATCAAAACATTTTGAAAAAAGGTGGCTAAGCCCTATTCACGTGTCACGTCGCAGTTCACGTAACTGAATGTTTTTACTAATGGGAGTTTAACTCACTCCGTGCCTACTTCACGTGCCTATTTTGTGGAAGAGGTGACGGAGCTTGTCGTAGGCGTTACCGAGCTTGTCGCGGTCTTGCAAATCAAGGCGAACCCACCAACGCCGCTGGCGTTAGCAGTTTTTCCTGGTCTTCATGCATTACAAGACAGCGTCTTACGAGCGAAGTGAGCAGTACTGCATCTTCTTGCTTCCTGCGTAGGAGAATCATCGAAGACTAGAACACGTGATCGCCTAGGGGTGTTTGCGAGGCGCGACAACAAGCGGGGGACTGCGCATTCATCCCGCGTTTGCCTATTCGGCGGCGCGGGTCACTTCCAGTGCGAACAACGCTGCGTTTCGGCGGGAGGAGAATATCGCTCGCTGTAGAAGGTGCATGCTTCCGTGTGAAGTAGGGATGTGGCACTGCGCCGTGTCGCCTTATGGCTGACAGAAATTACGTAGCTTTCTTCCTCTCTTCGAACCACCACTACTACCACCACCACCAGCAGCCTACGAAGAGAAGCGCGTAGCGCATATGCGGACGCGGGCGAGTATTGCAAAAAATATGTCTCCTTAGCAGTTATTCGTACGTGGTGGACTGCCGGGTGACAATGTGAGAGTATGCTGAACAATGGTGAGACGTAAATAAAAAGTCTGTGCTGTGGTCGGGTGTGAAAATGTGACGGAAACATAAAGACATAAACTGCTGCGCCCACTTTGCTGGCCTTCCCGGGAGCGGCGGGGGCGAATCGGCCAGCCGTTGGTGACGATGAATGGGAAGTGGAATGAAGAAGGGAATTAAATTAGGTATTCAAACGTGGCAGCACCCGTTCGCCGCTGTGAAAAACGGTCTATATCTATGATTTAGCGCTGGCGA
Organism: Rhipicephalus microplus; assembly: GCF_013339725.1. Classification (NCBI taxonomy): domain Eukaryota; kingdom Metazoa; phylum Arthropoda; class Arachnida; order Ixodida; family Ixodidae; genus Rhipicephalus; species Rhipicephalus microplus. The sequence goes on from NC_051174.1 coordinate 101,944,955, forward strand.
TGGCGATCTCAGGGGAACTATCGTTTTCAGCATTAAGAGCGAGGTGGTGCGCTGAGCACGCGTCTTCGGATCGTCATGACGCGGCATCACGTGCTCTAGTCTCCCATGCGTACTTTATCTCGCGTAGAAGGGGCGGTGGACGCTCATGCGTGCATGCGTTTATCTTGCAGAGGGTGCACCCTGGGCTTGCACCGGAACAACTTTGTTACAGTTTCCGGGCGCACAAAGGTTACTGCCCTCGCTCATTTGGTCTGTTTGCGAAATGAGCGGGATTCTATGACACAGCTAAGTAACAACTGAGACGTTGATTCACCTTCTGTACCCGTTAGTACGTTTTGTGCGTCATTTGTGCGTGAGAAACGTGGAAGACGTATTGATCTGCTTGCTATTTTTCACGTGGCCTTCCAGTTTGTTGATATCACATTCATTGCTTCGCCATCGTGGCAAGTTTTCTTTTTAAATTATTGCCATCATTGGAAAAATCACCAATCATGGCACTTGTAAACTCCTGGAGCTCGTTCCTGCCATGAGAGACTTCTACCAACGTTTGGTCTTCAGTAACTAACGTTTTATTTTTTTTTTGTCAAGATTCACCTGGTGTTACATTATACCAAGAGACTGTTTCTTCGGGAAATGAACCAGTCGCTTGGCAGCTTCATATCCACGACGACAGCTCCACTTTACTGAGAATAAGTTGCTGTTGGCAGAACTAGGACTGACAGGAGCTTTTCAGTAGACCATTGCGGTGTAGTGAGATTAACCCGATTTATGTAATATACTCCTTTATGATGAGTGGTCTAGTGGCGAACCAATTAATCTTGTTATGGCAGACATACTACAGCAGCTTAAACAGCTTTGCTGTTAAAAAAGGCAATTTAACTGCTTTCTTGTTTTTATCCCCAGTAGTGTGTTCACATTCTCCTGTGTATAGGCTAGTAGCTTGCGATGTTTTAGTTTCAGTATCGCCACGTGCAAAGCCTCACGCCAAGCAATTTCCGCGCATTCAAGACAAGTTATTTAAAAACAACTGCTGTTAAGTACTTTTTTTAATGGGGGGGGATGCACTCCTACCTAAATGGAAGTGATTCTAAAGTGTTCTTCTATAAATCATCCTCAAACATCGTTCTATTTGACGTATTATTGTCATAATGTTTCGATCCCATGTTCAGCTGTATATTAGCAGTGCTGAAAGATGAAATAATGCTCATGGTTGGCACTGACTGAAGTTAACATATAGCCCCCGCCATGTACTAGTGTTAAATACCGTTTGCTACCATTTGTCATCCGCAGTGTTAGCGCCAGTTCTGTCACCAGTGAAGCTGAATATGGTGATTGAGTTCATTTAGCAGTTAGAAATAAATTAAAGGACCCTGAGGCTTCGCCTTTAGGAGTTGAACGCAACAGCAACATTCTGTTCTTAGTGCGTACTTCAGACACTCAGTGCACGAAACCTTTTCGAGTTTGCTATGCACTTACAGGGTGGCCCTAAGGCATTGCACTTTAAACAGAAATAAGCCGAGATGGGAGCAAATGACCTTGTCCTCTACACTCTAAAAAAAGAGCGAGTAAAAAGGGTGTCTTTTTGTCCCACAACAATAATCGTCATCAATATTGCGTTCCATCCTTGTGCTATCGCGCCGCGCCCGCTACAGTCCGGTCATAATCGACATGCCCATTATCAGGGTTACGTTGCGTTCTCGATAGGGAAGTGGCCAGCGCTGAGTTTTCAAGAAAGGAAGCGCGCGCAATGATGATGATTATTGTTGTGGGACAAAAAGACACCCTTTTTTTTCGATATTTTTTTAGAGTGTAGCGCACGCGCCGATGGGAGTTTCATAAACACTGTCCGGAGGGTGTGAAAAATTTACTCCCCATCAGTAGGAGGTTTGCGCATGGTGCCGGGGCGGGGGGGGGGGGGGGGGGTCGTTTACATTCATCCGAGAACTTTGTCAGGTCAGTATGGGAGTGACATTTTTACATCAACCGAAAAAAATACGTCAGCAGCCGTACAATAGGCAAGCGTAACTTTAATTGCATTACCTTCGAACCACGCAACGATGATTACAGTATACACACATGCTCACAACGCTCACGTAATATTACAACACTCACACTAACCACAGCTTGCCACTCGCACTGCGCCCCTACGTTGCAGTCGCCGGGTATATATAGGCACCACATTCTGACCTCCCATGTAGCCCTGAAGGGACTATATTTTGCGAATAATTAAGCAATAAACACGCACGGCGTAGGTATAAAGTTGCGGTTGGCTGATGTAAGCCCTTAAACACGCATGTCTTCTATACTAAGCTTGGCTAATAATAAATATTTTCTAGCTGTAGCGAAATAGTTTTATAAGTTGGCACTCTGTCGTACGGGCTGAGTTTGCATTAGCAGTACTGTTTGTGAATCTGTAAAACGCACTGAATCATACACAAAGCTCGTGCGGCCTTGAATGAACACACCAACAAGGCACATTCAGCAGTTCCAGCGATGAAACAATGTAGACCACCGCTACCGCGTCCGATGACTAGGCCTCACTCACGAGTACGGCACGGTGATTTGATGAATGACAGGTGGCGATCACAAAATGCTTGCTGATGTGCAGTTTACGTCTCATTATTTTTTCCCATGCACAGAAGTAGGTGTCCGCGATCCACGCAGTTTGAGCTACGGAGCGATATACCTAAACGAACGAGAGGGTTCGCAGTCGCTGTTCCCGTTGCTCGCATGCATGCCGTACGCTGTTTCTGTGTGTCTCCGCCTCGTTCGGAGGGGGGCGCTGCGAGCGCTCGATGGTGACAGACGCACTGCACATCGCCTCCGTAGATTTTCTGCTACTTCTGCGGACATCCACCTTGGTACCCCTGAAACTTGGATTTATCGTCACCACCAAGTTCTCCGCTTCGCCTAGACAACGCCTTCGTCCAGGTGGGTCCAGTTTTGACAACTTGAGGGACGTCCTTCACTCCCGGCTACAACGCTGCCACGCTAAGGGCTCTCAGCCTGGCGATGGCGGCCGCTAACGTGGTTATGGGCTATGATCCTACCTCAAGCCAAATGCTGTCCATGGAGATTTCATCCTCCGTAAACACTATGCCATCAGAAGACGAATACCTCGACGACATGGTGAGACTGTGGCAGCGCAAGCAAGCAAAATCGAAGTCTGCGTCTCAACAACAACGAGACGCCACAGCGGGCCACCATTCCTTAGCCTTGCAAGGAACGCCGGCGCGCCATCCCTCTGGTTGTGTGCCTACCTCTGCTCCGTCCTCGCAGCCAGCGAAGCAACGCAAGTGGCGTCCGCGTCAAACTCCTCGCCTCTCTCGCGACGACTACATCGTAGTAGTGAAACCTCGCGTTCCCTGCGAGCTACGCACATTCGTCCCGACTGATCGCGCGGGCGACGCCACCCGCTGCTACCTCGGCGACCGGACTACCACGCGAATTCAAGTGTGGCCGATCTGGGAACAAAACATCTTGGTGTGTAGCACCACCATTTTGCCTATGGCACAGCGACTCTTCGGGGACTTCCAGCTGCAAGTGGGAGATCAGCAGCTGCCCGTTCGGGGCCACGCCAAGGCACCAGGGGATACATACAAGGGCGTCATCAATATAAACCCTGCTGAAAGCCCGGAGAAGATAAAGTCAGAACTGCATTGGCCTCGAGGTACTATCCTCGCGGTCCGCAAACTCGGAGATTCCGCGGCGGCGGTGGTGACTTTCGAGGGCACGAAGTTACCCCGCTTCCTCTTCTACCACTGCGTGGCGACGTATATCCGCGCCTACAAGAAAACGGTCCCTGTTTGCACCAAGTGCGGTACCATCGGTCATCGACACCTCAGTGTCCTCACCCCGCTCCAACCCAGTGTGCCAAATGTGGAACCCCCGCACCTGCAGGTCTCAATGCCCACGACTGCCACCCCAAGTGCCTCCTCTGCCACGGCGCCCATGAGACTGGGACCAGTGGCTGCACGGCAAAATATCGAAAATATCGGAAACGCAAGCAGCCCTCAACATTTCCTCGAGGGACCACCTCATGTTCGTCACAGCCCGACAGCAGCACCAACCTGCATCATTTGGCTCCACCACTCCACGCCGACACTCAGGCATTGCCACCGCTCGAAGCACCAGCGGCGGTACCTCAGGTGAGCAGTTGGGCAGGGAATGCTGCTTCTAAGCCTCTCTCACCCCCTTCTGTCGATCCTCCTTCTCCCGAACTTGCGGCCCTTCGCCAGCAAGTTGCGGCACTTCAAAAGCGAAATTCTCTTTTAACTAAACAACTCGAACTCTTGAGTAAGCGACTTGAACCCCAACAACAATGTACTGCAAGGCCATGCGGTATTGCCTCCTCTGTCCAGGCGGCTGCGCCAGCTACGTCCAAGCTTAGTCTTCGCGCTAAGTCCACTCCCACTAAACCGCCGGTTCAAGCAGCCATGTGTACTCCAGCACTCGGAACCGGTGCCACCTCTACTCCAGAAGCTCTTGAGGCTCCTGGGGCACCTCAGGTTCTCTTGCCCGCTAACCAAACTCTCCCTAGCGAAGAGCGCGGCCCGCGCGTAGAGGAACGCCTCACGCGCGTCGAAGCTTTGATTAATCACCTCCTCACCAGCTTCTCGGTCCAACGCTTAGTAGTAGAGGTTAACCAGGCTATTCAAGCCTGGGAAATCACCCAGTTTCAACCCAAGGCTTCGCGTTCCCGCTCCTGCTCGGTGAGCAGTGAGGGTACAGCTCGACGGCGTCGTCGTAAGGTGGCTACCACCACACCGCCGTCGGACAATCCGGCCTCCGTGCCCCTCCCTACCTCTTAGGATTCCGAGCGGGACATGGAGGACCAAATATAAAACCTAAGACAGTCACGATGGCTACCAATCGTACGTCCCGTTCAAACATTGCGTCTAAATTCGAGATAATACAGTGGAACCCTGGAGGCTTCGGGAACAGGCGAAAGCGTTCACATCTTTCCCTTTTCCTCAGCTCACTTGGCTCTCAGCCGGCCGTCTTGGCGCTCCAAGAATCTGGCCCTGCTCCATCCCTTTCTGGATACTGCTCCTATGTAGGCGGCGCCACCACATGCCTCCTCGTGCATAAAGCTTACACGGCGATACAAATTGACCTTGATCTGGATCTTCCTTACGACTACTGCATAATATCAGTGCTGTCTCAGCGGAGGGGCCAACCATCAATACATATCTTAAACGTGTACTGTCCCCCTCGCCTTGCGAGGGCTTCGTTTGCGCATCTCTTCCATCGGGCGCTGCGTATAGCAGCCCGACAACCACTGGTGATTGTCGGGGACTTTAATGCCCCCAGCCCTCACTTGGGTTACCACTACGAGAAGGCCCGGGGCAGAGAGCTAAAGGAGCTCATTTCCTCGCTGAGCCTGATGCTTCTTACCGATCCGGCGCAACCCACACGTTCCGGCAACTCGGTCACGCGAGACACATGCCCCGACCTCTCCCTCACCCGTCACATCCGCGATGCTACATAAGAAAATTTAGGCGAAACTCTAGGCAGCGATCACTTTCTACTCCGCTTTTCGTTCACACCGCGGCAGAAAATGCGTCAACACTGGGACCAAGCCCGTCTCACCGATTGGACTCAGTTCAGACTGCGACCATTCCCCGCCGTCCTCTCCTCGACCGAATATGCATCGTGGGCATCATACGCTCTCCATATGAAACAAGCGAACACTCGCACCCTTGCAACCTCTAATTTGACTCCAGCAATCGATCCACACCTCCTACATCTTTGGCACGCTCGCCGCGGGCTCACAAGGCGCTGGAAACGCAACAAAGTTAATCGGAAACTTCGCGCTTGCATTGAGGTGCTCACTGCAGAGGTGGCCGCATACTCCGCACAACTTTCCGATGCTAACTGGGCAGACACCTGTTCGAAGGCTGCAAACTAGATGAGCTCTAAGAGTGCGTGGCGACTCTTTAGAAGCCTTCTCGATCCCTCCACCACCAGGGGAGAAACGCAACGCCAGCTCCACCGTGTTCTGCATGCCTTTCAGGGCACTACGGATGAACTCGCGCGAGAACTTTGTGACCGCTACATCTGCCGCATAATTGATCCCGCAGGCCCAGCATATACGTATTCCGGCGCCCCTAACACCGACCTCGACGCCCCATACACGCTTTCTGATTTACGATTTGCACTCACGAAAATGGTACGGGGCACGGCCCCTGGACGCGACGAAATCACAGTATCGCTCCTGGCAAATCTTCCCGACCAAGCACACCTCTCGCTACTCCACCTTATAAATTCAATATGGGACGGCTCTCCGCTTCCAACGGAATGGACCACATCGGTCGTGACATTCATTCCCAAATCGGCAAAGTTCGTTAGTATTGAGGCACTGAGACCCATCTCACTTACGTCTTGCGCAGGCAAACTCATGGAAACCATGGTTTGTGAACGCCTTTCCGCCTACTTGGAGGCCAGGAGGACCTTTGCTGACACGATGTTTGACTTTCGCCCGCATCTGTCGGCGCAGGACGTCCTGCTCCAGCTTCAACACGATATCATAGAGCCGACTACTATGCACCATAACGATAAAGCCGTCCTCGCTCTCGATCTCCGTGGGGCGTTCGACAACGTCAAACACAGCACTATACTCACTAACCTGTCTACCACAAACTGCGGGCAGAAGACTTTCAACTACATTCGCGCCTTTCTATTACATCGCACGGCCTTCATTCGCCTTACTTCTACCGAACACGGCCCGTACCTATTAGGCACGTGGTGTACACCTCAAGGGGCAGTCCTGTCTTCTCTGCTTTTTAACCTGTCGATGATGAACCTCCCCTCTCTTCTAAGCGAGGTCGAGGGAATACAAAACGCACTATACGCGGACGATATCACAATTTGGACCAACACCGGCTCTTTAGCGCAAATTGAAGAACGCCTGCAAAAGGCTGCCCTTCTGGTGGACACCTACGCAGGTTCATGTGGCCCGGAGTGCTCTCCAGCTAAATCGGCTCTTCTTTCAGTCTCTCCGCTACCGCCGCCTCAAATTTTTCTTCCGTCCGGGCCCGTCCCGTCAGTGCAAAATATTCGGGTTCTTGGCCTTCACCTCACATTGTCCTTGGATTCAAAGGGCACAATAGCAGGCCTCAGACGCACCAGCGAACAGGTGAGCCGCATGATACGGTGAGTTTCTACCAAGCGCGACGGCCTCCGCGGGTCTCAGTCCCTCCGATTGGCCCACGCGTTTGTGACCAATTGCGTCCTCTACGCATTGCCTTACCTTCGCCTGCGTCGTCGACACGAGCACCAGCTGGACGTCCTACTTCGTTCAGTATACAAACGCGCTCTGGACCTACCTATTGCAACTTCAAACAGCCGATTCGCGCCTCTGGGGGTACACAACACTTTTGCAGAGATGCGCGAAGCGCATCGCGTTAACCAAATCAATCGACTGTCGCAGACGCCTTCAGGGCGCCGTCTTCTACACAGACTTTGCCTTAACCCGATATCTGACCAAGACCCTCTGCAGCCGGTACCAGAGCTCTGGCGTCAAAAGCTATGGTTGGAACCTCTACCCCGTAATATGAACCCCGACCTCCATCCTGGCCGTAGACTAGCACGCGCCGTGGCCCTTCATACGCGACACTCCGATCGTCCTGGTGTTTTCTACGTGGACGTCTCGGGTCCCTCCCCCTCGGGTCACTTCACGGCTGCCGTGATTACAGAGGGCAAACACGTAGATGGTCTCTCCTTTCGAGCAGACACTGTAACGCACGCTGAAGAGGTTGCCATAGCCTTGGCCGCCTCTCACCCTGCCTCACGCACCATCCTGATGGACTCGCGCTCGGCCTGTTCTCAGTACCTTCAGGGTTTCATTGCCCCACTGGCGGCTAGCCTACTACAGGCAGCCTCTTGGCGCTTTAACCCTCATCCCACTCGTATAATCTGGACCCCAGGCCACTCGGGCCTGCCCGGCAACGAGGCGGCAAATGCCGCTGCCCGCGCTTCTCCTGTCCGGGCCGTTGCCCCTCCATGTCCCGAGACGGAATCTGGCAATACCAACCTGACGCGCTTTCGCGAAATTTTGGCTTATTACCAATAAGCCAAAATTTCGCCAAAATAAGGGGTCCGGGCTTCGCGCTGCCTCTACCCGGACCCCGCACGCGGTTTGGAGAAAGCGGACGAACGACTGCTACGCCGCCTGCAGACGAACATCTTTATCAGTCCGGCGGTCGCCAGGCACTTTTTGCCGGAAATCAATGACACCTGCTCGACCTGTCATGTCCTCGCCGACACATATCACATCGTAGCATCATGCCCTGTTAATCGCGTCCCTTTCTCATCCCCTTTTCTTATTCCAACTAGAGAGGCTTGGGAGGAGCACCTGCTCGGCTGCTCTACCTTGGCTGCACAACGCTCCTTGGTGGAGCGCGCACGGGCAGCTTCCAGCTCCACTGGCGTCCCAGAATAGGGTCTTGCCACTCTAGCACGCCGATGGGCCACGTCGGCACTCTCTAGTAGACTTTTTCCGAAATAAATGTTTTTTACCACCACCACCAACACCACCTCGTTCGGTGCTCGCCTTCGAGTTATTAGTTTGACAGCTCTAGGCGCAAGGCGCAGAAGGCTGTTAATCATCCCAGCAGCCTTTATTTTTTTGTAAAAGACATTCACTGCCTCGCCGGATGTCGGTGCTAGCTAGCTCGTAGAGCTCACCATGGCGACCGGCGCGCAGTGCGAGCTCGATGCGATGCCGGCTTGATACCGACGGCATAGCGAGGCCTTCTACCGCTTAGATGATGCAGCCGGTGAAGTACTGGTGACAGTTTGAGAATCCACCATCGGCGGAGACGGGGTGAGCACGTCGCCGGCACAACTCTCACGCCGGTTGCTGGGCAGCTGCCGTGGTTGAGCGAAGCCTACTTAGAACCACTTCGAAGTTTTACGCTGAAACTCCAGGAGCAATCGCTGACGATCGTAACAGCTTACTTTTGCTACCATTAAGTTATTCTTCGAATTTTTTTTTACTCGGCCCTTTGAAGCGCGGAATTCGCGGCGTTTAACCGAGAAATTGGACCGATGTACAGCGTGGTTCAACGGTGCGAAATATATTTAACAGTTCACAGTAAACACTAACCAGTCGTTGCAATTCTTTACTGCACTTATAAGTTCGTTGCTGTCGACAGATGCTCACACGATCAGCCGCACAAAGCACTGGTGTTTCACACACACACACACACACGCACACACACACACACACACACACACACACACACACACACACACACACACACACACACACACACACACACACACACACACACACACACACACACACACACACACACACACACACACACACACACGCACGTCACGTCCTAAAAAAGGTTTTTAACATAGGGAGTTTTTAACCACGTGACCTGAAACTCTTTAGGGAGTTTAACAAGGTCACGTCGTTCATAAACTCTGTCATTAATCATGGGGCGTTTTACGACGACATTTGCCGAGTTCACTCCCTACCAGGGAGTAACTAATTGGGGCAGGGAAGTTTTGTGGCCTCATGTGCTGGAGAAACTCCCTTCTTGGCCAACTTTTGCTTACAGTGTAGATGCAGCAGCGTGTGTGCCTTTTGTAGTGGGGTACCGGCTTTAACACAGAGCCATTTATAATCACATATTTTGACACCCGTTGGCAGCAGGCGCTTCACCATGCATTTTTAAGGTAATATTTCATGCCGCATTGTGAATTATATATACAGAACGCGTGTGTTTGTGAAGCATGAAAGCTGATTTCACTGCATTTTCAAGCATAGAGAAAGCGAAAAAAACTATAATATATCTATATACAAGGAGTATGTAGGTGGTGGCCCAGTGCGAGCCACGCCTCACCAACACTAGCTGGGCTCCTCATTTCAGAAGCTTATTGGCGTCCAACGCGACTCGGGCTCGATTGACAAGGGCCTTCTGGCTCGCCATGTTTGGAGCAGCCGAGCAGGGCCGCCTCCCAGTTCTCCCGGGTGGAGTTCAGTGTTGGGGTGAGGCAAGGGTCATGATGATAAGGGGCGCGAAAAAAACGACACACAACAGAGAAGAAGTACACGGGACGACGCGCGAAGTGCCGAAGAATGGAATGCTGCGTTTTCTGGATTTGCAGCTGTCATTCCAACAAAAACACGTGTGTTGGATGTTTTCCCCTAGGACCGCGAAGCCGCTTCTTGATTACAGCTCTGGGCACTCTCGCCTAGTAAAAAATGGCATTGCCATGACGTGCCTAAAAACGGCGTTGGACAGATCATGCCCACATCTTATGGAGACAAGTTTTTTCGCGCAGGTAGAAAGACTAAGAGACGCGGCGTGTCCTGATAGTGTCTTAGCTGCTGCTTGCGAAAAAATAAAAAAGTCCATTAAGCAACGGGCTGGGACAGGCCTAGACACGAATGTCCCGCAGGGAAGAAAAAGAGTGTCAAAAATCCCGTATATCCACTGGCTTTCGCACGGCCTTAAGAGAGTGGCTTCGAGGTATGGGGTGGATCTCGTGTTCTCCGCACAAAACAAGGTGGGCCGCATCTGCTCAGCGGTTGGTAAGAAGACAGGTAGGCCAAAGCAGTGTGAAAAAAGAGGATGTGCCATTAAGCACGTAAGACAGTTCGTTCCTTGCGCAAGTGGTGTTGTATATAGAATACCACTGTCGTGCGGCAAGGCATACATAGGGCAAACTGGTAGATGCCTCAACGTGCGGTTGCGAGAGCACAGCAGCTCTTTAATAGGAAGGCCGTTCACGCATCTGGCGATGCATTGCAGAGGATGCGGTCAGGGTAACTGTAAGCCGATATTTGAGCAGACAACTGTAATCTACAGGCACAGGGGCTCAGCGGAGAGGGAGATTATAGAAGCCCTCTTTATCCAGAGGGAGGGGCCTGATTGCATCAGCCACCCCTCTATCAGTCTGCAGGAAGGGGAGATAGCCTATCTGCAACGTTACTTATAGGCATGCTGAGCACGTAGTTTTAGTTTTTGGTCGATTCGTTGGGTTAAATTTGATGTCACTGCGGTATAAATGGTGTTTCCTGAATAAAATATTCCAGTTGCTAGTAGCGCGTCGTCCCGTGTACTTCTTCTCTGTTGTGTGTCGTTTTTTTTCGCGCCCCTTATCATCATGAACCAGCACCAACTCGCCCAACTTTTTACTTTACTGAGGCAAGGGGTTGACTGGAAAGCCCACACCATGTGGAAGATGTTCAAAGACTTCTCCGCACAGTGTGGGCATTTTCCTGTGCAGGCAGGATCGAGATATTTATTTAAAAACTGCCAGGCATTGCAGTGTTTTGGTGTAAAGGCGGAGGAGTAAACGCTCCTCTACCTTTGTAAGGCCTTTACAGGGTTTAGAATAAATTGAATGGCCGAATCGGTAGAATTCAGTAATTTCTCAAAATTTCGAGGCCCCATTAGGTTCGAGATCTATTTCAGAAGGGTCTGAAGGCGTTATCCGGAAAGTGAGCGCGTGGGCGGCGGCAGAGAAAGTTCTTTTCATTGTAGACGCGTGGTCGTGTGGTATAACATCATCTTGCCCCGAAAACACCCCGGATTCAATCCCCACTGGTACTTACACAACCCTGCTTCGGTCCTCACTCTGCTCTGATATGTTTTTCATTTATTTGTTTTAGTTGCATTGTTTTCGATTTTTTTTGGTCACGCATAAGATGATGACCTTTCGCTCCCACTGAACGACGCCGACACCGCCGCTGGAATTAGCTGTACTTTGGCTAAATTTTATTTTTCTTGCCTTGCAAAACTATTACGAACACTTCTTGTGTCTTCTGCTTATATGCGTTAATTCACCGACCGCTTCCACCATTTGGTGACTCTTGTTTGGTCACATTGGTGCATTTTGAATGAGTTAACAGAATTTGGTTTCTATGTTGCCCGCACAGTTGATAAAACTTCTTATCACACGAGTTGTATGAGTAGGGAGAGTGACTGTAAGCTTCCCTCAGTCGTGGCCCTTGCACGTGGACCTCACACCAAGGTACTGCTGCAGGGGAGAAAGCAAAATAAACATTAATAAACAAAGAATAATTTCACTCATTATGCCATCATATAAGACTAGGTCTCTTTGTGCATAATATAAGTCAGAAAGACAAACACACAAAATAAGAACTTTGACACAGAAAATCTTATTTTAAGACAGCCTACAGTTGAGAGTTATGTCGTAAATCAGATGTTTTCACGAGTTGATTGCCGTTAAAAGTGAACCTCCAGGCGATACGACACTATACTGATGCAGCCACCCAGTATGCCCCGGCATATTCACCAGATTTTCCACTACGTCCCACCATATCCATCATAATTTCCACCATGCCCACTATTATTTCCACTACGCCCACCATGTTTTCCTGTATCCACCATGTCAATTTTTCAGATACGGTGAGTTTGTCAGCTTTGCAATGTCATCGGCGAAGCGCACGTTACTAAGGTACTCTCTCTTACCTCTTATGCTTAGCTGTTACCACTCTAGGCCTCTGAAAACCTACTGTAAGCACGCGGTAAATAGCATTAGGGATATTGTATCTCCATGCCTTACACACTTCTTGATTGGTATTCTGTTGCTTTTTTTATGAAGCACTATGGTAGCAGTTGATCCCTTGTAGATTTCTTCCAGGATGTTTTTATATGTTTCATCGACGCCCTGTTTCCGCAGCGTCTGTATGACGGCTGATATTTCTACTAAATCAAACGCCTTCTCGTAATCTATGAAGGCTATGTATAGTGGTTGGTTATATTCTGAGCATTTCTCTATTACCTGATTGATAGTATGAATGTGGTCTATTGTTGAGTAGCCTGTTAAAAATCCTGCATGTTCCTTTGGTTGAGTGAATTCTAATATTTTCTTTACTCTGTTAGAAATTATTTTTGTAAATAGCTTGTATACTATCAAGAGCAAGCTGATCGGCCTGTAATTCACGAAGTCCTGGTCATCTAATTTTTTATGTATTAAGCTGATGTTACCATTCTTCCAAGACTATGGTTGATGATGATGATATGTGGTGTTTTATGGCGCAAGGGCCAATTGATTGCCAAAGAGCGCTATTTCTATGAGTATAGAGATGCGGACAATGATATGTTGCGTGGCTGTATAGGGGCCTTAAAATTCCTCGCGATAATGCGGGTAAAAACATAAGTATTAAAGACATGACAGTGGCGTGATATGCGTATTAAAAAGGGTGACAAAGGTTTTGATAATAAAAACATGTAAAAATATTTGGCACTAGCACACTTGCCTCATCAGTGCCCTTGTGTCCAAGGGCTGCGAGGCAAGTGCTTTTAAATGTAATCACAGCAGCAGTTCCAAGACTATGGTACTCTTCTAGTCAGGGAACGCCTCGTAAACAGGGTGGATAGTTTTTATAACACAATCTGTCGCCCATCTTTCAGCAAATCTGATGTTACCTGGTTCTCACCAGCAGCTTAGCGTCTTTCCACGCTCTCCAAGGTTTTTCTGACTTCTTCTATCATTACTGGTTGGGTGTCATCTGGGTTACTGCTAGTCCTTATAGTATTAGGGTCGTGGTTCTCCCGGCTACTGTACAGATCTCTGTAGTACTCCTCCGCTATTTTAACTATCCTATTTATATTGCTGGTTGTTTTGCCTTCTTTGTCACTTAGTACATGCATCTGATTTTTGCCTATCCCAAGTTTCCTCTTCACTGCTTTGACGCTTCCTCCGTTTTTCAGAACGTGTTCAATTTTCTCCATGTTATACTTTCTTACATCGAATAACTTACGCTTATTGATAAACTTCGAAAGCTTTGGCAGTTCTATTTTTTCTGTTGTACTTGATACGTTCATACTTTGACGCTGCCTAATGAGATTCTTTGTTTCCTGGGAAAGCTTGCCAGTGTCCTGTATAAATATTGTGCCTCCAACTCCCTCTGCACACTCCATGATGATACTTTTGAGATTATCATTCACTGTATCTACGCTAAGTTGGTTTTCTCAATAAGAGCCGAGTAGCTGTTCCGAAGCGAGATTATGAATTCCTGTACTTTCCCTCTCAGTGCTAGCTCATTCATTGATTGGCTTCTTGCATATCAGTTTCTGTCGTTCCTTCTTCAAGTCTAGGTGAATTCGGGACTGTACCATTCTATGATCACTGCATCGTACCTTGCCAATCACTTCCACATCCTGCACGATGCCTGGGCGTGCACTTAATATAAAGTCTATTTCGTTCTTATTTTTGCCGTTAGGGCTCCTTCATATCCCCTTACGGTTTCCTCGTTTTCGGTAGAAGGTATTCAAAATTCGTAAAATTGCGTTGTGCGAAGTGTACTAGTAGCTCTCCTAAGGCAATTATAGTGCCGATGCCATAATCTCTCTCTGGCTGGTCTTCAGTCTGCTTCTTTACTACCTTTGCAATAAAGTCTCCCATCAGTATAACATACTGTGCTTTTACCTTACTCATTACCGATTTCAGGTCTTCATTGATTGATTTGTGGGGTTTAACGTCCCAAAACCACCATGTGATTATGAGAGACGCCATAGTGGATGGCTCCGGAAATTCCGACCACCTAGGGTTCTTTAACGTGCACCCAAATCTGAGCACACGGGCCTACAACATTTCCGCCTCCATCGGAAATGCAGCCGCCGCAGCCGGAATTTGAACCCGTGACCTGCGGGTCAGCAGCCGAGTACCTTAGTCACTAGACCACGGCAGCGGGGCGATTTCAGGTCTTCATAGCAGCTTTCAACTGAAGCGTCATCATGGCTGGTTGTAGGCGCGTAAGTCTGTACTACCTTCATCTTATATCTCTTATTGAATTTAATTACACTGCCTACCACCCTTTCATTATTGCTATAGTATTCCTTTGTGTTGCCAGCTATGTTTCTGTGAATTAGGAACCCCACTCCCAGTTCTCTTCTGTCAGCCAAGGATAGCAAAGGACGTGCCCATTTTGTAGCACCGTATAGGCCTCATCTGTCCTCCTAACCTCACTGAGCTCATTATATCCCATTTAGCACCATCTAGCTCCTCGAATAGTACAGCTAGGCTTGCCTCACAAATGTTGCCAAGTTCAGGTTCCAATGGCGGTCTGTCCGGATTCAGAGATTCTCAGCACCCTCTGCTGCGTTGCAGATCTGAACGCCGCCATGGTCAGTTGATTCGCAGCTGCTGGGGACTGAGGGCTGTGAGTTAATTGACGTATGCGTGGGAAGTAGTGGCCAGATACTGCATCAGGGTTGCCAAGCCTTCTCTAGTGGTAGAGTGCGTTACCGGTTGTGGTCACCAGTGAGGCCGCATCCCAGGTCTCTTATTGTTGTTATATCACCACGCGGATATTTTTTTATCCGGTTGGGAACTGCGCGGCATCGGGATTCGAACCACGAACATTTTGCATGTGTGGCAGATGCTGTAACCTCTACGCCATCACCTCTTCGAAATCGAAGTGTAGTTCTGATCATAAATGGCTGCGGCAAGGTCATATCTCCTTCTTTTACAATCCGAATCAGAAACTCAAAACTCCTATACGTAGTGTTAAGGCACCTACTTTCACAGTGGCAAGTGCAGCGTAAAACAATGAGCTTTCAGTGTATGACCCTGTTTTAGGTGGAAAGATAAATTAAGTTTGTGCTCACATGGAGGCTAACAAGAATGTCATAGTTATTTGCGCACTGTCAGCTCCTTCTTTCCGCAATCGTGAATTAAACTCACGGCACTAGATAACACACTTCAAAGGAAGCACGCGTGCACGCTCTTCCAATTGAGTTCGTTCCTTAACCGTGAATAATCTATACTCGGCGACAAATTTCTGCAGCAGCCATGCCAAGGCTACGAAGTCTAAGCGCGCCCCTTTTTTACTACGCGTCTGCATGTATAGTCCATGACCAGTAACTTTTGTATGCCATAAGGCATACTGGCGCCATTAAAAAAATATACTGTGTAGCATATTAGAAAATATAAAAAGAAAAGATGAGAAATATATGTTCGAGATCATTCACAATAATGTTAGAAAACATTACTTGTGTAGGTTTTTTGTTCTTTGTTGTTTCTTATTTTCTGGTCATCCTGGTGCCATTTCACATTTTCCCTGCCCCGGTAAACAATGATGGCGTCGCTCGGTTGAAGCAAGTTCACATCGATGCTTGAGAGCGAGCATGAGTGCGTATACGTTAGGCAATGGTATTCATCGAGCAGGTAGAAAGGAAGACAGTGGTGCGTCGTGAAATATTTTAATCCACGCACATGTAATCATTGAGAATTTCTGTGCGAGTGATATCATCAACAAAAGCGGGACTCTAATTGTATAGCCTTCCTTCAAAGTGACACCGGCAACCTGCCAGTCTTCAGCTACACCAGCCGCTTGGAAGAAAAAGTGCGATTGAAAACTGTACGTAAAACCAATGACATTTTTCCTAAACTGCATTGCATACATGGTCGGTGATTCAGCTGCGTAATACTGTTTATACGGTAACGCTCAAGATTGCGTACCGTAACACCGCTCACGTCAACGTCTACGGAGTGAGCCATTCCTTCCGTTTTGCCTGGGTAACAAACGCGTTCATGTTTATTACTCTTTTGACTGTGAGAAATTAGTGTTATAGGCCGAATAAAGATTGCATTTTCAACACTTAGACTTACGAAAGTCCGACGCCCGCTCATGACTTATCGGTGCCAAGATTTCTGCTCCCATTGTTGCCTGCGCGTCCTTAAAAAATAACGCGAGCCATAGAGTTTCTCAATATACACTAGAAGGAACTCTGGCGCTAGTGTCTATGAAAGCTGCAACACACGGCGCTTCAGCGAGCATGGGAATGATAAGTAGTACACAAATTTGTCTAATTTTCGTACTTCTGGCCTGCTTCGTGCTTCGTGTGTGTTCGTGTGGCTTGGAGCTGTTTTTTCACGAAAACATAAATTAGAAAATGTTCACCGTTTGCGCAAAACAACCTTATTCTTTTAGGCTTACCATTTCGAATCAAGTCACTAAGTTCAAAAGGGCTTGTTCTTTCTTTCGAAACAAAACTGTAACCAGCCATAACTGAAGCCGCAAGTACGATTCGCCGCCCGCAAGTATGAAGACTAGGCAAATGTGTGTACTACGCATCATACCCGTGGTCGCTGATCGATCGCAGCGACAGAGTGTCCTCTAGTTATTTTGGGAAATTATAGCCTTTCCAGAAAGTTCTTGTGCCTCTAAAAGAAGGAAAACAATAATGCCGACCACGTAAGCACTGAAATTTTCGAAACCATTTCTTGGCTTCGCGTTCTTACAATCACCGAGTACGTGCTCGGCCGTACTTTTTTTTTAAAATGCGAAGCATTCCTTAGCGAACTTCGGTGACAATGAGCGTATCTCTCTATATAGCCGCTTACGACTTTTATCTCTCCTACTGGCGTCCGTTCTTGCGCGCATCGACAACAGCCAAATAAATGTCTGTGGACACAATTCTTTCGAGTGCCTGAGAGAAGACATTGCGACAGAAGGCGACAAAAGCTCTGTTGAAATTTCTACGCGACACGGACTTGAACAAGTGGCTGTAACATCAATGTCACACACCGCGAAAGAAAAAGCCGGAATATGGGTGAGTGTGCGCGCGTGTGCTGCCGAACGTGCTGTGTTCATATCTCTTCCCTCTCTCTTTCTTTCATCTCCCCCATCCCTCTGCCATGCGCAGGTTATCAAACCGGCTGCCTATAGGCTGGTTAACCTCCCTGCCATTCTTTTCCTCCTATTTTCCTTTCTTCCTGGCTGTTTCGACAAAAGTATCGATACCATACTTGGTATGGCATGACATGACTGTATAAAAAACATATTCGACTAGTCATAAAGTGAAAATCATGATGTGTAAATTATGAATGTAATCATTTACATGTCATGGTCATGCAACTCTTGCGGTGTTTTCCTTCACACGGCATGTGTCGAAACTGGTATGGTATGACATGATTGTACGGGGAACACAAGCGAAAGACCCTAACATGAAAATCATAGCATGCGTGCCATGCAACAACATGACCACATGCCACGCTCATGACGAACTCGCTGCCGTTTCGCTAGCGTCACATATACCAAATTTTGTATTATGGTACGTGACTGGATGATGAACGTATGTGATTGGTGCAAAATGATGGATGAAAAGTCCTTTATTGAAAAAAAAAGGGGGAGGCACAGGACCTCTGTGAAGATAAGCAGGACTTTCTAACTACACTACTACTTCACAGTGTCACGGGTTTTACACTTATTTCATTCACCATCACTGGTACTGAGGCGGTATAGGATCAGTACTGTGATCTGTCAGACCCCCTAAATCACTCTGGTCAGGCCGCTCTGACTTCCATATTGGGCAAATAATAACTGCGTGTCCGTGTCTGTAAAGAGTGCTTCACGATAATTTGTGGTTTGCAAAGCTTGTATGGCCATTCGCCCTTTTTCAAATGCGGAACACTGCCGCAGTAGGTGGTGAAGGTCTGCGCGGCAGTGCAGCCTGCAGTGATTGCACGTCACTGCCGCAATGTCCCATTGTCGCCATTTAGCTAAAGAGTATGATGTGTATGGAGAATTTGCGTAGACCTTAATAATGAAGACTTCTTGGGAGCGTGAAAGCTTACATTTGCTGGAAAATAGGACTGGTGGGTTAACCTGCGCAATGCGTTTTTTACTAGCATGATGCAGGGAGGAGCTCACGTAGTGCATTGTGGCTACCGAGGGAGCCATTTGACTTAAGAGCTCATACGGGTTCACCCTGAGGGGTGGGGGCAGAGAAAGATTGGTCAACCCACCTGCGGAAGCAGCAGCGGCGTGTGCCGCCGTATTGCCCCCGAGCACACCCGTATGCCCCGGCGTCCAGATGATTTCTATGGGCCTGTCGACTTTTTCATGCCTACGAATGATGCTTTGAATAGCAGCAGCTGTAGCATCCTCGGACGCTGGGCGAAATATTTCTGAGTAGGCAGCGTGCGGGTCGGTAAAGACACGAAGGGGTTTCTGTATAGTATATGGGAGGCTTGCAGTCGCTCCCCATTTGGCAAGTAGTTCGGCATGCATAGGGGTACCGTTCGGTAGATGGCACCTGTAGGCCCCAGTGTACTCGGTGGTCTGCGCGCAGATCCATGCTATACAAGCTTCGTCATCGGTAATGGCAGCGTCCGTGTATATGTCGATGGTATCTAAGCTCGCAACCCTGAGTTGTCGCATGGCAAGAAACTGGCGGGCCGTATTATTGTAAAGAGATATGGGGCGACGGAACAGTCGAGATGCCATTGGAATTTGCTATGGGGGTAAGGAATGATTAAGAAGAGGTACATCATCATGCCGTTGACAATCTCAGGCGAGAAGGCGAAGACTTTACGGCATGTTTTCCAGGCAGATGTGGTGTCGAGTGTTGGCTTCACGGATGATGTCTTGCAGAAGTGCGGATATCTTAGTGTGTTTAGGGAGCCCCGTGATGGTACGGAGAGTAGCCCGATGAAAGCGTTCCAAATTTTGAATTTCCGTTGGAGAGAACGTGTATATGGGTGCACCGTACAAAATCTTTCCAACAGCCGCATCTCTTGCAAGAGTTCGACAGGCTTGTTGTCGTGCACCTCCGTATTTGTTGGACAGA
The DNA here is from genome assembly GCF_013339725.1 of Rhipicephalus microplus. NCBI lineage: Eukaryota > Metazoa > Arthropoda > Arachnida > Ixodida > Ixodidae > Rhipicephalus > Rhipicephalus microplus. Next base: position 101,964,523 of record NC_051174.1, read on the forward strand.
CTACGTACCATATGTAACGTGGCTGGCCATGCCTGCCGCAGTCCACGTACCCGCTTTTGTGGGCTGTTGCAGCTGGCTATTGGTAAACCGAGAACTTTGATTTCTCCATTTTTTATTGTATAGTGTGTGATCCAATATGGAGTGAGATACACATTTTCGGGTAGGCGCGATTCTTGCCGTCCACGCTTATAACTTCTGTCTTATGTGGAGCCAGCTGCAGGCCTACTTTTTTAAGAGTGAACTCCAAACTAAGGAGGGCTGCCTGCAGCTCAGTCTGCATTGATTCTTTGTCAGAATAATCCACTGCCTCTCTCCATATAGTAATATCATCGGCGTAGAAGGCGAATTTGGCCGTGGTGTCCCGTTCAAGGTTTTCTGTTACCTGCTAATGGCCAGCATAAACAGCGTCGGTCCTAAAATAGGTCCCTGTGGAACACCTCTGTCCAAGAAATAAGTCTTTGGGCTCCATCCAGGTGATGCACCGCTTAAGCGAATGGGCCGAGCGGAGAGGAAATTTCGAATGCTTGTCTGCGCACGCTGGCTTGGGTAGCGCTTAGCTAGTTCCTCAAGAATAGCGTTATGGTGAACAATATCGAACGCTTTCTGTATGTTGATGGCCAACAAGTAGTCAGTTAACATCTTTCTTGAGGTACGATTAATAACGCGCCGTAGCAGCCTAAGGCAGCCATGGGTGCCGAGTTGGGGTGAAAACCCGCCTGAGCTGGATGGTATCCCGGCCGTGTTATCTCGAAGTAATGGGACATGCTTGTGTGAAACATGCGTTCAATGAGCTTACATAAAGTAAGCGTTAAAGATATTGACCGGGTGTTCTTGCAGAGGGTGTTATCTTTTACGTGTTTCGGAATAGAATAATTTAGAGACAGTCTAAGGTTCTCCGGAACATTTCCTGATGCCCAGAGGTCATTGATTACCGCCAAGAGTGCGTCCTGGGCTTCATCTCCGAGGTTGCGGAGTTCTTGCCATGTGATTTGGTCGTGGCCAGGGGCAGAACAAGGACCCCCATGTTTGAAGGCTGCTAGCATTTCTCCCATGCTAAATGGGCGATCTAGATTCGGATCAGGTTGCGTTATGGTGCAGGCTTTTGGAGATGTAGGCGGAGTGAGTGAAGCGTGAGGAAAGAAAGTGGTAATAACTTCGTCTTCCACAACGGATGGATCTGCTTTGAGGAACAGCTCGGCCAGAGGAGAGTTGCCCTTTCCTTTCCCGCTGAGAATACGAAAAATACGCCATAGACCTTGGAGGCCCGGTACACGGCCAAAGCGTTCGCAAGTAGATTGCCAGGCTTCACTTTGAAGTTGGAGCTGATATTCATTGATAAGCTTAAATTGGTGCTTAATTTTCATGAGGTCAGAGTGTCGTTTGCCGTGCGAGCGGTATCTTCTGACTAAATAGTCTGCTGTTCTCCATAAATTGCCTCAATGGTTATCCATCGGCCGAGTATGGTCTTCGCGTTGCACTATTTCGCGTGCCAGCTCACGGGCCTGTTGAACAATGTTCACAAGGCCCTCAACTGTCCAGAAGGATCCAGTAACATTACTACGAAAAGTATTCTAATTAGTCATCGTTGTTGTTGTTTTGATCCGGAGGCGTTTTCGATTAAGTGCCACGAATATCGGGAGATGATCACTGCCCCATGAATGGCTGGAGACTGTCCAGTACCGTACAAATTGGGGCTAGCGAGGGTGGCTTCTGGGGTCGTGTGTCCCTGTGCTCTGTGTAGTCCTAGTTTTGTAAAGGTGCCGGGGGCGTTACAAATTTCTATAGAAGAAAGTTCAATAGCGTCATCAAGATATGTTCCGCGTTTATTCGCCTTTCGGCCCCCAAGCAGGGTGATGATGCTCAATATCACCTCCAATGAGCACAGGGAGGTCCTTAGATGCTTGCTTAAGCGTCTCCAGCCACGTGTATGGTCCAACTGAAATATTTCCTGGGCGAAAATACGCAGACACGGCCACGAAGGGCTTTTGGCCAGGAGGACAAATTTTAACAGCTACTATTTCGGGAGCATTAGAAGTGAGATCAGGAATGTCTAATTGAGTGGCCGGGCAGTCATTACGCACCAGAAGCGCTGCCTGGTTTTTCGAAAGCTGCCGCTTATAATTTATGGTTGGTGTCTGAAAAGCACGGTAACCAAAAAGCGAGCACATGCTGCGCGTCTCCTGGAGAAGAAGGAACAAGGGCCAATGACTTTGAACATATTTACGGATAGTGGAGCACGTTTGAATAAAACTACGACAATTACACTGCACCCCCTGAGTGAAAGAGCTCATGAGGAAGGCCCTGGTTTGCGGCGCTTAATGTCATCAGCGAGGAAATTGCGCTGCAGTTGATCAAAGATATTTTAAAACCGAGTTTGCATGGTATCAATGGCTTGTGTTAAGGTGTTACCCATGTCCGACCGAACGGCATGCTCCACCTTACTACATTCTTGAGCCCGTTGTTGTCGCAGGAGCCCAATGTTTGAGAATAGGCGGAGTCCTTCTCTGTGACCGGTTTAGGAGGACGTGTCGGAGAACGGCTCTTTCTTTTATTTCGAGATCGACTGCGGCTTGGCGTTGGGGAGCAATTCCCTTTCTTTTGTTCCAGCACGAGGTCGCGAAGTCTCTGATTTTCCTGCCGTAATTTCTGTACTTCTTGGCGAAGGCTGTTGACAAGCTTAGTCAGATCGGAAGAAGCCGCTGTTTGAGCCCAGGTTACTTTCCGAGGCGTCGGAGGGGTAGGCTGTGTGGCAGATGTCGTAGATGATGAAACATTAGTGCTGCGAGGAAGGAATGATTCAGATATATTTCTTTCAGGACAATTAGGGCTGAGCGAAATGTGTGTGGACGCTCCACAAGCCACGCAATGAAGAAACTGCTTACAGTTTGGGTCTTCCTCGTGCGGAACTTTGCCACACTCCCGGCATACTGGCGGGAAGGAACAGTATTTGGCAACATGGCCCATACGATGACAGTTGTAGCATGCGACTGGGCGAGGCCGATATTTGTGAACACGGATGACTTCATATTCATACACCAAGCGTTTTGGTAAGGAGTCTGTATCAAATGTCCAAAGCAGCAGCTGTGTTTTACCGAGCATGCGCACATCGTTGATTGTTGCCTGTTCACAGCGCAGAGGCGCTTTGATGTACTCAATTGTTAGGCCAGGTCTGATCTTTATTACCTCACTAGAGCTGCCGACTGCATGTAACTGAAGAGGCGACCTGTCGACATCAATTACTCGCACGCTACCATTTACTGTTGCCACTAAGCGCGAGAGTGTACATAGTTTGCGAAAATGACCTTCGTCACGAAGTGTGATCCGTACGCAGTTACTGGTTATGTCAAAGCGGAGAATTGACATTTCTGCATTAAAGGTTGACGGAGCGCTTTGCTCTAAGTCGTCTGTAAGGGCTTGTTTCGGAATGTCTGTCACATGCACTTTGTTTAGCGGCCTGATCAAAGCAGTATAGCGAGCGAGGCCGACTCACCCGTTCGGCGTGCAGACGGTTCGGTGACACTTGGCGTCGGTAGTGCACGGCGTTATTCACCTTTACCCCATTGTCGAGAAGTTCAGTGGTGCCGGTAGAAGAGCCCGCTGCCGAGTCGTGGACACGAGGTCCGGTAGACGATTCTGATGACAACGTAGACTACGTTGCATTCATTGTCTCATTTTCTTCTGATAGCGATGGGAAATCGCTTGAGTTCACTTGAACGCTTGTGCATGCCGTGGTTGTTTTCATAGCAGGCGTCTTGAGATTCGGAGTGAAACGCGCCGGGCGTAACAGCTTCACCAGGCACGGCACGGCCGCGCGGACGCGGTGCGAACGTGGTGCGAACGCGGCCGCCGGCAGCTGTGCCCTATGCCAGTCCGAAGCTGCTCAGTAGGCTTAGGGTGGTCAGTTCACAAAACACAGAAAAAAAGAGAAAAAGGTTCTCCAAAAACGCTGTCTGTGCGACACAGGCTCACCGTGTGACTGGCATTCACTTCTGCGGCAACGAACCGTGGTTTATCAGCCGGAAAAACTAGTCAAACTGACAAGAAAACAAGGAGCAGAAGTCAGGCACGTCTGCCATCGTGGGCGCTCAGCAGCTGCTCCCTGCAAACATGATAATCATGAGATGTTTGTCATGTAACAACATGACTACATGCCATGCTCATGATGCACTGGTGGCCATTTCGCTAGCTTTACTCTTAGCGAATTCGGTATTACCGGGCTTGAATGAATGACGAAGGTATGACACTAGTGCAAACATGATAAGCATGAGATGCATGTCATGTAACAACATGACTACATACTATGCTCATGATGTGCTCGCGGCCTATTCCCTAGCTTCACATGTAGTATTACACGACGCAAATGGACGACATAGGTAAATGACACATCCAAACATGATTATCACGACATGCGTGCCTTGTAACAACATGACTACATGCCACAATCATGATGCGTTCGCGGCCGTTTCGCTAGCTTCACATTGCCAAATTTGCTATTACGTGACGTTCATAGATTATGCAGGTATGTGCCTGGTGCAAACGTGATAATCATAAAATTCGTGTCATGTGAGAACATGTCTACATGCCACCGTAAAGGCACCAATACATTTCGACGCGACGCGGTGCACGTGCTCACCGGCGTACATTTCGCTGCGTCACGCCAGCGTTGCCACGCCAGGCGCCGGTCCTGCGATATACTCGAAGGCACGTGCCACGCTGCGTTGCTTTGACGCGTGCGCATTTCAGCGCGTCCAGTGTCCCTCCATCTCGAAAAGAGGGACACGCAGTGTTGTCTGGGTACAAAGCAGTGTGTCTGGACACAAAGCGCTATCTTGAACTTATCTTAGAAAACGAAAGAAGGCGTGCGAGCCCACGGAAAAAGGTGCGTGCCTGTCTCGCAGGCGATGAGGCGAAGAACGCAAAGCAATGCGAAGGTGCCACCACCGTGTCGTCTTAGCAAAGCGTTGGAGACACTTGTTTTTTTGAGCATCGCGTTGCAGTGTCAGCGCAGCGTGATAAACGCTACGGTACTTAGAATTACTTGTGTGTCTTTTTTCTAGTATAAATGCCCACATACAGAACATCAACGTGTTGTTACGGTGCCTCAGATATGCGCAATAAGTGCTTTTTAATTGGCAATCGCAAAAGTATGAACGCTAAAACGTGAGCAGTATTAGTGGGCACTGTGGATGGGCTTGGCTGTTAATGGTATCGTTTGGTGCCAGTAGGGGTATCGTGATAACTGTTACCGCAAACAAACAGACAAATGTACAGACAGATTGATTGATATGTGGGGTTTAACGTCCCAAAACCACCATATGATTATGAGAGACGCCGTAGTGGAGGGCTCCGGAAATTTTGACCACCTGGGGTTCTTTACCGTGCACCCAAATCTGAGCACATGGGCCTACAACATTTCCGCCTCCATCGAAAATGCATCGGGATTTGAACCCGCGACCTGCGGGTCAGCAGCCGAGTACCTTAGCTACTAGGCCACCGCGGTGGGGCAATGTACAGACAGACTGACAGAAATACAGACAGACAGAAAGACAAAAAACTTGGCATCGAAGGTCCTTAAGAAAGACTACCGTCTTTAACAGTTTTACAAACGCGTGTAGAACCCATGACCGATTGATTTGGGTGAGCGTTAAAGAACCCCAGGTGGTCCAAATTTCTGGAGCCCTCTACTACAGCGCCTCTCGTAATCAAATGGTAGTTTTGTGACGTTAAACACCACATGTCAAGCCATGACCGATTGCGCGTTGCATTTATCGCGGACACAAGACCACTTGGCCCGCGACAACAGATGCTGAGCAGCACGTCATCAAATGTACCATAGTCACACACTCTGAAGGATTAAAAAGACTTTTATGTCTAACGTTCTCCTCTCACAGTGTCATTGTTAAGTGCTCCATTCGACCTATTTACGTTAAAAAGAGAGAGAGAGAGAGAGATAGACTTTATTAATTTCCGGCAGATTGCTGGGATGGGCTCCCACCTAGGGGCCAACGGAGAGACCGTATCTCCCGGCAGCTTCCTTGGCCTGCTGGATCGCCCAAAGTTGTTTGTCCAGGCCCGAACTGAGCAGCGCAGTCCGCCAACGAGCCCGAAGGTCTTCATTGGAGGCCGCGACCCCAGAATTTCTGACTAATGCTGGACATTCCCATAGGTTATGGTCGAGAGTGGCTCTGGTGGTACAGTACTGGCATAGATTAGAACTATAGACGTCAGGATGTATGTGGTGCATGATGACAGGGTTCGTGTATGTGCGTGTTTGTAGCTTTCGCCACTGAACGGACTGGGCCCGATTTAGCTTGGAGTGAGGCGGAGGGTACTCCTGCCTCTGCAGTCGATAGTGTTGAATTATGTCATTAAATTTAGTGAGCCGATCGTCCCATTCCCACACCGGCACAGAAAGGTCCGTTTGGGTGGCCGCTTCGTCTGACGTGACTCGGAACGTAAGACCTCGAGCCACGTTGTGCGCCACTTCATTCGGACTGGCCTCCGCGTTACCTAGTGGTGTGTGGGCAGGAAACCACAAGATGTGTACGTATTTGTCCGCCTCGTGAATTTTGCCTGTATTAAGAATCCGCAATGCCTCGGGGGAGATTCTGCCGCTGGCGTAGTTTCAAACGGCTGTCTTCTGCGAGTCGCTGATTACGCATGAGGCGTTAGTGGGGGCTATGGCCACCACGATAGCCACTTCCTCTGCCGTTTTTACGTTCCGTGTGATGACTGACGCGCTGCTTTTGCATTGTTGTGTGTGGTCTACGACAGCAGCCACGAAGTGGTGACGTTCCTTGTAGCGTGCTGCGTCGACAAAGACTGCCTCATGGTTGCGCCCAAACATCTTTGACATGGTCCTGGCTCTACTGACACGTCTGCCCTTGTTGTGTTCAGGGTGCATGTTTCCTGGTATGGGTGGTACTGTTAGCTTAGCACGGAGAGTGCGTGGTATGTCGTGTTTGTCTCCGTGTTGAGTGTGGTAAGTAATACCGAGATTACCTAGAATCTGGCGGCCTGGTTTAGTCTTGGCTAAACGCTCGAATTGGGAGATTTGTTGCGCCTCAATAAGTTCCTCAACGGTATTGTGTAAACCAAGTTGAAGGAGTAGTTCGGTGCTGGTGCTTTGAGGCAAACCTGGCGCTTGTTTGTAAATTTTCTTAATTAGGCTGTTGAGTTTTGACTTTTCCGCGGTGAACCATCGGTGGTACGCCGCCGTATAGGTGATGTGAGTTCGAACAAACGCTTGAATCAAACGGATGATGCTGGCCTCTTTCATGCCTTTGTGTTTATTGATAATGCGCCTAATGAGGCGCATCGTGTTAGACACTCTGGATTCAATGTTGCGAACTGTCTCTCCGTTGGTACCCTTACTTCCTATGATCAAACCTAGCACTCTGAATTTGTCCACGGTTGGTATGGCGTGACCATCGCTTGTAGTGAGTTTTATATCAGCGTGTGCCTGTGCTTTAGGATGTTGTTTGGGTGGCCGACCTCTAAGTGTAAGGCGATATAGCAGTAGCTCAGATTTCTCTGCCGAGCAGGATAGTCTAGTTCCTTGTAAATACCGTTCGACTGTGTCAATCCCCTCCTGTAATCTCTGTTAAATGGAACCGTCACTGCCGTCGCACACCCAGAGGGTGATGTCGTCGGCGTAAATGGTGTGATGAAGTCCTTGGATGGTTTGAAGTTTTTAAGGAAGACCAATGAGGGTGAGGTTAAACAACATGGCAGATATCACGGAAGCCTGCGGAATGCCCGCACTTCCTATGGTTATTTCGGACGACCTGAGTGCTCCCACAGTGATCGTGGCCGTTCTGCTCGTAAGAAATGCCCCCATATAGTTGTACGTGTGAAGCCCCAAGTTTACGGTATTGACCTGATTTAGAATGGTGCTATGCGTGACAGAGTCAAAAGCCTTCTTCAGATCAAGACCAAGTATGCCCTTAGTGGAGCGTCCCGTACTGTCTAAGATGTGATGCTTAAGCTGCAACATGGCATCCTGCCTTGAAAGATGCCTGCGGAAGCCAATCATGGTGTGTGGGAAAAAATCATTGTCTTCGAGGTAATTTGTCAGTCTAGCCAGGAAAGCGTGTTCCATCAATTTGCCTATGCAAGAAGTTAAGGAGATGGGCCTAAGATTGTCAGTATTCAGTGGTTTGCCTGGTTTCCAAATCAGAATCACCTTGGCCGTTTTCCAATGCGGAGGCAAGATTCCGGTGTTCCAGCAGCTATTAATATAGTCTGTGATATGCGTGAACGACTCATCGTCCGAATTGCGTATCATCTTATTCGTGATGTTATCCAGACCTGGTGCAGATTTGGTATTAAGTTTTTGTAGGGCGGCACGGATATCCGCTTCGGTGAATTCTTCGTCTAGAGTAGTGTTGATCTGGCCCGTATAATCTGGATGCTGCTGAGTAGGAGCCTGAGAGATATATTTGAGCTCTACCTCCCTAAGAAACTCCTCGTCGGTGCCCTTGTAAGCATGTATTAGTTGGTTGATGGTTTGTGTTTGGGCGGTTTTTTTGTCTTCTGGGTCGAGTAGGAACCGTAGGAAATGCAAAGTTTTACTAAGACTTAGCTGCCTGTCCATCGCATCGCAGGTTTCATCCCAGTGTTGCCGGCTTAGCTGTGTTGCATACATCTCTATCTCTGTGTTGAGGAGTGCTATGCGTTTTTTTAGGTTTCTGTTGTGTTTCGGTCTCTTCCACCTCTTTTTGAGCGATTGCTTTGCCTCCCACATGTGGAGGAGCCGGCTATCTATCTCTTCGAGGTGTGCCTCGGGAGGTACGATTCGGGTGGCATTATTAATATCCTGTTTAAGTGTGTGTATCCAGTCCTCTATGTCGCTGATGTGTTGGACCTGGTTCTCACGTGATTTGCGGAACTGGGTCCAGTCTACCAACTTTAGCTTTTTTCCCGTGGGTTTACGTGGGCCACCTTGAACATGTACCTCGATGATGTAGTGGTCGCTACCCAGGTCCTCTAGGGTATTTTTCCAGGTGGCTTCTGATGTGTTTCTCGTGAACGTCAGATCAGGCGTTGTGTCTTTACTGGAGCTAGTGCACGCACGTGTGGGTGTGCTAGGGTTGGTGATGAGAGTTAATCCCTCTTGCTGCGAGTCAAACCAGAGGGCCCTACCTTTAGGCAACACATAAGAGTACCCCAGGCAGTGTGTGGTGCGTTGAAGTCTCCCGCTATTAAGATGGAATTTTGGCCAACGATGTTGAGGGCGCGTTTAAAGAGTGTGAGAAATCTGTGCTTCTTTTGTTTAGGGTTGCTGTGTGTGTTTAGTATAAAAAGACTTTCCTGTGTCTTGCGTTGCGGAACGAGTTCAATAAATATATTGTCTATATTGGTAATTTCCATGTCGTGTTGCGTGAACGTAAGGTTTCGTCTAACTAGGGTGGTAAGGACAGTCGTCTCCCCGTTGGCATGTCTGATCGAGCTATAGCCTGCCAATTTAGCGAGACAATGTGTCTCCTGCAATAAAATGATATCGGGCTTAACTTTCCCTTTAAGGTATTGGTGAAGATTTGCTTGCTTATTCGCGTAGCTTCTACAATTCCATTGCAAAATTGTGTAGGCGTGATTTCTAGCTATGATGAGATGCAGGGCGTAGGAATGTCGCCGGCTGTATCACACTGAATGCCGACGAGGAAGGTTGCTTTACATTCGCTGTGGGGTCCAGTCCGCTAGGTGGCAGAGGGGTTATTCTAGCCTCCACAGCGATGAGTCGCTGTTGTAGGTGTTCGTTTTGTTGCTGGGTAATTTTAGCCATAGTCTCTACGCGGTCAGTAAGGGCTGAGATCAGTCGGGATGCGTTGCTCATCCATTCATTTAATTCTTTGACTGATTGCTGAACTTCCTTCAGGACTTTATTCTCGGGCGTCACGCGTGCGGGTTTGTATTCATTGGCCTGGGTTTCGGCTCTTGGCTTGGGAGGTGGTGGTGTTGTACCTTCCTCCATTTTTTCACTGGGTGTAACAGCTGAGAGTGGTGGTACTACTGGTGGAGCATGTTTTGTTTTTTTATAGTGGTGTAACTCCTCCTTGAGGGTCCTGTCTCCTCTCCTAAAGCTGTCATTTTCTGGTTACATTGTGCTAACATCTGTTTTAGCTGTGCTATTTCCGCCTCTAATTTATCAAGTTTGCCTTGAGAAGCGGCCTCCTCAGACCCCGAGCGCGCCCCCTTGACTACGTCTACCAAGCCCACCTTGAAGGTTGCGCCAGGTCCAGGTGTACGGCTCCGAGATGTTGACTGCGACCGGGAGCGGGGCCGGGGGCGAGACCACGACCGAGACCGCGACCGAGATCTCGACCAGGCTTTCTTTCCGGGCTTCCGGGTAGAAGTAGTGTCCCGCTGCTCGAGGCTGTTGTCGACAGGCGTTGGCTTCGTCGGGTAGTCTTCATATTATTGTTGTTGTCGCTCCCATCGCCGACGTTTCACCAGGTACGGCGTCTTGTAACGTGCCCTGCACGCCTTCTCGGCCGTCTGGTGGTCGCCGCCGCATAGTTGACAAGTGGGCTGGCATTGGTGATCTTGCGGGGGGTTGGTCGTACCACAGCCACGGCACACGTGGTCTTTCGGGTTTGGGCATACGTCTGCGCGGTGCCCCAGGCGACCGCATTGGTAACACGTCTTTATCTGTTTGCGGTAAAGGGAGCACTTCAACATTTCCCCACCGTATCGAAGGTATGTTGGCACGCGAAGACCTGCGAACTGTACGATCACCGTCGTTGTGTTGCTGAGGCGTTTTGCAGTGATGGCGGTAGGGTTCTTTGTTGTAATCACACTAGCTGTAATATTTCGAACAGTATCTTCCAACGGGATATCACGTATCACGCCTTTTGACGTACCGTCTGGTGCGGCTTCATATGTGCTGGTGGAAATTTGGGCATATTGTGTCCTCATCTTGGGCGTCTCTCGGAATTTCAGCGGCGTGGTAAATGCTAGTCGCCAGTCGGGCGGCTCCATGATCGGTGAGTCGAAGGCCGCCTTTAGGTCGGATGATGGTCTTGTAGTCACCACGGGGCAGTGGAGGCATCCGGCTTAATCTTGTTATTTGACTCAGGCATCGCTCACGCCGTTTCCTGCTGTTATTCTCTCGTTGAGAATCCGCACCGGGTTCTAGTGAGTGCCTGCGGGTCGACTTATTTGATCCTACGGTGCTCCATCCTGTACTTTCTTAAAATTCTTCACGAGAAATGGGTTCTCCCTCCACAGTGACCTCCAATTCTTCTCAAAAAGTGGGACGCGTCAAACGCGCCGACCGGCGTTTCTTGGTGCCCGCAGAGCTACGCCGGCCTAGGCAGGCCTAACGCCTGCCAGCGTGGTTGACAAAAATGCGTCGATAAAGGAGTGAAAATTCAAGTCCCCACCTGGAACTTGGTGCCGGTTGATTCCTGATGACAAGCTGAATAGGCGGGTACCAAAGTCTTGTGGGCTTCTAGGTGACTTCCACTGCAAAGCATTCGTTGAAACCAGAGCCGACACGACGCGCTTCCACTCACCGTCAAACTCCAAGGAGAGAGCTTAAAAAGAGAGTTCTAAAAATAAACTGCCATGTTGTTCTTGTTACGATACAATAAATTCCAAACTACTGCGTCTGTGTTGTCTTCACGGCATTATTTGTTCACTTTTCGCTGTCGTAAAAAACCTGCTTTTTTAAACTTCGCTGCCTTTAAGCGTGTATATCTATCTATCTATCTATCTATCTATCTATCTATCTATCTATCTATCTATCTATCTATCTATCTATCTATCTATCTATCTATCTATCTATCTATCTATCTATCTATCTATCTATCTATCTATCTATCTATCTATCTATCTATCTATCTATCTATCTATCTATCTGTCTGTCTGTCTATCTATCTATCTATCTATCTATCTATCTATCTATCTATCTATCTATCTATCTATCTATCTATCTATCTATCTATCTATCTATCTATCTATCTATCTATCTATCTATCTATCTATCTATCTATCTATCTATCTATCTATCTATCTATCTAGCCGCCTACTGCTTTTTGCTCTCCTGGCCGTTTCGATAATCGTGTAAATACCAAGCTTGGTATCTCATAACACGACTGTATGAAGAACATATTTCACTATTCATAACACGAAAATCACGAGATGTCTGTCATGAATGTCATGGTTTATATTTCATGGTCCTGCAGCTCTTGCGGTAGTTTTGTTTACATAGCATGTGGCAAAGCTTGTATGGTACGACATGATTGCATGGCGAACACAAGCGACAGGCCCAAACATGAAAATCATGACATAGTGTCGTGAAACAACATGACTACATGCCACAGGCATAAGGCGCTCGCGGCCGTTTCTCTACACTCTAAAAAAAGGGAGCGAGAATGGAGAAACTGGCTCCGTTCCTGCTTCGGCGCAGCGACTTCCTCCCTTTCGGGCGCTTTACCCGTTGCGCCCTCTCACGGCAAGGACCAAAGGAGCAACGTTCCTCCTTCAGCGTTCAACTTTCTCCTCAATCACGGGGGTCTTGCTCACGCGCATGCGCACGCCAAGCCTATAGCCGGCCGCGGCCAGTAGCGAGCGATTGCTTTTACCTAAGATTGTTGTAAGCAATGCAGGAGTGACGTTTTCTTTTGTTTTATTAGTGTAGAGTAAAAGCCTCTCTTTTCTTATCGTCAGGCACTCGCACGATGCTCCGCACACTTCCATGTGTGTCTCGTGTTGTTTCATACTACCAATTTGTCACGAATACAAGGAGCTCTGCTTCCCAAGCAGTCTTGCTTTATTGATTACCTTAGAGTGTAAAAAAATAATGAATTTTTTTGGTAAGCCCACGCATTTTTAGTTTCGCACGGCACCAACAGCACTCATGAATTCAACGAGGCGCGTAAAAAAGCATCACACTTATTTTTTCAATATTTTTGGAAACCTGATACCACTCTACAGTCCATGCGTGAAAGTACGATCATATACAATTGATAGAGTTATACGTGCCACTACCACAATATGGATGTTGTTTGCAGTTTACCCCCATTTGAATACGGCCGCCATGGCCGGAAGTCGACCCTGCGTCCTCCAGCATAGTCACACGACACCAAATAAGGCTATGCTACCACAGCAGGTGAAAGCACAAAGGGAAACAGGCTGCGAAGTTTCACCGAGCGTTTATTCGCCAGACTAGATTACAACCATCAGAAACTTTTTAAACATCATCATAACTAAACTTTTGTGAAAAGTGAACCAATGACTTCTGTAAGGTAAACCAAATTCTCAATCGCATTGGTTTTGAATTGCCCATGCCAGCACTGAGAAGTAGGAAGAAATTATGCACGCGAGCAGTATGCCTTTCTCGTCCATGATTCTCCTTTGTCGTGAGAAACTCAACACAAAATGCACTTCTAGTAACAGGAGTGCACAGCAAGTAAGTACTAACGCTCACTCACCTTTGTGAAAAGAGTATTCCGAATCCAGAGTAATAACCACCACAGCCACAGCGCTAACAACAAAATTGTGGCACGCACTGTGATTGCAAGTTGACACGCGAGGCGAATCGCGAGAGGCATCTGAAGCAGAAAAGTATGCAGGCACAACATTCTATAAAGTTATAGTAAACTTGCGCACTGCAGCGATAGTTCCTCCACTCAAGTATGAGAGCTGCCGCGACGCCAGCAGCCACTGTCAAAGCTCACGAAAAAATACCGTCGGATGCGAGGTCATCGCTTATTTCTCTCGCAAGACCCGCGTTGAAACGTACGTATACACTGCTGGGACGGTCGTTACCGCATCAAAAACATTGTCGTTGAAGGGCTAGTGGTGTACTATATCCATGGCTAACGGTCACACTTGTGGTACGCACGTAAAAAGAATATAAGCAAACGTTAAGACGAAACAACTAAACGAGGTCGACGTGACCACAGAACACCTACCACGACGGAGACAAAGTTCGGTCTGCATGCTGCGCCCTCTCCAAGTAACAAGAAGAAAAAAAAACGTGACCTCCGAAATGGCTAACGCGCGGCAAGTGTTTGCATTCTCAGAGGCTTCAAGAAAAAGAAGTAACTGTGGCAGTGGTCGACAGATGGCGCAGCGTTCAAATGCCGTGGGCTTGGGGGTATTTGCCTTCGTGAAAATCTGATAAGCTCTAGTAATTATTCCGTTCTTTATTGTGCAACCATTGATTAACTAAGGTTTGCCTAAGCATCAGATACAATATATTTACGTGTGCGCATGTTGTGGTATTGATACAAAACGTAAAAAAAGTGTAAGAAAACCTACTTGTAACCTGTGCCACTCAGGTCAGTCGAAATTCATCGCTATATAAGCTGACGCGCTTTCATAGTAGGGTGTGAGTAAACACGTCGCGGTGTGGGCCGTTGGTGTGAATGGTTGATTGTGCTTTTGTTGCGTACTTGTTAGCGTATACGCTAGTGTACTTGTTGCGTACTGTATGTGTACTATGTGACCATGTGTGCATGTGTAGCTATATGGATTGCATCAGCACATATTAAGCTTTCAGTGTCCGTAAGTAATCCTGAATGGGTTCATGTGTAAACAATCCGCAAGGAAGCCGTGATAGTGGGTAATGACAACGTGCGTCGCGGCAGTCAACTTTTTTAGTTTTGTTCAGTCCCTCCAGAAGGCGCCACCTATCACCTACTTCATTGCTATGACGCTCTCACACCTCCAGTAATTTATATAACGTTGGACATTTATCTATCAATGCTGCACTACGGATTCAGAATGGTTTCGCTGCGATCGAGTGTACGGTTTGGAGGCACCTCTCGTGACCTGCGGACCCGTAAACGCATGGATAACGTCGCTACACTATGTGAATCTGCGAGAAATAAATACAGCAAGCCTAGCATGTGCTCTTCAGGTGAGGGCTGTGCAGAATCCGTGTCTTTCGGAGTGAACGTGGCTTCGCTGACCGAACGAAACGTACTTGCTCCGTCGTTGTGTTTCGCGATGTGTTCACCACCACAGGTTCGTCTGCTTGTTTTTATAATCAATTCGTTCAATATCAAGCTCAGCGGGACCGTTTTTTGTAACTTTCAGTGCCGTGTACTCCTAACGAGTCGAGAATCGTTGCATTTGCTAAGCCTACTCGCTTCGCCGGGGGGCAGCCATGTTGACTTTCATAAGGAGGAACGTGTTTCTCCGTGGATGAGGGAGTAACATTGCTCTATTTAAAGACGAACATTGGGGACATCGCCGTTCCTCCCTAAATAGAGTTTACGTCACTCCATTTTTTTAAGAGTGTTTTTGGTATTACGGTACATCAGTGGATGATGAAACTATATCACTGGTGCAAACATGATAATCATGAGATGCGTTTCATATAACAACATGACTACTTGACAAGTTCATGATGCGCTGGCGGCCGTTTCGCTAGCTTCACTTATACCAAATTTGGTATTACGGTACGTCAGTGGATGATAAAACATATATGACTGGTGCAAACATGACAATCATGAGATGCGTTTCATGTAACAACATGACCACATGCCATGCTCATAATGCGCTTGCGGCGGTTTCGCTAGCTTCACTTGTGCCAAACTCGAGATTACGCGATGCGAACGGACGACATAGGTAAATTACACATCCGAATATGACTATGACGACATTTGTGTCATGTAACAACATGAATACATGCCAACTCATGATGGGCGCACGGCCGTTTCGCTAGATTCACATATGCGAAATTTCGTATAACATGACGTCAATGGATGACAAAGGGTATGTGTCTGGTGCAAACATGAAAATATTGAGATGGTTGTCATGTGCGAACATGACTACATGCCAAAGTAAGGGCGCCAGTACATTTCGACGTTACGCAGTGCCGGCGTGCTCGCCGGCGTTCATTTGGCCGCGTCACGCCGGCGTTGTCATGCCAGGCGCTGGTCCTGCCATATACTCGCAGGCGCGCGCCGTGCTGTGTTGCTTTGACGCATGCGCGTTTCAGAGCGTCCAGCGTCGCTCCGTCACGAAGAGAGGGAGACGCAGTGTTGTCTGGGTAACGCATCGGTGCGAAATACAGCATGTCGCATTTCGTGCCGGTTGCCATCAGGCCCCGTCGACGGACGCTGGTCGCGCCTGGCGTCAGACTATATAGAGTGCTCGCGTTTTGCTAACGTAGCGTCGCTGTGTCCAGCATGCGCGCACGTCAACGCTACATAGGAGTATATTGGGCCCTTCATGATACGTTCGCGGCCGTTTTGGTAGCTCCACATATACCAAGTTTGGTGCTACGTGACGTTAATGAGTGACGAAAGATATATGACTGGTGCAAACATGATATTCCGGACACGCCTGTCATGTAAGAACATGCCAACATACCTCGCTCATAGCGTGCTCGCGGCCATTTCGCTAGCTCCACATATACAAAATTTGGTATCACGTGACGTGAATAAATGACGAATGTAAAAGACAAAGCGAAACATGATAATGATGACACTGAAGTCATGTACGGCATCACTTATTTCCACCTCGTGATGTTGTGCTGTTTTTAAAGTGACATATCAACCTTTCTTATTCCCGCAGGGCGAGGGTTCGAATACCGGCTGCGGCGGCTGCATTTCCGATGGAGGCGAGAATGTTGTAGGCCCGTGTGCTCAGATTTGGGTGCACGTTAAAGAACCCCAGGTAGTCTAAATTTCCGGAGCCCTCCACTACGGCGTCTCTCATAATCGTATAGTGGTTTTGGGACGTTAAACCCCACATATCAATCAATCAACCTTTCTTATTTGTGCCTCGCATATCATCAATTCCCATTGTATATAAAATCTGCCAATTTTTCAGTGCCTCAATCACTTTACATGCCATCTGCATCACTGTGAACGCTGCACAGTGCGTTCCCGTATCTCATAATATGCTGGAAGGTGCTGGAAACGCTGTACATTCTTGTTCATTTTCGCCCAGCACTGTTAAACTGACGCCTTCTGAAACATTATGCCCGGAACTTGAGCCGCGAACGCACTGCATGCCCTACCCTCTGATTTTACGCTCCTCCTTCAGTACGAAGGCGAGCGTTTCCGACGGCCGCCCCCTGTGAACACAGCATTGCTCTCACAGTTGCCCCCGAGCAGCCACGATGTCACGTGACAGAGTGTACGGTTATGTCACGTGACTGAGTGGTACGGGTGTGAGCGGTCTCACGCGGCGACCGGTCGCAGCACAAGGTAAGAGGCATGGCCTCAGAGATCACGTGCTGGCGGGAGGCTCCTATTTGAAAAGAGAGCGACGTTTTATGCATAGTTTTTCTGGGAGGCGTTGGTTAAGCACACATGCCTTTGCTTAAGGGTGTGACGCAGTGCGTCATGGTGTGCTGGAAGACACTGGGACATGCTGCAGAGTGTTGGCCACTTGCTGCGCAGTGTATGAAAATGCATGAGTAACGCTGTTGAGGGCGTCCGATTGTCTCATAATGTTTTGAGAGTCCCTATGACAAGCTGTACAGCGTTGCCCAGTGGTGCCTATTGCATGGAGAGACAGTGCGAATGATGTACAGGCTTTCCAGGTGTTTTACGAAGCTCTAGGAGGCACTGTAGCACTGCAGAAGCTTTCCAAGTGCACTGGACACACTGGCGGCATACAGAAGATTCTTGGACGCTAGGTGACTTCTGATATTTGTAAAATTTGATGCATTATAACATGTCAAACAAATTTCTTTTTTTTGAGTTTGCCAAAATATAGCTGTGTCGTGTATCGTACGTCTATTATATATATAGTCTGTCGAACGCTTATCTATACTCGGCAACACTTTTTCTGTGGCAACACAGCCAAAGCTACGTGCGCGAAGCTTCAGAACATGTGTTACTACACCAAGTAGTCGGTTTTTATGCAATTTCGTTTCGGTTTCGCAAGCGCACCCAACATGTACTATTTCGCGTGACGACCATGCAATAAGCCTTACATTGACCTGGGAGATAATAAATAAAATATAATTTTATAGAGAAAGAACACGAAGCTTTACGGAAGCGTTGAGATTTATTTCAGAAAAAGAAACCTTCGGAGATCACAAGTACAGTGGGAATCGACGATATGTAAGGCATGACTGAGAAAGGTTTATATGTCACTTTAGAATTAGCACAACGTTACGAGGTCGAGGTAAACGATACCATACATTTACTTACATGACATGATTATCATGCTTAGATGTGTCGTTTACCATCGTCATCTATTCACGTCACGTGATACGAAATTTAGAATACGTGGAGCAAGCGAAACGCCTTCGAGCATGCTATGAGTGTGGTATGTTGTCATGTTCTTACGTGACACGTGTGTCAGGATTATTATGTTTGCATCAGTCGTGTATTTCGTCATTCATTCACGTCACCTAACACCCAAAACGGTTAGTGTGGAGCTAGCAAAATGGCCGAAAGCGCCTCTTGAAGGGCCCAGTATACTCCTATGTTGCGTTGACGCGCGCGCACGTGGGCACAGTGACGCTACGTTAGCAAAATGCGAGCACTCTATAGTCTGGCGCCAGGCGTGACGGGCGCGACGAGAATCTGTCGGCGCAGCCCGACGTAAAATGCGACATGCTCCATTTCATGCCTAACGTAAATCGCGGGATCAAATCCTGGCTGTGGCGGCTGCATTTCCGATGGAGGCGGAAATGTTGTAGGCCCGTGTACTCAGATTTGGGTGCACGTTAAAGAACCCCAGGTGGTCTAAATTTCTGGAGCCCTCCACTACGGCGTCTCTCATAATCATATGGTGGTTTTGGGACGTTAAACCTCAAAAATCAAATCAATCAAATCAATCGATGCCTAACGTGAAGGCTGGTGCACACCGGCGACTAGCAGCAGTCGCCATCACCATTTGCGACTGGCGACTAAAAAGCGACTGATGTTCACACCGGCAGGGGCTGTATGCGAGTGACCAGAAGTCGCAAAAGCGGCGAGTCACGTCCGGATCTCGTTATCAGCGAGACCGACGCCGATCAGCTGAGCACCGCCAGCTAAGTGAGCGGAGCAAACCGGGTGCACCGCATTTATTGTTTTCGTCCGTTCTCGCACAGCGTTCCCACCAGCGTCAAGTTCGATTCAAGCAAAGAACAAGCCATTATCATGGTGCTGATGCGCTGTGCCATGGTGTCAGCGCTTGCATCACAGATGCTTCCAAAGAAAAAAACAAGCCGGTAGTGGGTGTGACCGTCCTTTCGATAGCGGGAGTTGGCCGGCCATGCGAGCCACCTGCCTCCCGAGCTGCGCTGAGACAACGAGGAGTATTTCCGAGAGTCGTATGTATTCAGAAACGGTCCTTCAATTTAAATTGACTTGCCACAGCCTACAATACAGCACAAACGCGTCTTGAACGCGGTGTGTTAAGTCGTTGCCAAGGCATGAAGCACAAACGCGTTCTAAACGCGCTGCATTGAAGGCGGTGACAGATCAAGATCAAGACAATAAAACGGTTCTGAATACGGAGAAAAGGTAGTGCACAATTTATTTTCTATTTATTTTGACGGTGTTTCCCCTCTTACGAATACCGCCACGTAACTTCCACCCTTTACTCGAGCTGCTGCGCCCCGCCGTCTCTAAGCCAAGTATTATGCGGTGGCCATGGTGCCAGAGACCCAGAGGAACGCACTCGTTTGTATCTGGCGGCAGGAAGCCAGCGCAGTGAAAAAACAAAAGAACTAAAATTGAGCATCGCTGATTGGTTTCAGCAGCTTTGCGACTGCAGTCGTGCGACTGAAAAATCGGTCACGAAGCGACTAGCCAAAACAGTCGCCTTGCGGCCGTTCGCAAATGGTCGCGCGACCGTTGCTAGTCGCCGGTGTGCACCAGCCTTAACGTGCCTCCAGTCACCCGTTCGCCTTCGCTGCACGGGTTCAGACTCTCTAACGCAGCACTGCCAAAATACAATTCACCAATTTTCTCGTGCAGAAGATCAAATAAACGTTTTGTTCACTCTATTTACTTGCAAGAATATTGTCTTTCGACGACATTCGCAATGAAATTTGCTAATATCGGGTCAATTTTTTGCCATCTGCTCGCGTGCATTTTCGATGTCACTTCCATGACGAAATATGTCCTTGAAGTCCAGATAGACCTCGGCAAAATACACTCTAAAGATAAATTTAGAAAGTTATATTTTCTTCCCCTGAAACCAAATGTTGATAATTGTAGCAACTTAAAACAAAAGCAATTATTGCATCGCAAATTATCCTGAAAATAATTTTTTGCTTGCTCTTAAGGTTCTCAAGCTAAAGCTTACTCGCTATGGTGGTGTCACACGTGGTGGTAGTTAATTGTAGGCTATTAACACCAAAGAGTTTTATGCAAGGGCACGCCAAGAAATTCCATCATCGAAATGACGTCGACAAATATACACGACGAGATGGCAAAAAAAAAAGTTGTCTCAACTGAAGTAGAAGCCATGTCCTCTCAAAGGGAGTACGTCATCCGCGGAGTCACGGCTAGATACCCTAGGCTTCGCAAACACGCCTTTTATGTTAATAAATTTTCTGCCACAGTGCTTTTGGTTGAATGAATGGTGTACCCCCTCCAAAATCGGCAAAAAGAAGTATAGTGTAATAATCATGGCTTCCGCGCATAGCTTTTGCAATTGGTCATTGCGACGCATCTATTGCAACTTTGTCAGCGTCCTAACACAACGCGATGTGGCGACCTTAGACCAATCGTCAACGTCGTTGATTCTCCTTGAATTGATTGAGGGTACGCATGATGCCTGTAGAGCTTCCTTCTGGTCTAGCTGTGGTCTAAGTACCATTGACAGGCAGCGGTACGATGACCTCATCCGAAGTTCTGCGTTATATCAGCTATGCTCTTCTCGCTGTTACAGCACTTTTTGGATTACCCTCTCACTGTTAATGACTCTCACAATGGTGTCTTCAATAATCATGACCGTTACCGTCGGCATAGAGGTGTGTCACCAATCGTCGACGCGTGTGCTTTCACCGTAAACTGTGCTATGGCTGCTAAATCCCCATATACACAAGCTTTCCTATATCACTGGAAAGTAAACACTGAACCATTTCTGAAAGGAATCCTGTTGCTTTCGTGTTACACCAATTAACGGAGGGAAACATCACTGTTCAGGCTTTTCAAATGCGGAGCATTGCGTAGAAGTACGCGTCGTGCGTCGTTGGCGATGTTCACACCCCAATTGCGCATGCTCGCGCCTCACTTGTCGTGCGAAAAATTTGCTTCTCAACCCCCCCCCCCCCCCCTCTGTCACCCCGCAAAGTCGACCGAGCTAGTAAATACCGACTCTTCAAGCTGCACAACCGTTCGCTGTAGTAGGCACTGAATCGCACATCAGCGTACCACCACTCGTTAAAGGCAACGCTTCTCCTTCATTCAACCAATAGGAACAATAAAGACAAAATAATAATCAAGCACTCCCAAACCATAAAGTTACATTCACGTGATACCGTCACCACTCTCCGACGCATTTACTCGAGTTCCACTGAACTTCATCGGTTTACAAAATCTCGCATCACTCGCCGGCAGTCCGCGGACGCCTCGGCTCATGGGCACCTACGTCACATGCATATGGTCTAAAAGTCCCGTGCCAGCCCGAGTGGCCTCAGGTGATCTGCGCCCTTGATGCTGGCTGCATCCGTTGGGGCATCTGCTATGCCAGGTTATGTGATCTGCTCCCTCCATACATATGAGAAAGGCCACAACGGTGACCCAATTCCAACCTAAACAGCAGTTAGGTAGTGAATCATACCTATTTCTGTTGTGATGCAACTTACTGTAAGTGAACTACTCGAGCGCATGCGCATCGTAGACCGACGCAGTAGTGCAACCGCTGTTTTTCCTAGCGATTATAACGCGTGTTTGCCCGACCTTCGGGAATATGCACATGCTCGACGTGGCTCAGAACACCAGTAACAAGAACCAGTTGCGCAAACAATGCGAAATATAGAAGCGTGCGAGAATCGGATAGAAAATCAAAAAGAGAGCGAGAGCACGTCAAAAATTTCCGTGTCTAACTTAACATGGCCGCACTGGCATGCACCTCACGCTGTCAGCTGCCAGCTGCCCAAAAGAAATCGTTTGGACGGTCCTGGGCCGCCCGCAGGCCACTAGGCACGCGAAAAATGAACATGCGTCCGATCGATCCCGGACCAGTGGGCGGAGCTTCCTGTTAGTTCCCAAGAAAAAGGAATCTGGCGCCGGCGTCCGCGGCCGTCCGGAGCCGTCCGGGACGTGTATATCGATGAAGCAGACTGTGGGTAGATGAGGGTGGCATTTTTTAGATGCGAAGCACCTCTTTGACTAGCCTATGTAACGCTAGCTCTCTGTCCGCACTACGCTACCCTAGCCACAACTGCGGGGGTGGTGTCAGCATCTGTTCTCGCGATTCAGGGGTAAATATAAACTATCGGTCGCTGGTCTCGCAAAACAGTATACCATTATCTGTGTTATGCAGGCATGAGCCGCATGAGCCTGAGAATTTCACGTTATTGATGACTTGTCCAGCCAGATGTATTTGTCTAACTATCCTACTCTCTCACACTAATTTTAGTGCACCACAAGTAATTGAGTAAGAGAGCATCTAGGCGTAAAATATCATCCATACGTAGACTGCTAGATCGCCAGATACGTAAACAGAAATGCTCAAAGTACCTTCAGTACGCTAAAAATCGCATTTATTATTTAGCGAGAAGTGATAGTGCCTTTAAAAAAAGTAGTGCAGACGACAATGTAGCACTACGTGGGGTGTGAGCTCCGAATGGTATGCCGGAAAGCGCCCTTTGTCTCGCTTCCAGCGTTTACTGATGAGGTAATTTTTTCTACTTGAAATCATCAGTTTTTATAAGTCCGCAACTGGAAGTTTGTAGTGTTTACGCAGACTCTCTTTGTCGGGAGGTAGACAGAAGGCGAATAATGAAGGGGCTTTTTTCTCTTAATCACCAGCTACTGTATTACCGTGAAGGGGCTTTTGAACAAATTATCAGTCGTGCGAATTCAAGTTCGCGCAATAAACTGTGTTTATCTGTTGACATTATTCCGGCCATCATGTTGCTTAAATGAGCTATGTCCGGAATAGACAGCGACGGTTGGCGATGGCACTGCTACTATCGCGCACTCTTGTTGTATTTATTCATTTATTTATTGCCAATACCTACAGCGCCCACGTATAACGTTGGTTATCAGCAGCGATAACCTTTAAATACGCGTTTAAAAACATACTCAAAAAAGTAATAAGTTTCAGAACAAAAAAAGAAAAAGAAAGCAAAATGTAGGATAGCGACAAGCAATAACACTGCCGTGTACATAAAAGAAATAAGTTAATTAATAAAGCATGCTATAGTGACACATATTTAGCAGAAAATACACAGCAAAGGAAGTTTAAACATAATGCACACACACACATAAATATATATAAAAATATATATATAATTGGCTCTTCTTTATCAATCGGACATGTCATCATCATTTGTATAATTTCCTCCTCTGTAGATATCATCATCAGTGTTTGCCAGCTCGGGCTCGTCTCGAAGAAAGCTCTTCTTCATAAGTGGTGGACGGTGCTTCTCGATCCCCAAGTCCTCTCGCACGTTACCACTGGAGCTTCGCTCGGGTCGTCGTCTACAACCACTTGCCATGGCAGTGCAACACAATCCTGGTCCATTCAACACCTCCAGCCCAGTGCAGTTCCACCGTTGACGCTGGCCATCCACAGCCATCAGCGTGAAAGAGGATGGCGTTGAAGAATGGCTACACACCTACGACCTCGTCAGCAATTTGAACAGGTGGGATACTCTACACAAGTTACATACGGTCTCTTTGTACCTAACTGATGTAGCCAAAACCTAGTTTTCGAACCACCTCCAAGATATTCCCGACTTTGACATGTTAGCACGGCAACTCCGTCAGATTTTCGGTTCCCCAACAGTTCGCGCTGAAGGCAGCAACGAAGAAGCTTGTTGAACGCGTTAAGCTGGCGGGTGAATTATACACCTCGTACATTGAGGATGTTCTTGCCTTGTGCAAGGGTGTGAATTCATCTATGCCTCAAAACGACCAAATACACCATATTATCAAAAGCATAAATACCGTCGCATTCAACACCCTTGCGTCACGAAACCCCACCACAATTCAAGATGTCATCACCATTTGCCAGAGACTAGAAGAACTTCAGTCTCTTTGTCTTTGCCATGATGCCTCGAACATTCGTCTTCCTGTGGCTCTCTGAATCCATGCTCTGGTCCACGATATTGTTCAGGAGGGGGTTCATGGGCACTGCTCTTCCTGCGCTCCACCATCTACTTTAGCATCAGCTCTATCCAACTTGCGGAACATCATTAGGCAAAATATTGCATCTGCGTCACATCCGCCGAATCCAGACCTTGTCAGGTGCCAACGTACCCAGAAGTCGTGGCGCTTTCAACACCCACCACTATCCTAGCGGCTACACCAGGTGGCAATGTACCTGTGGCGTCAGTGTCACCACCGATGCGTCCACAGCGGTATTGCGCCATGCCGCGTCCTTCACGCCCAATCTGTTATTATTGCAGCTATAGGGGTCATATATCTCGCTTTTTCCGAAGGCGCGAACAGGACAAGCAACGTGGCTACGCTCCAGAGGAAAGTGGACGCTCCAGTCCACTCACAAACTACCAGCGCACGTCTTACCAGTCTTCTTTTTAGCGTTCGCCCTCTCCACCTTTCAGTATTGGTCTGCCTGTGAACTGCCGTGAGTCTCGTCGCTGCTCACTATCTCCCAATTGCCGTTCCGTGTCGCCTCTGCGACCTGCCTCCAATGTTCTGAATACCCACTCGCAAAACTTCCCAATGCGGTTTTAGGAGGGAAAACTGCATCCATCAGACAGCCAGTAATTCCTCTAGACAGACCATCGAACTTGTTAACAGTGTTAGTAGAAGGTTTACGCATCGAAGCTCTAGTGGATAACCCTACACCACCATACTCGGGCCCGTCTCACCGTGCTGCGACGAACGCCATTTGTCGCCCACTCGCCCAGTGTACAGCTGTTGTTATTTCATAGACGGTATTCGTCATCATATTGCTGTTGCAGTTCTCCGTGAGTCCACCCACGAACTCGTTTTGGGGTGGGATTTACAGTCGTCTGCACGCGCTTCTATATCTTGTCATCAGCACCTCATCCACCTCAATCCCACCGACTCTTCCTGTATCGGAACACGAAGAGCGCATTTGTCTCCACACCACGTCAGATTATGTGCTTCGGCCATCCCGAGAAGAAGTACTTAGCGTTGTTTGCTTCAACATTGTGGATGGCGACGTGCTTCTGCTACCTCATGGCCAAATGGTACATCGAGGCATTCTGACCATTCCAGGCCTTGTTCGTTCTGAAGGGTCTGCTTTTATTACTGCATTAAATCAGACCCCCGAACCCTTATTGTTGCCCTGAAGATCAGCAGTCACATGCGATATTGACCCGCATCCCGTTTCAATTGCTGCCCTTCCAAGTCAAGAAGACCTACCAGAGCCAAGCATGCCACCACTCAACTCTTCCACTCCTCTATCGGTGACAATAAGCCCTGATCTGACAGCAGCCCAGAGTCAAGAATTGCTGAATTTATTGAACAGACATCTCTTTTTCTTTGACGTTCATTCTGATAACTGGAATGACACCTTCTGAAATTCACCGAATTCAGACTGACGGCTCCCAAATTATTCACCGGCGCCCATACGTGTCTCTTGCAGAAAGGAAGATAAGCGAGGAAAGTGTCTCAGACATGCTTCGACGGAATATCATACGTCCTTCCTCGAGTCTATAGTCTTCGCCAGTTATTTGGGTGCAAAAGAAAGACGGAACAGTACGTTTTGGCATTGATTACTGGGCACTGAACATAATAACGCGAAAAGATGTTTACCCTCTTCCACCAATCGATGGCGCACTAGATTCGTTGCATGGCGCAGACTATTTTTCCAGCCTTGACCTGCGATCGGGCTACTGGCAAATATCAGTGCACGAATCTGACAGAGAAGACGGCTTTTAGCACCCCAGATGGGCTATATGAATTCAACGTAATGCCTTTCAGACTCTGTAACGTTCCTGCTTCCTTCGAACGTATGATCGATAGGAGACTGCGTGGCCTGAAGTGGGAAACCTGCTTATGCTACCTCGACGACATCATAGTGTTTTGTCTACCTTTTCGCAACATCTGCAACGTCTCGAAGAAGTCCTAGGTTGCCTTGCAAAAGCCGGTTTACAGCTGAATACAAAAAATGCACCTTCACAAGCAAGACGATCAAGGTTCTAGGGCACTTACTCAGCAAAGGCGGTATTCGACCGAATCCTGAGAAGCTTGTCGCCGTCCTCGAGTATCGCCGTCCATTGCTTCAAAAAGACCTGCGCAGTTTTTTCGGCTTCGCATTCTACTTTCGGCGCTTCATACGCGATTTCGCAAGGCTTGCTCCTCCGCTTCATCAAATTGTCGCAAGTAACATGACATTCGTCTGGCCAGATGACTGTCAAAAGGCTTTTCTGGTGTTGAAGCAAGCCCTGACATCCGACGCGGTACTATGCCACTTCGATCCAGGAGCACCCACCATTCTTAACACTGACGGCCGTGGTGATGGTCTTGGTGCCATTCTACTGCAGCTTGACAACACCGCACGCGAACGTGTCATCGCCTACGGCAGTCAGGCTTTGACTGCTGCGGAGAAAAATTACACAATAACCGAACAAGAGGGGATACTGTTGTAAGGGTGGTACAAAAGTTTCGTCCATACCTCCACGGCCACCACTTCACAGTCGTCACTGACCACAACGCACTGTGCTGGCTCTCGTCGCTAAAGAAGTTATCGGGCCGTCTTGGTCGCTGGGTGCTTCGTTTAGAAGAGCACAACTTTGATGTCGTCTACAGGCCTGGCAAGAAGCACCAAGATGCTTATGCTCTTTCTCGCTGCCCTCTGCCCAACCGTAATAGTCCACCGTCAACAATTTCCACCGCACAATTACCCATCGCAGTTCTCAGTTGGCTAAGATCCAGCCACCCTTCTACCCTTATGTCACTCAACGCGTTGATATTACTGCCGCTCCATAATAGCACGCCTAGAAGGAACCTCCACTCCGCCGAACGCCCAACTTTGCTGAAAAATGGAACAATTAAAGCTTCAGGATGGTACTTTACATCGCTATATTTACCACGTTGAAGGCAACAAATGGGTCCCTGCTATACCACGTTGTCTACAATGTCAGGTTCTTGAGACATTCCATGATGATACTACTGCTAGGCATCTGGGCTATCACAAAACGTACGACAAAATACGCAGTCGGTTCACCTGGCCTGGCCTCTTATCCGCCATTGCCAAATATTTTTCTTCGTGTGCCTTAAGTCAACGGCGAAAACGACCCACTACTGCTCCTTCTGGCTTTCTCCAACCTCTTCTTTGTGCCGCTTTGTCATTCGAAGTCGTCGGGATAGACTCGTATGGCTTCCTTCCCATGACCTACCATGGAAAGCGTTGGATTGTAACGGCTTTTGACCACCTCACTTGTTACGCGGAAACAGCCTCACTGCACGCTGGTACAGCCACTGAAGTAGTCAATTTTTTTTCTGCGTAACATATTTTGACGCCATGGAGCTCTACGTGTTCTGCTCAGTGACCGCGGCAGGGTCTTTTTTTCCTCTATAGTCGCTGAGGTTCTACGCGCCACCAACACCATCCACAAGGCAACTTCTACTTATCATCCACAAACAAATGGCTTGACGGAACGATTTTATCGTACCCTCTTAGACATATAATACCCTATACCCTATAATACTGCTACGCAACGTACCCTATAATACTGCTACGCAACGTACCCTATAATACTGCTACGCAACGCACCACCGGCTTTTCTCTCCATTTTCTGGTCCATGGCTGCTCTTCAAATGTAACTCTTGACGTCTCCTTCCTTTAGGCTCCAGCTACCTCAGCACGCCCTTTATCAGCACAATTTATGTCTCGCCTCGAGCCCTGCCCTCATCTGGCCCGAATCAACGCCGGCATCTCTCGGGAAGCTCGCAAGTCTCGCTACGACTCAACTCACCGTGCTGTCACCATTTTCACAGGAGACGAAGTTCTTCTGTGGACTCCCGTGTGTGTGCCCGGCATATGTAAAAAATTCCTCAGTCGTTTTATAGGACCGTACACGGTGATTGAAAGTTGAAAGTGCGGCCAGGAGCCGCTTCCAGTGTGACAGGGAATTAGCGTGAGCGCAGTCACCGACTCTTCTTTATCACTTGGACATGTCATCATCAGTGTGTGCCAGCTCGAGCTCTCGAGCTCGTCTCGAAGAAAGCTATGCGTCCTAATATATATATATATATATATATATATATATATATATATATATATATATATATATATATATATTGTGGCAAAGCCTTCGAACAGTGGGTCGTCCTCTCGAGTGCCTTCTAGTGGGTCACCCTTTTTCATAAGAAGAAGAGCAGCTCGTGCAGAGAGTCGGTCCCCGCATTGACTGTCACTGTCGTGAATCATCAACGAGTGTTCGCCATTAAACGTCTTAACAATTTAGTGGACAGTGCTGCCCCTTCAAACATCTTTTGTTCGCATTCGATGCCCTTCGAGCTTCGATCCCGTACTGTGCCTTCTACCATGCACCAGGACGCCGCTCAGCAAACGCTCCCTCCTACACCGACGCCATGTCCCGGTGTCCCCCGCATCCGCGACCCTCATGTCTTCACCGGCGCAGATGGCACCGACGTCGAGGACTGGCTCGCCATGTACGAACGTGTGAGCGTCCCCAATCATTGGGATGAGGCAGCTAAACTCGGTAACCTGTTTTTCTACCTCGCGGGTGTGGCCGGAATGTGGTACAATAACCACGCATCTGATTTCCCGACTTGGTCCGCTTTTAAGACCACAGTCGTTGACGTGTTCGGCCGCCCTGCCGTTCATAAACTGCAAGCCGAACAGCGTTTACGTGAACGAGCACAGCAGACTGGCGAGTCCTTCACAAGTTACATCGAGGACATCCTTGACTTGTGCAAGAAAGTCGACCTGAACATGTCAGAGGCTGACAAAGTCACGGATGTTCTAAAAGGCATCGCCGACGATGCCTTCACCATGCTCCTGGCCAAGAACCCTCATACTGCGGCAGAAATCATTACATTATGCCAAAGTTACGACGAGCTGCGGCAGCAGCGCTTGATGACCATCGATCGCCACCACGTGATGCTGGTCTCTCGGCTTTGTCAGCGGTTCCTGACCACACAACCTTGCGCGCCGAAATCAAGTCATTCGGGCGTGAGGAAGTTGCCCGCCAGGTTTCTTTACTGGCTTTTGCTCCGCCGCAACATGCTCAGCAGCCATCAAGTACACTTGTACCTCCGCTCCGCCGAGCCATTCAGCAGGAAATTGTGCAGGTCGTTCCAGAATACCACCAGCCGCCTCCTGTATCTGCGCCACTCAGCTACGCCCAAGTTGTAGCCAGGCCGCCCCCACCGATTTCTGTGGATTGCCCTCTAAAATACACCGAAACCACCGCGAGGCCCCAGGCCTTTGGAGAAACTGTGTCGCCTACATACGCCGACGTCACCCACGTGCCCCGAGTGCCGCCCACCATGCACTCATATCAGCAGCCGGCTCGCCCATCGCGTTCTGCGACATGGATGGGACCCGGGAACAAATGGTGCACTGCTGACAATCGCCCCATCTGCTTTGCTTGTGGTCGCGTTGGTCATGTCGCACGCTATTGCAATCGTGTGCAGCTGCCACATTAAATAAGCAGCGCCAAGAGAACAACGAAGAACACGCGCAGCGGGAGAAGAAGACGAGGTTCTCTTCCGATCAGTTTGCCAGTATTCTGGTACAATTAAAGTGAGTTTCCTGGATTCGACTGCTGCTGTTTCTGCATTGTGACACTGGTGGAGGCGCTGGGTACATGTTCGGGACGCCTGACAACAGCCCCGCATCTGGTAAAGAAAGACTTCCGCGCATCGACACCCCCGTTCACCGCAGCAGCCGGCGCCTGTTAGGCCTCAGCCCGGAGTTTGGTCCATTGCCGGAAAGCGTGACTGTGCCAGAAAGCATGACGGCGCCTGGAAGCACTGGCCCCAACATGTCCAGCCCCAGCACGACACAGGTGACTGTTTTGAACCCTCGACTTCCGGTTGACTTCCACGGAAACGCATATGAAGATGCACATGACTGGCTCGAGGAATTCGAGCACACAGCGAATGTTAACGGTTGGAACACCACACAGAAATTGGGCTACGTTTATTTTCCGCTTCAAGACGGAGCCCGAACGTGGTTCACGAATCGCGTGTGGTCGTCTTGGGACGAGTTCCGGCAGAAGTTTCTCGACACGTTCGCGAGCACTGAAAGACGAGAAATTGCACAGCGTCTCCTCGAGTCACGGATTCAGAAACCAAATGAATCCGTTACGATGTTTGTTGAGGACATGGCGCGGCTATTTCGTCGAGCAGATCCTAATATGCCCGAAGCCAAAAAGGTTAGCCACCTCATGCGGGGCATTAAGGAGCAGCTGTTCGCTGGCCTCGTACGAAACCCGCCTACAAGTGTGGATGAATTCTCCAAGGAGGCGACATCTATCGAACGCGCACTGCATCTACGTTATCGCCAGTATGACCGCCCAACCCACAGTGCACCGATCAGCGTGGCAGCCACTACCACAGCAACAACACCCGACGAAGCTTCTTTGCGCCAACTAATACGAGAAATCGTACAAGAAGAGGTCAAGAAACTCGTCGCCAAACCGAACGACTGCGCGATCGCCTCAGTAACGGAAGTTGTACGCCAGGAGATCAGGCAAGCGCTCTCGCTTCCTGAGCCGAACACGAGCACTTTCAGGGCAAGCTATGCAGACGTAGTCCGCTGACAGCCAGCGAACGTACCGACACCACATCAGTACCACCAGCAACATCCACCGACAACGCCTTGGTACTACAGAGAAACTTCGATGCCGAGGCGGCCACCACTTCGCAAAACAGACATCTGGCGTACCCCTGATCATAGGCCCCTGTGCTTTCACTCTGGGGAAGCAGGCCACATCGTTCGGTATTGCCCGTATTGCGCCGCAGGGTACCAAGGGTTTCCTTCTACGGTTCCTCGGCGCCATTTCAACGGAACACCTGACGTCGACACGAATGTCATGACCCCGCGGGATGATCCTCCTGGGTTTCGGTCACGCTCACCCTCTCCTGGGCGTTATTCTCCATCTTCTAGACGGAGCACCACTGACATGCCAAGAGGGAGATCTCCTAGTCCACGCCGGGGAAACTAAAAGCAGCGACCTCGGGGGGGAAGGTTGCGAATCGTCGAAGTGCTGAAAATCCCCCATTACTGCCGAGCGAAGAGAGACACATTTTCAATGAATCGACGAAGGATGGGGTTGTTACTGCCGAAGTCGCAATTACGATTGACGGACATGACGTCATGGCATTGGTCGACACTGGCGCGGACTTCTCAATAATGAGTGAGAGTCTGGCAGACACGCTCAGGAAGGTTAGAATGGAATGGACAGGACCGCAGATTAGAGGAGCTGGAGGGCAGCTACTCACACCTACCGGAAAGTGCACCGCAAGAATGAAGATAGGGGATGCATCCTTCGTCGCAACTTTTGTTATCCTTTCTGAGTGTTGCAAACAGGCAATCTTGGGGATGGATTTCTTGCGGGAATATGGTGCCATCATAAATATTCCGGACGGTGTACTGACCTTTTCAGCGGATCAAAGCGCAGCGCTACACCGAAAATCCCTACGAGTCATTGACGATGTGACCGTACCTCCGTTATCGTGCCGCCTTGTTTCAGTCACGTGCAGCGAGCAGAATACTGGAGAAGGAATCGCTGAACAAGTATTGACGCTCCTACTATCTCGTGGTGTTGCAATTGCCAGAAGTATCGTCAATGTTGTGTGCGGTGAAGCAGAGGTTCTGTTGACGAATTTGACCAACGAGCGACGACACATTACACAAGGCACTACAGTTGCCTACTTCGACGAGATCACCGAAATCCGCGAGTGCTGTGTAGTACAACAGGACGAGCCGCAAGCCACGTCAGCCCTACCACCTATTGACGTAAGCTCGGATTTGTCACCAGCGCAGAGACAGCGTCTATTAGATCTTCTGCACCAGTTCAAAGACTGTTTTTCATCGACCTCGAGGGTCAGTCAAACGCCACTGACGAAACATCGGATAATAACAGAGGAGACGGCAAGGCCAATACGACAGAATCCATACCGCGTAGCACCGAAAGAGCGTGAAGCAATCCAAGAACAAATGAAGAAAATGCTCGATGATGACGTCATCCAGCCGTCAAGAAGTCCTTGGGCGTCGCCGGTAGTGCTGGTTAAAAAGAAAGACGGAAGCTTGCGATTTTGTGTCGACTACCGCAAGCTGAACCGTGTGACAAAAAAGACGTATACCCATTACCGCGCATCGATGATTCACTCGACAGGCTTAGGTATGCACGCTACTTTTCGTCAATGGACCTCAAAAGTGGGTATTGGCAAATTGAGGTCGACGAGCGAGATACAGAAAAAACGGCTTTTGTAACGCCTGACGGGCTTTATGAATTTAAAGTCTTGCCATTTGGATTGTGCTCAGCCCCCGCAACATTTCAGAGACTGATTGATACCGTTCTGTCAGGCCTTAAGTGGCAGACATGTCTGGTCTATCTGGACGACGTCACTGTTTTTTTCAAAAACGTTTGAGGAACACCTGAGCAGGCTCCTATCGGTATTCAGAGCAATAAGATCTGCCGGCCTTACACTGAAACCCGAGAAGTGTCACTTCGGTTTCAAGGAGCTTCAATTTTTAGGTCATGTGGTGAGCCATGAAGGTGTTCGACCTGATCCCGATAAGATTGCGGCCGTCAGAAAATTTCCGGTACCAAAAGACAAGAAAGCAGTCAGGCGTTTCCTTGGCCTATGCGCATACTACCGAAGGTTTATTGCCAATTTTTCCCACATAGCCTCGCCGTTAACACGACTCACAAGAGAAGACGTTTCGTTCACATGGGGCGACGATCAACAGGTGGCATTTGACGATCTCCGACAACGCCTGCAGACTCCCCCTGTGATTGCTCACTTTGATGAGGATGCTCCTACCATGGTCCATACAAATGCCAGCAACGTGGGTTTAGGCGCTGTACTCGTCCAGTGGGAAGACTCAGCCGAGCGTGTGATCGCATATGCTAGTAGGACGCTTTCCCGCGCCGAGTCCAACTACTCTACAACGGAAAAAGAGTGTCTTGCTGTCGTATGGGCGGTTATGAAGTATCGTCCGTACCTCTATGGTCGTTCCTTCTACGTAGTCAGCGACCATCATTCCCTCTGCTGGCTGACCAACTTGAAAGACCCGTCTGGTTGGCTCGCACGGTGGAGCTTACGCCTTCAAGAGTTTGATATGACGGTCGTGTATAAGTCCGGACGGCAGCACGCCGACGCCGATTGCTTATCAAGGTCACCGATAAAGCGCGATGATGACACAGACGATGAGAGCATGGCGTTTGTAGGAGTCGTTGACACCACTACGATTTCGTGCAAGCAGAAAGAAGACAGTGAGTTCCTTCCTCTTATTAAATTTTTGAATGGCCGGACAACAACCGTCCCTAGAAGATTTGCAAGGAACCTGCCGTCATTCTGCTTACGTAGTGGTGTTCTCTATAAGAAGAACTTTTCCTCCAGAGGAAGCACCCACCTACTTGTCGTTCCGACGTCACTTCTTGAGGAGATACTTTGTGCTTGCCACGATGAGCCAACGTCTGCTCATCTCGGATACACACGCACATTGGCAAGAATCCAACAGAAATACTACTGGCCAAGACTTCCAGCTATTGTGAAGCATTACGTGCGCACGTGCCTCGATTGCCAACGACGAAAATCGCCACCGTTAAAACCAGCTGGACTATTACAACCAATTCAAGTGCCCACGGTACCTTTTGCCCAAATTGGAATGGATCTCCTTGGACCATATCCGACTTCTCATGCTGGCAACAAGTGGGTAATAGTCGCCACTGATTATCTTACGCGCTATCCGGAAACAAAGGCTTTGTCAAGTGGCACCGCCGTTGAAACCGCACGATTCTTCGTAGAAAATATCGTCCTGAGGCACGGTGCTCCAACAATCATAATAATGGATCGAGGTGCCGCTTTCACGGCCGCGCTCCTGAAGACAGTGCTTGAGCTCAGTGGAACAGCCCATCGGAAAACCACTTCCTATCATCCACAAACCAACGGCTTAACAGAACGCCTGAACAAGGCTCTTGCGCACATGTTGAGTATGTACGTGGACGTGGATCACAAGAACTGGGACGACATTCTACCGTACATTACGTTCCCCTATAATAAAGCGCAGCAAGAAACTACACGAAGAACGCCGTTCAGTCTCCTTCATGGCCGTGAAGTGACGACGATGCTTGACGCCATGTTACTGCACGACTGCAATTACATCGATTTGGACGCTGCATCTTTTACCCAACGAGCAGAAGAAGCGAGGCAGCTTGCGCGCGTCTGAATCACCCAGCAGCAAAATTATGACGCCCAACGTTATAATCTGCGACACCGACATGTCGTCTATCGGGCCGGCGACAAAGTCTGGGTATGGAGTCCTATCCAACGCCGGGGACTGTCCGAAAAATTGCTGAAGAAGTATTTTGGCCCCTACAGAGTTTTACAACGCCTGAGTGACGTTAATTACGTGGTCGTTCCGGACAGCCCCTCGACAACTCGCCAGCAAAAACCAGAAATCGTGCACGTTGTGCGAATGAAGCCCTACTTTTCGGACTGATTTACACCATGCATCTACTCCACCGTCTTTTGTAGAAGAGCATCGGGACGCTGCTCTCTGGAGGGGGGGCAAATGCCACATCAAATAGGCAGCGCCAAGAGAACAACGAAGAACACGCGCAGCGGGAGAAGAAGACGAGGTTCTCTTCCGATCAGTTTGCCAGTGTTCTGGTACAATTAAAGTGAGTTTCCTGGATTCGACTGCTGCTGTTTCTGCATTGTGACACAGCAACCGCAGGTCGCATCGAAGTTTCCCAGTCAATCAAGACGCTCTTATGACCAACCGCCACCTATGTCACCATCGACCCGCCCCGCTCCGTCTACCCGCCGTTCACCATCTCCGCGACGTCGCTCACTGTCGCCGATGCGGCCACGTCCACTCGAGGGCGACCAGGAAAACTAGTCGTCGCAGTCTACGAGGCAAGGGCTGCGACGCTGTCGAACTGCGGAAGCCCTCAGGAAAGCCCATCGAACGTGATAGACCTACTTGTGGATGGCGTTCGTGCATCTGCCCTTGTAGATACTGGAGCCGCCGTATCCGTCATGGACGCAAAACTTAGCCGATTACTGCGCAAAGTGACCACGCCACTCTCCGGGCTCTCCCTCCGTACAGCCAGCGCCCAAAGCATTCAACCTACGGCGATGTGCACAACCCGCTTTATGATTCAGGACGTGGTGTATGCCGTCGAATTCATCATGATTCCTTCATGCTCTCACGACGTCATCCTCGGATGTGATTTTCTCTCCCGCCTTGACGCCGTCATTCATTGCGCACCAGCAGAAATAGGACTCACTCAATTCTCTTCTTTGACGCCGGCCAACAGCCCATCTGCTGCAAGCAAGTTACTCGTCAGAGATGACACCCAAGTGCCTGCAAACTCGTCCGCGACGGTGTCGGTCTACTGCGCAAGCCTTTCTGACACCACTGCACTCCTCTCGCCATCTCATCGTGTTTTCATCAGAAAAGGCTTGCTGGTTCCTTTCGCGACCATGCAACTCACTCACGGCAGCACCACTATTTTTGTAGTGAACTCATCCCCGTACAGCGTTACGTTGGTGCAAGGGGAATGTCTCAGCAGCGTGGAACCCATGGAAGACGAACAAGTTATGGAACAAGTTATGGATCAACCCGATGACATGCACTGCTCAAGTTCCAGTACGCTTAGTGCTGTTTCGACATCTGCTTCATCATCCGATGATGTATTCGGTCCCTCCATTCCCGACAACCATACGCCAGGCCAGCGCTCCCAGCTTCTGGGCCTGTTGGAAGAATTCCGGTCTTCTTTTGATGTCGCCCAACCTTCTCTCGGCCGCACATCCACCATTACGCATCGCATCGACACATGCACACAGCCACCACTGAGACAGCGTCCATATCGCGTATCTCCCACAGAACGCCATGTAATCAACTAGCAAGTCGACGACATGCTTCGCCATGATGTTATTCGACTCTCTAGCAGCCCCTGGGCGTCTCCTGTCGTTCTCGTCAGGAAAAAAGACGGTTCTGTGCGGTTCTGTGTGGACTAACGACGCCCCAACAAGATCACTCGTAAGGACGTGTACCCACTACCGCGGGTAGATGACGCTATTGACAGCCTGCAAGAAGCAGAATTCTTTTCATCCCTCGATTTGCACTCAGGGTACTGGCAAGTACCTATGGCTGAGGACGCTCGACCGAAGACCGCTTTTGTCACCCCCGACGGCTTGTACGAATTCAACGTCATGCCGTTTGGGCTGTGAAATGCGCCCGCCACCTTTGAGCGCACGATGGATAGTGTTGTGCGTGACCTGAAATGGCACACGTGCCTCTGCTACCTCGATGACTTCGTCGTTTTCGCTCCGGACTTCTCGACGCATCTTCAGCGCCTACGGCATGTTTTAACGCGTCTGAGTGACGCCAGTCTGCAACTGAACCTAAAGAAGTGCAGGTTTGCAGCTTGGCAGCTGACAATACTTGGCTACGTCGTGTCCAAGGACGGAATTCTCCCTGATCCAGCTAAGCTTCGGGCCATGGCCGAGTTCCCCAAGCCGACATCCGTCAAAGAACTGCGCAGTTTCGTAGGGCTGTGTTCCTACTTTCGGCGCTTGATTCGAAACTTCACGACTATCATATCGCCGCTGACAAAGCTCCTTGGAAGGAACGGGCCTCTCCATTCGTGGTCATCACAGCGCGACGACGCTTTCACAACGCTCCGTCGTTTGTTGACGTCGCCTCCCATACTCCGCCACTACGACCCTGCGGCCCCTACAGAGGTACAAACGGATGCCAGTGGTGTCGGCCTTGGCGCTGTCCTTGCGCAGCGTTAACCAGGGTTCCAGGAATATGTCGTGGCGTATGCAAGCCGTACGCTTACTAAGGCCAAAACTAATTACACTGTCACCGAGAAGAAATGTTTGGCAATCGTCTGTGCCCTTACGAAGTTCCGACCTTATTTGTATGGTCGCCCATTTGATGTCGTCAACGACCATCACGCACTATGCTGGTTGTCGTCATTGAAAGATCTCTCAGGCCGTCTCGCCCGGTGGGCACTTCGCCTGCAAGACTATGATATCCGCGTGCTGTACTGCAATGGAAAGCAACATGCTGACGCCGACGCCCTGTCACGCTCTCCCTTGCCTGTCAACAATTCCCACACCTCCGCGTCTCACCTTGCCATTTCTTCCATTAGCATTCATACTATTGCTACTGAACAGCGCAAGGATTAATGGATCATCTCACTGGTCGACTTGATAGCTGATCCATCCACTCCATCCACTCGCGCGTTGCGTCGTCAAGCCCACCACTTCGCCATTCGCGACGACCTCCTCCACAGGCGTAATTACAACGGTGACGGCCACCAGTGGAACTAGTCATACCTCGCAGTATGCGCTCTGACATATGCGAGTTCTTTCATTCCGATCCGCAATGTGCGCATTCTGGGGTATCGAAGACTTACCACCGCATTCGCCAACGGTACTTTTGGCGCGGCATGTACCGCTACGTGCAGAAATTTGTTCGCTCTTGCATAGATTGTCAGCGCCGAAAAGCTTCAACGCACCTATCACCGGTAGGTCTGCAACCTCTACCTTGTCCTGCCAGGCCCTTTGGACGCGTGGGCATCGATTTGTATGGGCCACTTCCACTGACGTCGGCTGGTAACCGCTGGGCCATTGTCGCTGTGGACCACCTCACGCGATACGCCGAAACGGCCGCTCTCCCCGCGGCTACAGCGAGCGATGTGGCCTCCTTTCTGCTCCAACGATTCATTTTGCGGCACGGTCCACCCCAGGAACTGCTCAGTGACCGAGGCCGCGTCTTCCTGTCTGAAGTCGTTGAAGCCATTCTTAAAGAGTGCAACGTTGTTCACCGCGAAACTGCTGCTTGCCACCCGCAGACGAATGGCCTCACCGAACGCTTGAACCGTACGCTCGGCGACATGCTCTCCAAGTACGTCGCCGCCGATCACACAAATTGGGATTCCATTCTACCCTTCGTCACCTACGCATATAATACCACCCCTCAGACCACTACTGGCTTTTCACCGTTCTTTTTATTATATGGAAGGCACCCGTCACCCACCATCGACACGATACTTCCGTACAGGCCAGATCCGTCTGAGTGGGTGCCTATTTCTGCTACAGCCAAGCTTGCTAAAAAGTGTCGAGAGCTTGCAAAGACCTTTACTGCGCACGATCAAGAGCAGCAAAAAAGCATTCGCGCTGACGCCAGCACTACTGCGCCAACGTTCCTCCCTGGAGCGCTCGTTTGGCTCTCGATCCCTACCACTGCAACTGGCCTATCTCCAAACTATTGCCCAAATACGAAGGCCCCTACCGTGTCGTCAAACGCACTTCCCCTGTCAACTACTTGTTTGAACCAATCGAACCATCCTCGAACATGCGCCATCGAGGACGCGACATTGTTAACGTGGAGCGCCTCAAGGCCTACCATGACCCGCTCATTGTAACCACCTGTTAGGTCGCCAGGCGGCTCCCTTTTCGTACCCGGGGTAGTTGTGGCAAAGCCTTCGAACAGTGGGTCATCCTCTCGAGTGCCTTCTAGTGGGTCGCCCTTTTTAATAAGAAGAAGAGCAGCTCGTGCAGAGAGTCGGTTCGCGCATTGACTGTCGCTGTCAAGAATCATCAACGAGTGTCCGTCAATAAACGTCTTAACAATATATATATATATATATAACATATATATATATGTTATATATATATGTTAATATATAATATATATATATACATAAATATATATATATATATATATATATATATATATATATATATATATATATATATATATATATATATATATATATATATATATATATATATATATATATGTGTGTGTGTGTGTGTGTATTCAGGCACAAATAGCAAGAGAAACACAAGAAAGTACAAAAAACAAAATTAAGTTTAGACTGCTAGAAGGAACAAAAAAATTGTATTCAGGCTACAAAAAGTGTACTTTAAAGCGCGAGGCGTGAATTTTCCGTGGACGGTGCTACAACTTACTTCTTGAGGTACTTTAGAGAAGTACAATTGACCTAATATATATAATATAGATCTAACAGACAATATTGCCAATGAATGTTAAGGGGAAGTTATTAGAACAAATGTTACACATTAAAGAACCCCAGAATGTCGAAATATCCGGAGCCCTCCACTACGGCGTCTCTCATGAACATATGGTGGTTTTGGGACGTTAAAAACCACAAATAAATCACTCGAACAAATGTTATGTAAATAAGAAGACAGAAAAGTGGGTGAAAAAATAACCTACCGTGAGCAGGAATCGAACCTACGACCTTCCAATAACGCGTTCGATGCTCTAACCACTGAGCTATCAAGACCGAAATGATAGCTCAGTGGTTGGAGCATCGAACGCGTTATTCCAAAGTCGTAGGTGTGATTCCTGCTAACAGTAGGTTATTTTTTCTCCCACTTTTATTTCTCATTATTTACAGTACATTTGTTCCAATAACTTTCCCAATTCATTCCTTGCCACTATTGTCTGTTTGATCTCATTAATATTGCGTCAAATTACGCAAAACAAGCGCTTAGGTATACACTTCTTTCCCTTATATATATATAGATGGCGCTGACTGTCGCTCCTACTTCTAAATTCACAGATAAACCCAAAAAGTGGATGGAGGGAGTGCCGCTGTAATAGCTCAGTGGTTAGAGCATCGAACGCGTAATTCGAAGGTCGTAGGTTCGATTCCTGCTTACAGTTGGTAATTTTTTCATCCACTTTTCTTTCTTCTTATTTACATTCCATTAATGTTAATAACTTCCCCTGTACATTCCTTGGCATTACTGTCTGTTATATCTCATTATTATTGTGTTAAAAACACGGAAAAACGAGCCCTTAGGTATACACTTCTTTCCCTTATTTCATTGAACGAGGGTCTCGTACTGGCAGACTTGGTGTGTTTAGGTTGTATAAGAGGGACAATTAATCAGCTGCCCGCTCATAATAAGTTCACGTGCTACGT
Organism: Rhipicephalus microplus; assembly: GCF_013339725.1. Taxonomy (NCBI): domain Eukaryota; kingdom Metazoa; phylum Arthropoda; class Arachnida; order Ixodida; family Ixodidae; genus Rhipicephalus; species Rhipicephalus microplus. The sequence continues at coordinate 102,004,730 of NC_051174.1, forward strand.
GACGCCAAACATGCGCATAAGAGTGTTTTCACACTCGTTGTTTGGCTTATAGATGGCGCTGACTGTCGCTCCTACTTCTAAATTCACAGATAAACCCAAAAAGTGGATGGAGGGAGTGCCGCTGTAATAGCTCAGTGGTTAGAGCATCGAACGCGTAATTCGAAGGTCGTAGGTTCGATTCCTGCTTACAGTTGGTAATTTTTTCATCCACTTTTCTTTCTTCTTATTTACATTCCATTAATGTTAATAACTTCCCCTGTACATTCCTTGGCATTACTGTCTGTTATATCTCATTATTATTGTGTTAAAAACACGGAAAAACGAGCCCTTAGGTATACACTTCTTTCCCTTATATATATATATATATATATATATATATATATATATATATATATATAATCGGTAAATTCATTCACTCTGTTGAGTAAGCTGGGAGACCGCGTATGTTTGTGTTCCATCTTTCCGTAGGTCTACTAATGGAGTTCACATTAGGTCATCATTCTTGAGAGGCTTTCAGACATGAGGCAGCGTGATGCATTTATTAACATTTGCTTGCTGAGTCGTTTTCAGTGACGACTCGTCCTCGCGGTGACGAAAGATGGGTGTTCATGTTTTCCGCCACATAAGTAAAACTATTTTTTTAACTTAGTTCAAATAAATTCAATTTTATTTACCAGAAAACAATCTGGAGGGACGCTTGGGCAAAAAGCTGTCGCAGCAGCTTGACGAAAGAAAGCTTAGTGTCCCTTACATGGCTAGGAAGTGAACCCTCACTACTAAATTTTTTTGTTGGTATGTGAACCGCCTATACAAGGTTGTTCCTGCAAAATAATATTCGCCATAGAAGTCCTTTACGGAGCAAAACAAATTAACATTATACTTGCTTTTTGTCTTAGTTCTTTTTACTTTACATTATAAGACAATGCATTGCAAATTAACGGAGAAATAAAGTGGTATGAATAAACACTTGCCATGCGGGTCGTCTTTGTTGAATACAAGAAAAATGCCACATCTTGAATCAATACCCCAGTAAATGAACCATTTCCTAACATGGAGTCCTGAAAGAAAGAACAAGAAATTTGTAAATCTGATCATAAAGTGTGACTTTCGGCACGCTGGTAAGAATCTTATCAGCCTATTTGTTGTGTAAAAATGTTTTGAAGTCTTCCGCAAATACCACGTGCCTTGGTATTTGATGTCACGGCGAAATAGCCGGTGCTTTGGACACTAGGACTAGTCGTTATATTGAGCAATGTGCCCATCAAGCACCCCAATCAGTAGTCGCATTCGAGTGTGCTATATAACAAGTTATTTGTAGTTGCATAACGATGCGAACAATAACATGAAAATGCCCAACACCAAAATTGTTAAGCTGACACGTCGTGCTTATTCTTGTTCATTACGCCAAATATCGCAAACATGCTCCTCAAAGCCGTGTACTTGTGTAGAGGCTGTCCTTGATGGTCTTTAACAACGTAGCTTACTATATGCATGCTTCTAATAACTAGGCCGTGCCTTCCGTCGATATTTATTATGGTCATTTACGACTTCCCAATGCCCAGACAGATGGGAGCCTACAGGCCGCCCAAATCACTTCCATTCTTCTTGGCCACTAGGGCTGCCATACGCTGTATGGGCACATAGCAGTAGCTTTCTGGCGTGTTACAAAGCGGCTCTCTATTAATCTGACGTCGTTTCCAGTGAAAATAGGGTCACAGCCCCACCCTGTAAGAATAGAACAAAACAGGCCATCATTAAAGCACGCTATGTGAACGAGCGGATTGAGCGTCTTGCTGGAGTGTTTGATCTTCAACTGCATCACTTGTGTGTTTAATTGTGTGCGTTCACTGTTAGTGTGTTTGGAGACTTTGAATGTCCTGAGGCACATGCCCATGTAACATGAGCTGTGGTATGTGTATAAGTGCCACCCACAATTGAGTCGATAGAAAGCATCAAAACATCTCTTGTTCGATAGTAAATGCTTGTCATTCAATATACGATTGCGTAAGCGCTGGCTTCATGATTGACAGAACAAAACGACTGTGTTAATAATTGAAAATGTAATATAGAAGCCTATACATTAATAAGGAAATTTTTTTCGGTGTGATAGATGATAGCACCAGGAGCCAAATATGTCATATATATGTAGCGCCTCAATGCGCCGCTCGTCAAGGAAGAAGTTGGCATTTGGGCCGCGCGGTGGGTGCAGCGCGATAATAAAAAAAATCAGTTCGAAAACTGAACGCTGTCAAGGCTGGATCTTCCCCGCGTTAGCTCCGACAGTTAATGGGGACCCGATAAAGAACACACAGCCCCGATCATCCCGCATGGATCTCGCCGGCTCTGTCACCCATCCTACCGGTCCTGATGCCCAAGAAGACGCCAGACCTAGCGGTGCTGCAGTCGCTGCGATTCAACATATCAACCTGCCACCATTTTGGCCCAACAGCCCCAGCACATGGTTTCTGCAGGTCGAGGTGCACTTCCGTCTACGGCAAATCACCAGCCAACAGACCAGGCACTGGCATCTGGTATCCTGCTTACCTCCGGACGTAGCCGACGACTTAGCTGATATTTTAGCGTCGCCGCACCCGAGCCATCTCTACGACACGTTGAAGGCAGCTATTGAAGGCAGCAAGTCTGAGTCCGAACACAGCAGACTCCAACAGCTCATCACGGCTACAGAGCTCGGTGACCGTCGCCAATCACAGCTCCTGCGACGCATACGCCAGATCATTGGCGGCCCCTCCACCCCTCAAGAGGAGAAGCTGTTACGTGAGTTGTTCCTCCAGCGCTTACCGAAGAGCATGGTCCCGTTCCTCGTAGCTGCAGGAGATGTCCCACTGGACACACCCGCTGAAATGGCTGACCGAGTGGCGGACTACTCGCTGGCACATAGCCTCAACGCCGTTACCACACCGCCACCGGCCATTGCTGCAGACCCGGCGCTCGCGAGTATCGAGAACCGTTTGGACGCCCTTGTCAGGCACCTCGATGACTTCGTACCTGCGCATCGTCGGCCGTCATCGAGGTTCGAGATACATAGTCACTCCTCGAAGCCTCCACGTTCTCCGGAACTTCAGCCACCCGACGCGCCGCGGGACGTTTCATCCTCAACCGTGTGCTGGTACCACCGCCGATTCGGTGCCTCTGCTCGCAAGTGCACTCGCCCGTGCTCCTGGTCGGGAAATGCGATGACCGGCCACTGACGGCGGCAAGTGGTACTGGTCGAAAGTCATGCCGCCTTTTCTAAGTTTCTGATAAGATCACTGGCGCTTGCTTCCTAGTCGACACAGGAGCCCAGGTTAGCGTCATCTCGGCCTCGTGTGCAGATCACCGTCAGAACGAACAGACTTGCCCACTCCAAGCGGTCAACAATTCCGCCATTCGCACATACGGCCAACGCTCTCTTACGCTTGACCTTGGGCTACGCCGTACGTTCCGCTGAATTTTCATCCTCGCTGACGTCTCGCAAGCTACTCTTGGAGCTGACTTCCTCAGTTTTTTCAACCTTGCTGTGGACATGCATGCTCATCGCCTCATTGATCTCAACACCCGCCTCTCCATCAACGGTGTACTCTGTACTTCCTCGCCAATGGGACTGCGAGCTCGCACACCTGCTTCGCCGTATGCAAATATACTCGAGGACTTTCCCAGCATCACGAAGCCGCACACCAGAGAGTCACCGGTGAAGCATTCCATCACTCACCACATTGTGACCACTGGACCTCCCGTTTTTACATGACCCCGTCGACTATGTGGAGAACGCCTCGCCATCGCCCGCCGTCAGTTTGAGCACATGCTTGAACTCGGCATTGTGCGGCCTTCCTCCAGCAACTGGGCGTCGCCACTCCACATGGTGCCGAAGAAAGATCCTGGCGACTGGAGACCGTGTGGAGATTACCGCGTTCTTAATGCCCACACCTTACCAGACCGCTATCTACTTCCTCACATACAGGATTTCACATGAAATTTGGCTGGGTGCACAATCTTCTCTAAGATTAACTTAGTGAAGGCTTACCATCAGATTCCTGTAGAATGCCTTTTGGATTGCGGAACTCTGCACAGACCTTTCAGCACTATCAACGAGGTCACGCGAGGTATCAATTTCGTATTTGCCTACCTTGATGACCTCCTTGTAGAAAGCTCATCCGGCCCTGAGCATGAAGCCCACCTGCGCACCCTGTTTCACCGCCTGGATGATTACGGCCTCGTAATTAATCCCAATAAGTGCATCTTCGACGTCGCTAATAGAGTTTCTAGGCCACCTTGTCACTCCAAAGGGTATACAACCACTCGCCAGCAAAGTGAAGGTTATTCAAGACTTTCCACCACCGACTTCACTGAAGAGACTCCGAGAATTTCTGGGCCTACTAAACTTCCATGGCCGCCTTCATCCAAAGTGCGCCACATTCCTAAAGCCCTTTACTGACCTATTGACTAAAAAGAAAGACCCGGCTGCGCCACTGAAGTGGCCCAAAGACGCTGCATCTGCCTTCGGCACTGCCAAGAGGGCTCTGGCAGACGCTACCATGCTCATACATTGCGTCCCGGATGCCCCAATTCGTCTCATCACCGATGCATCAAGCGTGGCAGTTGGCACCGTTCTCGAGCAGCACGTATCCTGTTCGCAGCCCCTTGGGTTTTTCTCACAAAAACTGAAGCCGCCAGAGGCAAAATACAGTACATTTGCCCGAGAACTCCTCGCGGTGTACCTCGCCATCAAACATTTTCGTCATTTATTGGAGGGCCGGGACTTTTACGTCGTTACAGACCACAAGCCCCTGATGTTTGCCTTCCATCGCAATCACATGAATTATACTGTACGGGAGATCCGTCATCTATGCTTCATTTCCGAGTTCACTGTGAATCTCAGACACGTACATGGGCCGGAAAATGCTGCTGCTGATGCACTATCAGCATCGATGCCTTGTCGACCCAGCCACCACTAGACATGGAAGAGCTAGCAGATGCCCAAAGCAACAGTCCTGAGCTGCATCGTCTTCGCTCTTCATCCACGTCTCTATCGTTCACGGAGTGCCCGCTTCCATTTTCAACCTCATTATTAACGTGCGAAACGTCTACTGGTGTCCCTCGGCCCTTCGTGCCTTCAGCTTTTCGTCGTGCAATTTTTGATCAACTAAACAACATGAGCCATCCTTGTATTCGTGCGATTCAGAAGCTAGTCACATCTCGTTTCCTTTGGCCAAGCATCAATGCTGATGTCCGACGCTCGGCGCGAACCTGCCTTGAGTGCCTGCACGTTAAAGTTCACCGTCACACTGTCACGGCAGCATCCCCGTTTTGGCCTCCAGACGCAAGGTTTTCTCACGTCCATCTCGACATCGTCGGTCCTCTTCCGTCATCGCAAGGAGCCTGTTACCTGCTGACATGTGTGGATCGCTTCACCAGATGGCCGGAAGCGTTTCCCATTTCCGACAATACAGCACCGACAGTTGCCAAGGCTTTCACAAACGGCTGGGTTTCGCGCTTTGGATGCCCTTCTGTCATCACCACTGATCGCGGTCGTCCGTTTCAATTGGCCCTTTTAACCGCACTTGCCAATATCCTGGGCATTCGACACATCCACACAACTGCCTACCATCCTTCCGCCAATGGCATGGTCGAACGGCTTCATCGACAACTGAAAGCTGCCCTCACTGCTCACCAGCAAAGGGAACGTTGGCTCGACCACCTCCCCTTCCTACTTCTGGGCATCCGATCAGCTTAGAAAGTGGATCTTGGCTGCTCATCAGCCGAACTAGTCTATGGCGTTTCCCTGCGTCTACCAGGAGAATTCTTCGAGCCATCATCGCCACCTTCCACTCACGATGCCTCCACGTACATTCGAGAGCTGCGCACCACGTTTCGGGACCTTGCTCGTGTGATTCTTGCCGACCGACACCCCCAGTCTGTATTCGTCAGTTAGGATCTGCATGACTGCAGTCACGTCTTCGTTCGGCGCGACCAAATACGGCCACCACTAACACCAGCCTATGATGGCCCATTCCACGTACTCCATTGTTCACCTAAGACGTTCACGCTGGGAATCAATGGCCGTGAAGACGTCGTGGCTGCTGATCGACTAAAACCTGCGTATATCGCCGCTCTCGCGGCCGCGGGGTTTCAATCTAAAGTCTGGATGCCAACATCCAAGCATGTCCACTGGGCGACTCCTCTGGTAATTCCTACGGCTCTCGCTCTACGGGGGGAGAGCCCTGTAGCGCCTCAATGCGCTGCTCGTCATGGAAGAAGAAGTTGGCATTTGGGCCGCGCGGCGGGTGCATCGAGATAATAAAAAAATCAGTTCGAAAACTGAACGCTGTCAGGGCTGCATCTTCCCCGTGTTAGCTCCGACATATACAATGGTTGTGTGGCCTAAAATTTCACATTGAGAAAGAGCTCAGACGTTTACTTAAATATTGTCACGGGGTCGTGACGTGGACGAAGGAAGCAGACTGCAGGTCGGATGTCACAGAACGAGCGCTAAAAATGGGCGCGCCGCCAAATTGTCGCGACGAAACGCCGGAGTGGCGCCGCGAAGTCAAAAGAAAAAGAAAACAAACATCTAAAGGCTCCCTGGGGCGCGCGCTCTCCCCTCGGAAGCGTGGCTTCGCCGACGAGCCTCCTCGCCCCACATCGGCGGCCGAGATAGCCCGCGAAAGTTCCAGAACGAAAGGGGCGTGGTCATACCGAGTTGAGTCATCGGCCGCGGAGGGCGTGCCAACCGTCATGCCCTCTTCCGAGCCTACGCTGCGTATCACGCCGACGAAATGACGAGAACCGTCTGGAATGTCGCGCGCAAGGTATTTAACCGAGCAGCCGAGATGAGAGATCAGGAGAAGACGGAAGTTGCGCCAGAGTGCGAAGGGATTCCGCCGTGTAGTCGGCGAAGGTTTGTCCGTAGGGACGAAGCAGGAGATGAAGAGGATTTCCACCTGAGGGGTAAAGGCTCGAGCTACAGGCAAGAGAGTGTGTTTACCGCTATCGAGCGAAGACGCGTGGCGACAGCTGCGTGTGTGAAGCCGACGTGTTCGGGCGAAGAAGTTTGAAGCTTGGAGAGTGGCCAATTGAAGGCGCGAGGTTTCCTGGAAGAGAAACTTCAAGGGCGCGGAACGACAACAACGCTGTACTTTGAGTGAGTGATTCTCGGAAGAGTATCATCCAGACTTTTGTTCCAAGAACTTTGGACTGGATAGGTTTCTATCTCTTCAGTCTTTAGGTGTCTTGGTTGTTCAATGCATGCGACTGCATTGTAGAGCGTATCGTTCGTTGTGTATGTCCGTTGTTTTGAGTGTGGCTGATTGTACTGTGTAGTACGTTGTTTGATTGGTGACGTATTGTATGTAACTATTGTGGAGTGTGCATACGTGTGCATTATTTTTGATCTGCCTTTAATGAGAATATAATTTTGTTTGTTTATCAACTCTCGGCTCTGTCTTGTTCTTTGGACCACAGCCGGCGTCCGCTGGCGCGCCAAAAAGGACCACTTCTAAATTGTCCACGCTTTCGTGGTGCGGTTCGGGGGGCCGATACTTCGACCCTTGGAATTAGCCCGGCGATTGCCTCCCTAATAAACGGGACATGTGTGACATCGGATAATAAACTGTTTATTTGGGCCTAAATTGTGGCCACGTACAGGGAAAGTCAAAATATAGCAAGACGCTGGCACTGATAGTGGTGGACAAAGCGTCGGCCGTCGATCAGCTGACTAGCGGCGAAGCGCGTCGGCATTCATACACTTACCATCGAAGGTTCTAGCTTTATCACTAGCGGTGACGTAGGTTGCAGAATAACCTGCAATGTTCCCGAGGTGGGTTTAATCCCAACAAAACAATTTACGACAGCCTCGAGGCTTTTCAAACATCCTAGGCGCAGTTTGCGCTGAACTTAGTGTAACGGGATGATAACAAAATTAGAGGAAAGGAACGTGGCATTGCCCTCTCTGAAAAAAGCATCGTTCCGACGCTTTAAAAAAGGACGAAGGTAGAATAACAAAGACAATAAACAGTTACTACAAGCAATGAAGCACATTAACATCAAAATACAGTCCTGAGGTTCGTGCATCAAATGGCTTGAGGCGTACGACATGAACGACTTTTGGTCGAGCACGGCACGGTTGAGAGTTCGCAATGCTGGCGGGAAAAACCTCGTAGTCGAGTGGGCCCAGACGTCGAACTACTCTGTATGGTCCGAAGTACCGTCGCAAAAGTTTTTCACTGAACCATGTCGGCGTATCGGCATCCATACCCAGACATGGTCCCTGGGCTGGTACTGCACGAAGCTTCGTCGAATATTGTAACGGTGGCTGCTGATTCTTGATGCTTAGGCGGGAGAGTTGACGAGCTTCTTCCACGGCTGAAGGTAGACGATGACGTCGAGGTTTTCTTCATCAGGGACGTTTGGCAACATGTCGTCAAGCGTTGTTGTCGGGTTCTTTCCGTAGACCGAATTGTACGGCGTCATCTGCGTCGTTTCTTGTACGGCTGTGTTGTATGCGAAAGTTACATAAGGAAGGATGACATCTCACGTCTTGTGTTTGATGTCGACGTACATGGCCAGCATGTCAGCGATGGTCCTGTTTAGGCGCTTGGTGAGACCATTGGCCTGTGGATGGTACGCTGTTGTACAGCGGTAACTTGTTTGGCTAAATGCCTCAATCGCTTGGGTTAGCGCAGCAGTTAATGCCGCACCTCCGTCGGTGATGAAGACCTCCGGGGTGCCGTGACGCAGGACGACGTTTTCGACGAAGCATTTGGCTACCTCGGATGCACGACCTTTCGGTAGGGCTTTTTTCTCGGCGTAGCTAGTTAGGTGATCGGTAGCTACCACAATTCATTTGTTTCCCACAGCCGACGTCGGAAACAGCACAAGTAAGTCCACACAATTGGCTGGAACGGACGGCGAGGTGGTTCGATAGGCTGCAGAATTCCTGCTGGTCTTATAGGTGGTGTCTTTCATCACTGGCGGTCCCGGCATGTCCTAACGTAATGAGCGGTGTCGGCGGCAAGGCGCGGCCAGTAGTATTGCTATTGCATTCTCGAAAGTGCGCGGGAAAAACCAAGGTAGCCAGCCTATGGGTGATCGTGCAGAGTCTGCACAATTTTTATTTGCATTGCCGAAGGCACGACGATAAGGTAACTGGCTCGGGGAGGAGAGAGCTTCATTACTAGGACGTTGTTCTTCAAAAAGTAACGTCAGTTCTCGGCTGAAGACATTTAGAGCGACGCTGATTCAGCCCTCGAGGTATTCTACTAGCCCTCACAGTTTCGAGTCCCCTCCTTGTCACTTGGTGAAGTCGTTGGCACCTATCGCTCCGAAGTACTCATCATCCTGGTATTCCCGCGGTGGTGGTTCGACCAGGGCACGAGACAAGCAGTCTGCGTCGGAGTGTTTCCGTCAAAAGTTTTACACGACGGTAATGTCAAAATCTTGGTGTATTGGGTGCTATTGTGCGAGGCGACCCGAAAGGTCCTTCAAGACAGCTAGCCAATACAGGGCGTGGTCGTCGTTCACAACTTTGGAAGGCCTGCGTAGAGATAAGGGCGAAATTTCGACGCTGCCCAGATGATGGCAAGGCACTTCTTTTCCGTTATGGAATAGTTGGTCTCGGCCTTTGATAGCGACTGGATAGCATAACTGATAACCATTTCTAGGTCGTCGGTCTTTTGTACAAGGACGGCACCGAGCCCTAGGCTGCTTCCGTCGGTGTCTACTTTTGTTTTGGTGTAATCGTCAAAGTGCGCAAGTACCGGCGGTGTCTGCAGGCGTCGTTTGAGCTTCTATAACGCTTATATTTGCGCTGTTTCCCATTTAAAATCGACGTCGATCTTCGTGAGTTGCGTTAGTGGCTCGGCAATCTATGAAAAGTCTTTGACAAAGCGTCTGTAATAGGCGCACAAGCCGAGAAATTGGCTCACTGCCTTCTTTTCGGTGGGTGGCGGGAAGGCAGTAATGGCAGCTGTTTTCTGCTGGTATACGCGCACTTCAGTCTAGCTGATCACCTGACCCAAGAACAGGAGCTTCTTGTATGCGAAGTGGCATTTTTCTGGCTTTACGTAAGTCTAGAGCTCCTTATTGCTTGAGGTATGCATTCGAGGCGTTGGAGGTGTTCGTCGAAGCACGACGAAAACACAACGACGTCATTCAAGTAAACAAAGCAAATCTGCCATTTCAGGCCAACCAGGACCGTATCCGTGACTCGTGGGAAAGTTGCAGGTGCCAAGCAGAGACCAAAGAGTATTGCCTTGAACTCGAACAGGCCGTCCGACGTTATGACGGCAGTGTTTTCTTGGTCTTTCTCGTCGACTTTGATTTGCCAATAGCAGGTCTCAGGTCCTTCGAAGAAACGTAACTCGCATTGTGAAGGAAATCTAGGGCATCGTCTATCCTTGAGAGCGGGTACACGTCCTTCGTGATTTTGTTCAGGTGGTGATAGTCGACGCAGAAGCGTGAAGTTCTGTGCTTCTTCCTCACTAACACCAACGGTGACACTCATGCAATCTTTGAAGGCTGAATGATGTCGTTGCGTAGCACTTCGACTTGTTTCTCGATGGCCTCGCGTTCTGGCGTCAACAATCTGTACAGACTCCGACGGAGTGGCTTGGTACTGTCTTCTGTTACTATTCGATGTTTCATTACGGGAGTATGTCGAATTCTTGACGATAACAAAAAGCAGTTTTTGTATTTCAGAAGCAAATATTTTGAGCTTTTCTTGTTCATACGCCATAATGTTTGGATTAACGCCGAAAGCTGTTTGAAGCGCTTGATTAGTCGTAGTGCGTTCGGCAGAATCAATGACGGCGGAAATGTTGCTGGCTTCCGGTATTTCTTCGATGTAAGCAACCGTCGTACCTTTTCTCACGTGCTTCTACTCACTGCTGAAGTTCGTAAGCATCACTCTTGCGTTACTTTCCGCAGCTTGGCTGTTCCTCTGGCAACGCGAATTTCACGATTGGTCACCAGGTGCTGGTCACCCTTAACGACGCCTTGTATGGCTGTTGATTCTTTAGTGCCGACGGAAATGCTGACGCTGGAGCGAGGAGAAACGGCGACTTTCTCTTGCAGCACAATGAAAGCGTGCCTTCCTGACGACATGTGTGGTGGCAGTGCTTTTTGTGTGAATTGCGTTACTGCCTCTGAATGGGTCGATGACGGCGCCGTATTGACTTAAGAAGTTCATCTCAAGTATAACATCCCTGGAGCAGTTGTGTAAAATTAAAAAGCTGGCAGGATAAGTCAGGTCATTGATGGTGATTCTTGCTGTAGAAACACCAGCCAGCGTTTATTACATGACTCCCCGTGGTCCGGGTTTCAGGGTCTTGCGAAGCAGTTTTCACTTTCTCTAACTTCATCACAAAAGGCGCACTAATGATGAAGTAGTCGGCCCCAGTGTTGACGAGATGTGACGTTGTGACCATCGAACATTACGTCTAAGTCGCTAGTTCGTCGTCGTGCGTTTCGGTTCAGTCGTGGCATTGGGTCACAGCTACGTCGATTCGCTCCACTGCTTTATTGTTGCATCGTCAGGTCGTCGGAGCAGAGTGGTTGCATTTCTGCGTACTCAGGCGCCGAGCGGCGTTTGAATTGTCGGGTGCGCATCTCCAGCGTCTTTTCAATCGTTGTCGCTTCGAAGATGAACGTCTAGACAGTGCACGGTGGGTTTCGCATCAGACGCGCGAACAGCATGATGAAGTGAACTTTTTTGTCTCCAGGCATATCGGGGTCGGCATGCCGGAAGAGCTTGGTCATCTCTTCCACGAAGAGCGTCACGTTTTCGTTTGAAAGCAGCGACCGGGTTTCAAGCAGCGCTTCGGCCCTCTCTTTGCGTATGCCGCTCGTGAATGTAGCAAGTAACTTTGTGCGGAATGCGTTCCACGTTGTCAAGACTCGCTCCTAGTTCTTGAACCACGTACGAGCGGCATCTTCTAAGGCGGAGCACACATGACGAAGCTTAACTTCGTTGGTCCAAATATTAAAAATGGCCACTTGGTCGTATGCCTCCAGCCTACTTTCCGGATGTTGAAGGGTTGAACCGTGGAAGGTAGGCCGGAGCAGGATCATTACAGATGGCACAGGGATTGTCATCGTTGCTGCAGCCGTGGTCAGGGTCTTGGTCTTCCGGGTCTTCTACGGTAGAGGCCCGAACTCTGGCAGTAGACCTTGTTGCCCGCGGCTTGTTCACTGCTCGGGGTTGTCGCCGTTGTCTTCACGACTGGCGCTGGCTTCACGGCTTGACTGGGGTGTCCGGTACATGGAAGGAGCAACACCTCCACCAGATGTGATGGGGTTGTGACGTGGACGAAGAAAGCAAACTTCAGGTCGGATAATTAATTATTTATGCGGACTTAACTTGTGGCCTGGTAAAGGGAAAGTCAGATTACAGCAAGTTGCTGACACTGATAGCGGCGAGCATATTATCGGCCGTCAATAAACTGACAAGCGACGAAGCGTGTCGGCATTTATACACTTGCCATCGGATGTTCTCGCGTTATCACTATCGGTGACCTAGGTTCCAGATTATTCTTTAAGGTTCACAAGATGGGCGTAATCTACAAAAAACGACCTACGAAAGCCTCAAGGCATTTCGAACATCATAGGCGCAGTTAGAGATGAACGTAGTGTAACGGAATGATAACAAAACTTAAGAAAAGGAGCCTGGAAATATCATCAGCAGAAGTATCCAGAAAGTCAGTGTCTGCGCATAAAAATGGGAAACAACAATGGTGCAGGGAGCACAATGAAATTGTCCTGTTTTAAGTATTCTAAGAAAGTTTTGAACAATCAGTTACTTTCAAAAATGCACATCATTTCTTGCGGCACGCTTGAAGTGCACACAGAGGTTTGAAGCATTGGTTGCGGTCGAGAAGGCGGTGTGAAATGCGTTTGACTGATCATTAACCTCGATTCTCGAAGGTGCTACCTAACTGTTCTCTAAACTGTTCAATCGCCAGGTTGATGATATTATTTAGGAATGCTGTTTAATTAGAATCGCATTGCTACCATCATCCATGAAGAGTGTTCCACAGAATTTACGTCCACGAGTGACAGATGGTTGACTTGTGCCTTCTCCTATTCTAGATCATCAGATTCTGCCTTCTGCAGGCTGTTCGTTGCCATCAGGTATTGGCCAAATAATATTGTTGATCAACCGATCGACAAAAGTTACGGGCAACCACCATCTTATCCAGCCAGTTCTGAGCACTAGAGAGGACTGTGAAGCATCCCCTTACTTCACAAGGCAGCAGCACCAGTAACAGCCTTATTAACGTCGAACAGACTGTTTCCTCCTGGGAAGCGGCCACGAGTGACAGATGCTTCACTTGTGTCTTCTCCTATTCTAGATCATCGGATTCTGTCTTGTGTAGGCTGCTAGTTGTCGTCAGGTATCAGCCGATTAACGAAAGTTACGCGCGATCACCACCTTATCCAGCCCGTTCTGAGCACTGGAAAGGACTGTGAAGCATCCCCTTTCTTCTCACGGCAGCAGCGCCACTAACAGCCTGATTAACGCCTAACAGACTGTTTCAACCTAGGATGCGACCACGAGTGACAGATGCTTGACGTATGCCTTCTGCTGTTCTACATCAACGGATTCTGCCTTTTGCAGACTGCTTGTTGCCGTCAGGTATCAGCCGATCAACAAAGTTACGCGGGACTGCCATCTCATCCAGCCCGTTCTGAGCTCCGGAGATTAGTGTGAAGCATCCCCTTACTTAACAAGCCGGCAGCGCCGCTAACAGCCTTATTAACACCTAACAGACTATTTCCACCTGGGATGCTGGCACGGGCGACAAATGCCTAACTTGTGCCTTCTCCTGTTCGAAATAATAGAAGTCTGCCTTGTGTACACTGCTCGTTGTCATCAGGGATCAGCCGATCAACGAAAGTTAAGGGCGACTGCCATCGTATCTAGCCTGTTCCCCGCACTGCAGAGGACTGTGCAGCATCCGCTTACTTCACAAGGCAGCAGCGCCAATAACAGTCTTATAAACACCGAACAGTATCTTTCCACCTGGGATGCGGCCAAACGTGAAAGATGCTTGACTTGTGCCTTTTCCTGTTTTATATCATCGGCTTTTGTGCAGGCTGCTCGTTTCCGTCAGGTATCAGCCGACCAACGAAAGTTACCGGTGACTGCCATCTCATCCAGCTCGTTCTGACCACTGGAGAGGAGTGTTAAGCAACCCCTTACTTCACAAGGCAGCAGCGCCACTAACACCCTGAATAACGCCGCACAGACTCTTTCAACCTAAAATGCGCTCAGAAGTGACAGATGCTTGACTTGTGTCTCCTCCTGTTCTAGATCACTTGATCCTTTTGTCACATAATTTTCTCGAAGCGCTTGCATTGAATAAAAGTGAGAGTTGAAAGATGGGCGTGAGACAAACACCACACATTTTATAGCTCAAAAAATAAAAGGCCAAAAATAAAAAAGCGAAAAGGATACCAACACTCACGGGCATAAAACTTACCCAAATAATAGTGCAAGCATATCAGTCTGCAAACCAGTCTAAATCCGTTGTTAGGCCTAGCCACTGTTCCTAATTCATCATGGCATATACAAACTAGAACGATCTTAGAAATCATGTCTGCTTCTCTCCGATATCGTGTTGAGGTTGCTCACCTTCGTATCACTTGCTAATGTCACCTCTGCATGCTCTAGCTAACACAAAATAATATATTCACTTATCGAAGAAGTCGCGTAATTAAGTACCTGGATGTAATATTCACTGAAGAGTTAAGCTTGGCTGCACATATAGAACCGATTACTGACAAATATTTTAGGAAGCTAAGCATTTTTAAACGACGCTGGCATTTCACCAACAAGGACACTAGACTGCGCAATTTCACATCGTCAATTCGGCCATCTCTAGAATGCGCTTCAGTCATATGACGTCTTCACCCTATACGTCTTACTAACATGCTCGAAATGATATCGAATAAAGCTTCTTGGTTCATCTTATCATCCTACTCGCGTTACACAAGTTTTTGTTTGCTAAAGGCAGAGATTTGTCTTTCAACACATGCGATGCGCAGGCAACATACTCGACTATCGTTCTTTCACTCACTTTACCGCAGCAACTCATCATTCACCCAGTCCTATATCTTTCCGGCTCCTCATATCTCTAAGCGTCTTGATCATGTGCACAAGGGGACCTTTCATTTTTTCCAGGATGAAGAAGTCTGAAAATTGGTCACGATTAATATGCCTAAACGAGTGCAACCCCCTTTCACCTAACATCGCTGAAGTAACAAATGCTTCCCTTTTTCCCTCAATGCTACAAGCCTATTTGCACAGAAAGTAACATTTTAAACCTGTGCCTGGTTGTTCTGTATTATTTACAATCTTTGTTCGCAATACTCATGCAATGTTCCTATATTTATTATTTATTAGTGTTTCTATAGTTTTTGCAAAGTTCCGTACTTATCAGTATTTTATTTGACCTATTTTATTCGCATTGGTAACTGTATTTGTGGGCAAATGATGTAGAACATTTTTCTCAGTGTTTTTTGTTTTTGTTTTGGGGGGGGAGTACTTCTTTTTCTGTTTACGTTGTTTGAAATATGTCTGAACACGCAAATAACCTTTTAAGTATTGCAAGACAAGTTCTTTAGGGTATCATAATAAAATAAAAGCATTCCTATCTTCCAATTTTAAGCACGTGTCGAAAAATCTCCCAACTGAGCTTGTTTCATAAAATATACGGCCTAACACCCTTACAATGATACCGGTTTAACATTATCCCGGTTATAACAATGACATGGTGCTGCACCGTCTACGTTTTTTTTTCTCTTGTGTAATAACCCGCTTACAGCAATGTCCGCTTGTTGCATTATCGGTACGAGAAATTTTGGCAATCGATTATCAATGCTGAAAGGTTATGGGACGCAAAATTTTTGAAAACAAAGCAGAAAGTGAGAAATTCAAGGTTCTGCTACCCTTCCCCCCAAAAAGTCAATTTGGCTGAGCACCAGTTCGTATTTGCAGTTGGTTTCGCCAAATACTGATGAACTATTCCTGCAAGGCCAACTTTCAAAATAAACTACAGCGCATTGAGTGCGCTTTGGGCTTCTCTTATGGACCTTCATACGTGCTATTTAATGAAAAAGTTAAGACTGAAAAGTTTCAGCGGAGAAAACGCCAGGTTTTTTTACATATTGGTCCTGTAAGGCATGTGGTGGTCTCTCCAAGCTGCGCGAATGTTAAAGCGTTCTTGAAAAGACGGCACCCTTGTGTTTCTTACCACTGCTGTCTGTAAGAATATCCCATTCGATATTAAAGTTTGCTCCAAACAACCTGTGTCTTGTTCTGTATTTATCAAGCTAACCTTTTGTAGCAATAAACCTTTCTTGGCACTTCAGTGGTGGCATAGTTGGTTTCGAATGTGTTATACTTCAAGTCTTCACGATACACTCATTCTTCTTCCATTGTACCATCTACCATCTTCTATCATTCTTCCAGCACCATTGATTATCGCACGCAATAATGTAGGTGATCCAATTGCAAAAAGGAAAACATCCTCCGAATCATCTTCATCACGCACTACGGTCCTGCGAATTAACCTTGCTGCTTAAATCGTATCTATAAATGACAATCAATGTGTGTGTGAAGAACAAACTAACACTGTTTAAGTAAGATCCACTCACAGTACTGCAACAGGAGTCTACACTAAACACTATTGATGAATTGGTACACCAGCGTCGCTTTGCGCACAACTTCAAGCCATCAACTTTCTGTTCGGCTGCTGCATTGGCGTGGTACATTAGCAAAGAAGTTTACAACACAACTTCAGAGACGATCACTATTGCCACGTGGGGCAACATGCAACTCATTGGAAAAAAAAACCTTGGTTGCTTTTACAACCCGGTTACACGCCAGGCGAACGCCCAAGCTTTTCGCCTGCTGTGTCGTCACTTATAGTGATGCCAGTTTGTGAGGCAACACCATTTATATGCCCTTTTATGTCCATCAATACCAGGGACTTGACAGACATGCTCATAATTTGCGGTTCCTGCACCATCAGCTCACTTTGTTGAGCTGGCCGCCATACTTGATGAACTGGCGGTGCTGCTACTTCTTATTAGACTTGGCAGATGCTCGCAGCTCATCTTTGTGACGGACTCGACGCAAGCTATTCACGATATACGACGAATGTATCGGTTTACGTCTCTCTCGGGTAGTATTCACGTTCTTCCTGCCTCTACCTCTGTGCAAATACGTGTTCAGTGAGTTCCACGGGCCGCTTTACCGGACCTTGTCAAAGCTTATTTGACAACCCACCCTTAAGTTACACCGCACACGCTACCGCATTTTCCCGATGACGCTCAAGGACAGATGCTCCGTTAAAGAGAACGCTTTCGACGTACTACTCGAGCTCTTATACCTCCATGTGGAACAGACCTCCCTGGTTGTTTAATGCTTGGTGTTGAGGTAGCGCTTATTGCATCTGTGATCACCTTTCGGGCGCAAAAGAACTGAGGCCCGTATGGTACATCGTGCCCATTTAGTGACGCCCCATTACAGGCTGCAACTGCGTCACCATTACTGCGTACCTACACTAGTCTACAATTAAGTCATTGCCGTCACTTCCATGCGACAGGTGTCTGGCCCGGCCGACCAACGAACTTTGACCGTTAGCTTCGTGAACCTCAGCACTGTTCTCTGCTGGATTTTAAACATGAAGCAAACTTGTATGCGTATTTTTGAATAAAAAACTATCATGCCTAGGGATAGACATTCGAAATACAAAAAATAAAATCCTGTTTTCCTTTATGGTTATTGATTAGTATGGCGTTTGTTTTGCATTGTGTATGTATATATATTATTTTCGAGCCCACTCTGTAACGTCATTCTGATTGAGTGGCAAGAATAAACGAAGAAGTAAACAAATAGGTAAAATTAATGGATAAATTAATAAAAACGCTTTTTGTGGGTTGTTCTATTACTATACTTTAGGAAAATAACCATGTGCTTCTCATCGCTTCTCTGCGTAGCGCTGATGCCTGCCGGTTTACCTAAAGCATGAAGTGTTATGCAGGCAAAATATGAAAGCTGATTTACTTCAGTTATTAGGTTGCTTTGAATGCACTGAGCAATCTTCACTAATCTTGATTTCATTATTGTCATCATGCACACATTGACGTGTTTTCATGTATAAAAATTGTTATTATTCCGAATAAGCTCCACTAAAACAATCATTTTGAACAATTTGCACGGTCTGAATATCCTTATTTCAGCAAGCTTTAAACGGCTGCAATTCAGTACTTTTAAACGAGAAAGATAGTCTCTTCGGAAAGCGCTGAACAACCCGGATCAAGTTTACTCAATTTCAGGCTCCAAAACCGGGTGCCATGCATTCGTTATCATCACGACATTTCTTGAACAACCTGCACTAGGCGGGCTGATGAGGTCCTTTTCTACTTATGTGCACGTCAATCACAAAAACTTACGCTCATTATCCCACCTAAATTTGAGCAACTCATGGTGCACCGTTGTTCTCCTGAAATCAAACGTGCTACGTTTATTGCCTAATACAGAGTGGTGCCCTAGTGGTTATGGGAACACCGCACTTCTAACTATTGACTACTGAGAGCACCTCTAGTGAGACCACACGTGTTGCTGCGGTGATTGCTGCTGCGGGACGCACCGACTTGTGGTAGTTTTCACGCCCGCTTTTTACAGCGAAGGCTATATAAGACTAGGAGACACACAAAAAACATTCGGCATTGGTTTCACCAGCGGTATTCATTGGCCGTTCTATAATTTATGTTGTTCTCAGCATTGTACACTAGCACGCACACCATTCAGTGAGCTGTGGGTGACGTCAAATACCATGTCCCAACCGTGGCATCAAGCACGCACTCTTCAGTTTCTACTGAGAGCATTCACATGAACAAGCCACGGATGCTACAAATCCCGGAACAACGGTCAAATTTAGAAGAGCGCCGAAAATGAAAAGCTGAGAGTGCTCACATTTTCTTGGCCGATGCTGCAGTCTGGGCACCAAAACAGTATCAGAAGGCCTTGTGCCGCTAACACCTGCATGCTGATGATCTGGCAGCCTTTCAAGCTGCGCTGAATCGCTAACGTGTATGCAAGTGCAGGTAGTGGGTAGCTACTGCAAACCACACCGCTCAGTTAGCTCGCGATGACGAAGACTGCAACAAAGGCGCGCCGAACAAGTGGTGTTGTGGGCACAACACTATCGTCGTTATGGTTGCTAGAGTGCGTTCACTGGCATGAGCGCCCGCTCTCGGCGGGAGTTTTTGCAGCAGCACTTTGGCTTCTGCAGCGAATTCTGTGTGCGCCATGTGAAATGAAGTTGTGGCAAAGCCAAGCCGAACGTGTGTCTGAGCTCGTTAAAGAGCATGAACATCTGAACAACAATTGAAGTGGCATAAGCGCCGCGTTTGGTTGAGTCCTCTGTTAAGCATCGAGGTCACTCGTGTCTGCTTTCGTAGGTTAACCTTTTGTGCGGAGTGCTTGGACGGTGACTTTTTTGCTTTGCGCCGATGCGCACTTATAGCTCAACCAGCGTGTTTTTGTGATCTCATGCTAAATTTGCGTTACAGCATGATCACTTTCTGAGCCTGGAATGGCGGGGGGAGGGCACCACAAAATAATTAATTGGGTGTCAGCAGCCCCTATGCAGGGTTGGCAGAGAGGGCGGCTCTCAGAAGTTTGCTTAACGTCACTGTTCGGTGAAATATAGCACAATCCCAGAGGTGGGCATGATGGCCACGGAGTTTAAGCAGGCGTCTAGCGACGGAACACTGACGGACGGCTGTCAGGAGTGTGCTAGATGTCACTGCTTCATGGAATATAGCATCAGCCCACACGTGGACGTGATGGCTTCGGAGTTGAAAGTGGTGTCTCGCGACGGAACAGCGACACCGCAGTGTGTCACGGATCGCGAGGAATAGCAACAATGCGGCTTCCACCCATGGCATTGATGATGGCATACTGCTCAGGATGCTGTGCTCTAGAAGCACCTAGCGACTGCTGATGCTCCTTATGAACGATGTCACCTATCCCATTCGCCTAATGTTGTGATCGGGGCAGATCAGTACCGATCATTATCAGCAGCTCACAGATGACCACTCTGATCAACTCATAAAGTCCGAGAGCTTCAATATTCCCTCCGCTCAACGTGAGGATGTCGCGGTTGTATTGAGTTGTGTGATTATCTCGTGCATTTTGATTGTTCTCGCCTTGCCTCCAAAACAAATGTGATAGTTGCAATTGGTCAACTGTTTGTCCTTCATTCTCAAAATAGAACCCTCACTTCCCAAGCCTCTTTCTGTCTTCAGATACAGCGGTTCCAACAAGGCAAAATAGGCGACGCATCTATTTAGGGTAGACTCGGTGCTCTAGCGGAAGTACACGTATATTTATACAGTTTGAGTCCTCTCTTTCCTAGAAGACACTCTTGAAGGTGTTAAGAGATCCGATGTGGAGGACGTCCACCGATGATAACGGGCACTTCCAATTTTTGAAACAGGTCGTTGCGGCACCTTCGATGGAAGAATAGAGGTGTCTATGGATTTCCTTACGACACCCTTTCAAAGTAATGACCCCGTTTTAAGCTTCTGGCACCTTACGGGATCACTGCTTGTAAATGCGGCGGCTCTCGGGGTTCGTTCATGAAAACCGTTATAGGCCAAACAGCGGGGGCCGATGTGTCTTGTGTGTGTGTATTTGTGGACCTTGTCTTTTCGGGTGGGGGTCTGGATTGTGGTGGAAAATGTTGCTGCCTGCGGCTAGCTCGCTAACTGGATTTGGGGTCGATGTTCTTTTGATGGCGTATGCTTGGCTCTCAGCTATAGCAGGGTGTCGGTTACAAAACGAAGAGTCACTTTTTCTAGACGACGTGATTGTAGTGTTGACGAAGGCAGCATTTGGTGTATTCAAGATGAAACGTTTTATTGCGGCACATTTGTTCCAGGTAACTGAGAAGTACAAGCGTGTCAAGCTGTATACTGATAGCGGTGAGAACAGTTGGTCTTCGGGGCACCGCACCTGTGGTGCAGTTCACGCGCATTTATGAATGTGGCATCTTTCACTGCACTCTTATCGTTGGTGCTCGCGTAAACAGTATAATAAACGAGACTACTAGTGTCCTGCGCTGAATCTTGACTCAATGCACTCTTTTCAACATTGTAATGTTAGCTAACCTACTATGCAGATGGCGACTATTCACTTCCTGCTCATAGCCTTCTCAAGCGCGGTTTCCTTACGGAATGACGTGGAAAATATAAAGTCGGCCCTCTATATAAAAACACTCATAGTAGACAAGCCCCACCACAACAGCTAAGACCGCTTATCCGCTTAAAGCAGAACAGTAGCCGGCTTTACTTAGACCAAATAAGCAGTGTGTTAGGAAAAGGGTCCATAATTTCAATATTGGAGAAAAAAACTTAAGCGGTAGTTTGCGTTGAGCGTTGCTAAAATTATATCGAATGAAAGCCGAACACCCGCAAGTAAAGCAGTAAACATGCGTAGCAACATGCAGTTTGTCGGATAAACATGTTTTACTGTACCATTCCAGTCCCTCATTGTCATGGTCGGCAATGTATTGTTCTGTATTGTAGCATTCACCTTCACCTTAAGCCTGAAAAAAATATAGAAGTAAATAAATATGTGATCACTTACACGCGCAGTTGCTGCGTCACAGTAACATCACTTTACAAAGTTTTTAAAGCTAGTTGAGCATCACCTTGCGCCATACTTCTCAACATTTGAAGTTTAGTATGGTCAAGCTCATGCTCTGTATTTCTGTACTCGGTTACCACGTAATGCATAGACGGTGCGAGTGGCTGCTCCTTGTATTTTAGGAACGAAGATCCTAAAGGCATGGGTCTGCCCATTCCTTGTGTGTATGTACGTGACCGCTTATAGTTCCGCCTTTGCATGCTGCCCACTATTTCGTCCTTAGAAACATCCCACTTTACCGACCATAAAGCAAACGCTGTATAAGTAGCCAACATGAAATACAAGATGGTCATATACTCGTAACCATGTACGCGTTCAAGAGCCATAGATTGTCCCACTGTGTCTATCTCATGTTTGTACGCGACTGCTTATAGTTCCACTTTTGAAAACTGCCAACTACTTCATCCTTACAAACATCCCACTACGCCCCATCACCGATCCACCCCTTCACCGATCACAAAAGCGTTATGATGAAGGGGGAACGGTAGTGACGTGTAGCTACCACTTACGAATAATAAAATTTCTTCCATAAACATATACAGTATTTGTAACGTCTTTGAATAATATAGTGGACGACAATCGCTTGTGATTTTCGGTTTAGCGATGAAACCCTCAAGCGCTTCGCCCCACTAAACATCAATCACCCCGTGGATATGCTGTGATTTTTTCACAGTAATGATGTCCATGACCGCAGAAACAATGCCACCTTACTTGGATTGACTTTTTGCAATCTTTTCGCTATCATTCACTCAAGGAATTTATCATAAATTTATCACTAGATTTCCTTTCTCCTGCGAGTGTCCCACAACTTTTACACCGATTCCTGAAAGCGTTGAATTTTCACAGGGTTTTAGAAATTTTGTTCTGTTTCTCGTGGCTTGTTTTAAGTCAGCGGGCCAACGGGTGGCGTGTACATTAGTCTTGCTAGTGCCACGGCGTAAGAATTAGGTAATGATACTGTGCCAGCCTGTGTGTTCAGATTGTGTTCGCCACCTGAGGTGTTTCCGCTTGATGAGACTGATGGCGCTCATGGAGGGTGAGACATGGTGCTAACTGGGGAGTGATTCCAATCCATGCCGAGAAGGTTATTGCAGCGAAGCCTCGCGTGTTTATTACCTTCGATATTGTCACAGAACTAGCGCTCAAAAAGGGCACGCCGCAAAATTCTCGCGACGAAACGCCGGAGTGACACCGCGAGGTCAACGATAAAAAAAAGAAAACAAACATCCAAGGCTCCCCGGGCGCGCGGCTTCGCCGACGAACTTCCTCACCCCACATCGGCGGCCGAGCAAGCACTCGAAATTTCTAGATGGAAAGGGGCGTGTTATGCCGGGTTGAGTCATCTGTCGGGAACGGCCCTCGTACAGTCTCGCGCTTTCCCCCAGCCTTCGCTGCGCACCGCGCCGACGAAATGATGAGAACTTTCAGGAATATCGCGCAGAAGGTATTTAATTGAGCAGCCGAGACGAGAGATCAGGAGAAGACGGAAGTTCGCGCCAGAGCGCGTAGGGATTCCGCCGTGTAGTCGGCGAAGGTTTTGTCCGTAGAGACAAAGCAGGAGAAGGAGATGATTTCCACCGGAGGGGTGACGACTCGAGCTACAGGCAAGGGTGTGTGTTTACCGCTATTGAGCGAAGACGCGTGGCGACAGCTGCGTGTGTGAAGCCGACGGGTTTGCGGCAAAGAAGTTGAAGCTTGAAGAGTGGTCAATTGAAGACGCGAGGTTTCCTGGAAGAGAAACTTCGGCGAGGTTTCCTGGAAGAGAAACTTCAGGGGCAGCGGAACGACAACAATGCTGGACTTTGAGTGAGTGATTCTCGGAAGAGTATCATCCAGACTTTCGTTCCAAGAACTTTGGACTGAATAGGTTTTCTATCTCTTTAGTCTTTAAGAGTCTTGGTTGTTCAATGCTTGCGACTGCATTGTAGTGCGTATTGTTGTGTGTCCGTTGTTTCGAGTGTGGCTGATTGTACTGTGTAGTACGTTGTTTGAGTGGTGACTTATTGTATGCAACTATTGTGGAGTTTGCATTCTTGTGTATTGTTTTCGATCTGCCATTATTGAGAATATAATTTTGTTTGTTTAATAACTCTCGGCTCTGACTTGTTTTTTGGGCCACAGCCGGTGTCCACTGGCGCGCCAAAAAGGACAACTCCTAAATTGTCCATACTTTCGTGGTGCGGTTCGGGGGGCCGATACTTCGGCCCTTGGAATTAGCCCGGCGATCGCCTCCCGAATTAACGGGACCTTGTGACAATTAATCTGGCGTCCGCGACAGGACCTTTTGGTGCACAGTGTGCCCAAAGTAGTGAGAAAGAGCCTCGAGTCGTTGATAGTGCTATCGGAACGATTTTATGTGTTGTTCAGTGTTCTCGTTACCGAGTGCAGGGGATTGTTCCGATAGACTGATTTAGGCAGATACTTTTTGCACGCGGCAAGTTTTTATTTGCGAGACACCATGGATCTCGAAAAGTTAGTTGCCCTTGGTGAGACGATGGGTCTTTCTGGCGCCAATCTACAAAAATGGGTAAGCCAGAAGAAGAAAGAGGCGGTGGAGAAAGAGAGGTTGGCAGCTGAAAGGGCTAAGGAAGAAAAAGTAGCTGAGTTGGAGAGAGAAAGGCTGGCCACTGAAAGGGCAAAGGAAGAAGGATAGCAACAATTGAAGCTGGAATTGGAGAGAGAAAAGCTGGCAGGTGAAAGAGTGAAAGAAGAAAGAGAGCAGCAACTGAAGTTGGAGCTGGAGAGAGAGAAGTTGGCAGCCGAAAGGGCGAAAGAAGAAAGAGAAGCGGAGATGGCTGAAAGGGAACGGCAGCGGCAGTACGAGATAGAACTCGAGCGGCTCTGTTTGCAACAGCGAAGTGAAACTCCCGTTCAAGCTAGAGTCGAAAGCAGCGAACGGGAAGATCATGGCTTCCGCTTGAACCCAAGCAAGCTGCTCGTAGCGTTTAATGAAAGGAAGGACGACCTTGACACGTACCTTCACCGATTTGAGACAATTGCAAGGAGCCAGAATTGGCCGGAACATCAATGGGCAACTGCTTTGAGTACTTGCTTGAGTGGTGAAGCGCTCAGTGTGTACGGTAGACTGACGCCGACCGATGCAGCCAACTATGCCAAGGTGAAAGCTGCTTTGTTGAAGCGATTTAGATTTACTGTGGAAGGATACCGGGACAGATTTCGGACAGGAATGCCAGCTGATGGTGAGACGGCTACGCAGTATGCCACCCGACTGTGCCATTATTTCGATAGATGAATTGAACTTTCAGGGACAGCGCAGGAGTACGATGAGCTTAGAGAGCTCCTAATTAGAGAACGATTCCTTACTAGTTGCCACCCAAGCCTGTCGCTGTACTTGAAAGAAAGGAGAGCTAAGTCACTTGAAGACATGCTTGAATTGGCTGATCAATTCTTGGAAGCGCAAGGTGGAACTAATTTGGCCAAGGTCAAGAAGGAGTGTCCCGAAGATTCGAAAAATTTGGCACCCGAACAAAAGAAGCGTGCACCGGAGAGTGTTCCGCGATGTTTCCTGTGTAACCGAGTGGGTCATCGCGCGAGCAACTGTCGTACTAACTTTACGAGCCCTACGAAAGTAAAATGTTTTAAGTGTGGTCAGACTGGGCACAAAGCACACGCATGTCGAAACGGAGCAAGTCAAACTCACCTGGTATCCTGTGTGCTAGCAGCACCGAAATCCGATGGTAATGCCGTCACCGACGGATTCGTAGAATTGAAAAATGGGGAGAAAATTTCTATTGTGGGTGCTGTAATGACAAAACAGCCAACCGGTGGCACGAAGGGAATGCCAACGCTGCCTCGAAAAGTTGCGGGCAAGAAGATTACGGTGTTAAGAGACACCGGTAGCTCCACGGTTATCGTGCGGAGAAATTTGGTACAGGAAAGTGAGTTGACAGGCAGAACGAAACCGGTTCGCCTAATTCACCGTACGGTTCGGATGCTTCCCGAAGCAGAGATTGAGGTTGAAACCTCGTACTTCAGCGGGAAGGTTACTGCTTTATGCATGACGACCCCCCTTTACGACCTTGTCATCGGAAACATCAACGGGGCGCGAGTACCGAATGATCCAGAATGTTTGGGAGAAGACCCTAAGATAGAGCCCTCGCCAACCCAGCGACCGCGAGATACAGTGGAGGAGCATCCCGTGACGGATCTCACTAGAGCCCAAGGTTAAGCCGCGGCGCAAGAGACAGCGAATAAGAAGATAATCGTGTTGAATGAGTTCACGCGCTGGGCAGCTGGACGTACGTCGGCACAACCCGAACCGACCGACAGTGTAAAGGTGACGGAGTCAGCCAGCCAGGCCCAATGCCGTGACATGAACAAGCTGGTAAATAAACAGACCGGACCCGTTGAACGTTATGCCCCGTTAACGGTGTCGGAAGTGAAAACGATGGCTGAGATGCCGCCTCAGATACCGTCGTTGGAAAAGGCTCGCCGAAAAAGAACGTGGAAACACAAGAAGAAATCGAGTGACCACCGCAAGAAAGGGCGCAAGCGCCGCTCAAAGTACACAGGATAAGCGCTGAGGTCGAATCAGAATGTGTTTGGCAGTGCTGAGTGCCATATGTTGTGTTAATGTTGCGTTATCATGTGTCACAAGTGTCGAAGTGTTTGTGCTGTGATGTGATGTATAGTATTGTACAATTGTTGTAATGAGAGAACTTTGTACATTTGTATTGTTGGGAATGTGTGGTGGAGTGTTGTACTCATGTACCTGTGGTTATATTTCATGTGTTGTGTAATTGAATTACAAAATAGTATTGTATTGAGTGATCTATTGTGAATGTGACGTGTCATGAGCGACGGACTATGTTACGGTCTTTGAGTGTGTGGGGACTGTTCGCGCTCGTTTGTGTGGTTTTGAATATTATGAGATAATATTCTTAAAGTGAGGGGCAGTGTCACAAAACGAGCGCTCAAAAAGGGCGCGCCGCCTAATTCTCGCGACGAAACGGCGGAGTAACGCCGCGAGGTCAACGATAAAAAAAAGAAAACAAACATCCAAGGCTCCCCGGGCGCGCGCTTCTCCCCTCGGAAGCGTGGCTTCGCCGACGAACCTCCTCACCCCACATCGGCGGCCGAGCAAGCACTCGAAATTTCTAGATGGAAAGGGGCGTGTTATTTGGGGTTGAGTCATCTGTTGGGGACGGCCCTCGTACAGTCTCGCGCTTTCCTCCAGCCTTCGCTGCGCACCGCGCCGACGAAATGATGAGAACTTTCTGGAATATCGCGCGGAAGGTATTTAATTGAGCAGCTGAGACGAGAGATCAGGAGAAGACGGAAGTTAGCGCCAGAGCGCGTAGGGATTCCGCCGTGTAGTCGGCGAAGATTTTGTCCGTAGAGACAAAGCAGGAGAAGGAGATGATTTCCACCGGAGGGGTGACGCCTCGAGCTACAGGCAAGGGTGTGTGTTTACCGCTATTGAGCGAAGACGCGTGGCGACAGCTGCGTGTGTGAAGCCGACGGGTTTGCGGCAAAGAAGTTGAAGCTTGAAGAGTGGCCAATTGAAGACGCGAGGTTTCCTGGAAGAGAAACTTCGGCGAGGTTTCCTGGAAGAGAAACTTCAGGGGCAGCGGAACGACAACAACACTGGACTTTGAGTAAGTTATTCTCGGAAGAGTATGATCCAGACTTTCGTTCCAAGAACTTTGGACTGAATAGGTTTTCTATCTCTTTAGTATTTAGGTGTCTTGGTTGTTCAATGCATGCGACTGCATTGTAGTGCGTATTGTTGTCTGTGTCCGTTGTTTCGAGTGTGGCTGATTGTACTGTGTAGTACGTTGTTTGAGTGGTGACATATTGTATGCAACTATTGTGGAGTTTGCATTCTTGTGTGTTGTTTTCGATCTGCCATTATGGAGAATATAATTTTGTTTGTTTATCAACTCTCGGCTCTGACTTGTTTTTTGGGCCACAGCCGGCGTCCGCTGGCGCGCCAAAAAGGACCACTTCTAAATTGTCCATGCTTTCGTGGAGCGGTTCGGGGGGCCGATACTTCGGCCCTTGGAATTAGCCCGGCGATCGCCTCCCGAATTAACGGGACCCTGTGACAGATATACAGTTGTACACGGACGACAATAAATTAATACATTACGACCCTGTGGTAACAAAACCGATTTCCTAGTTTTAAATGCAGCGTATTTTCATACATTGTTTGTGTCATATAAATGCTCCGACCGCAGCAAGCGTTGTCCTGGAGAGCGGTCTCATTTTGACGTGACAGGAATAAAAAGCGGCTTTCGCTTAAGTTTTGGGGTCGGTGTGGGGGGAGTCGCAGTCGGCATATTTGCTTCAAAACAAGAAAGCAGCATTGTAGGTAACAAAAAACTTGAGGTGTTTCATAATGACATACCTGCCACGGGGCAAAGGCAGTAGCCTTCATGCGTTTGTGCGTAAGTGCAAGTGTGCCTGTTTGTGTTTGTGTGCGCACGCAGATATCACTGTCGCATTCTATTTGCTTAGCAAGATGAACAAAAAACATCGTCAGAAAATTTTCAACCTATGAATGAGGGCTCTCACACACGTACAATTAGGAACCTAAATTGACAAGCCATCCTTGCTTGTCTTGCTGTTAGCCTCAAGCAGGTGACTCCATTTTGGCCTCTAGCGGTGTAGGCAGTAAGGTATGGAGGAAAGAAATTCATTGGGTCCTGAGGTCGACCCTGGGTTAAACCATATATTGATTGATTATTTGATTTTTGGGGTTTAACGTCCCAAAACCTCCATATGATTATGAGAGACGCTGTAGTGGAGGGCTCCGGAAATTTCGACCACCTGGGGTTCTTTAACGTGCACCCAAATCTGAGCACACGGGCCTACAACACTTCCGCCTCCATCGGAAAGGGTTAAACCATATAAGACACCAATATAAGGATTGTCGGGCCAGTGTCTTCAGCCATACTTTACGATATTTAATAAGCCGTGCGAACGTCAACTTGATGAAGGGCTTATCAGAATCAAAGCGAGCGCACCAGCTAAAGCAGCATATTTGCGCAGCTCGCCCCTTACGCCATCGACGCGGGATGCGGACAATCTTTTTTTTTTGCGTTTGGTGAGGTATTTAGGGCATTCTAAGGCGTTTGCCTTAACAAACAGCATTTTTTCGTATTACTGTGTTCGGAAGTGCTCCAGCAATGTTGCAAGACGATGACGTTGAAGTGCTAGCGGCATCTAAAAACAAGAAAATTTTGCCTGATGACTTCAAGCATGGCTAACTATTTACATTCACGTGAACATGCACAGTAATTTCTCTTCAAAAATTACTT
Organism: Rhipicephalus microplus; assembly: GCF_013339725.1. Lineage (NCBI taxonomy): Eukaryota > Metazoa > Arthropoda > Arachnida > Ixodida > Ixodidae > Rhipicephalus > Rhipicephalus microplus. The sequence continues at coordinate 102,033,728 of NC_051174.1, forward strand.
TTCTTGGTCAAAATGGGCATAGATAAGGCAGCGCAAAAAATTGCATCTGAATTTAAAACAACAAATTACATTCCCAGTGTACTGAGGAACTTACGGTAGCACATAGGCCCACACTGTTAGTGTAGTGTTCAGAAGCATCGTCATTTTCACGGGGAGGGGGTGCACTGCTGAAGGCGAAGCGCCGCCTTACATGCGTGCCTGTTAATTCATCATCGCAATGCTGTGGAGACACTGTCACGACGCGCAAAAAATTTGACGTACTTTCAGCGGTCGTCTCAGGCACTTCATTTATGTTGAACGTTTTGTCCCAGTCGCTTCTAAGAAGTCGGCAGTACAGACCACCGTTTTCGCTGACCTTTCATGGTTTTCTGCTGCATGGTCACGTGTTTTGGGCATTATCTGAGGTGAGCGCAGGTTTCTTTGGTGCATGCAGTAGGTCGCGTCCCTTCTATTCTGCATGATATTTTCAGAGAGGCTGCAAGGCTGTCAGCTCTTGAAATTGTCCGTCGCCATTTGTCCAAGCACTCTAGTTCACGTGGAGCCTTGAAAAGCAACACACACTCTGTACAAGCTTCGGATACTGAGTTGTACAATTCGGGACAAAACACCACTTGCCTATTACTAAGTGCAACCAGCGACAAGGCCACTCAAGCGTACCCGGAGTCTTAAGCAGCGTTGAGGTATGCGTGCAATGAATCATAATGTGTGAGTCAGCAAAACAAATGCACTGGCAATGGTCACGGGCACAGAGCAAAGCGTTTCTGATTCACGAATTCCCATGCACACAAAGCTTTGAGGAAAGAGATTGTGTTCGCCGAGGGGAACGTCATCGGCGAACACAATCTGCCCATGCCCTTTTCTTACGTGGAGCGGCGTGTGGCACCACCTAAATTACTCGTCCACCTTGGCCTGTACACATCTGTGGTCGCACTCAAGATTTCCTCTCTGGTGATTCTAACCATGCTCACTAGATGGCGCGCTTCCACCCAGAGGTGGTGAGGCTTTGAGGTGGTGGAAATTGAGGTGGTGGTGAGGCTTTGAGGTGGTGGAAGGCTTTGAGGTGGTGGAAATAAACAGAGAGGTGATAGGTGGGGGGGGGGGGGGGGGTTCAACGAGACAGAATTCACTTCGATGGGCGGCTAGGTCATGAGGTGGGTTGGCGACTTGCAGGACGCGCAGTAGCTTTTTTGGGGGGCAAGCGAGCTCTACGGGGTGCAAGATAGCTAGTAACGAGGAAAACAATCAGGGAGACTCTTCGACAGGTGGTACGGACAGATACGATTCCAAAGTAGCACCAATATCTAAGATACGTAGAGTCCGGGGCATAAATAGACGTAGCCACGAGCGCCGAGCCAATTCAGACATAGGGTATATTAACATGCAGGGTGGTTGGAACAGGCTGAAGTGGGAAGAGATAGAAGAACAGCTAAGGGAAGAGAGGCCGATGGTATACGGTTTTGTAGAAACACATCTCAGGGACATGGAACAACCTCCGAACAATCCGGACTACGCGTGGGAGTATTGTAATAGAACAGAAGGCAGCAGAAAGGGGGGTTGTATTGGGGCATTCATTCATAAAAGTACAGACTGGCAAAGGGTCAAGCAGGAGTGCAAGGAACATTTATGGCTAAAAGGGTAAGTGGCAGGTCAAATGACACTCCTTGGTTTCGTGTACTTGTGGACGGGAGCAAAGGCCAGAGAGGAAAACCAGGCAATGGTAGAGTGTATATCAAAGGACATTCAGGAGTTAGGAAGAGAGTGCGAGATAATTATACTAGGAGACATGAATGCGCACATAGAAGATATAGATGGGTATACCGACCCGACAGGCAAAATGATCATGGATATGTGTGAAAGGCTTGATTTGATCATTTGCAACAGTACCGAGAAGTGTGAAGGGCAAATAACATGGGAGGTAGGAAGGCTTCAGTCGACGATAGATTATGCACTGATGTCACATAGGATGTATGAAAAGCTCAGAGAAATGCACATAGATGAAGGTGGCTCCAGAAGTCTGGGTAGCGATCACAAACGTATCACGCTAAGGTTTGGGAAGAGCTGTGAAAGTGGGAAAGAGACAAGATGAGCAACTACAGGAAAATTTTTATCCAGAAAGGTAAATTGAAATAGCCACTAAACAAATTGAGAAAGTAATCACGGAGGATAATAAGACAGTGTGGACATACACGAATCTCATTAGACTCTTTGAGATAGAGCTTGCTAAGAAGCGTGACAAGTCACCCCGGAAAAGAAGACACAAACCCAAAAGTTGGTGGGATGAGGAGGTTAAGAGAGCGATAGCAAAACGTCAGGAAGCCTCTAGGGAACACAGACATGCTAAGCAGCGGGGTGAACCGACAGATGATGTGGAAAGAAAACGGGCAACCTTTCTAAGCTGTAGAAGGGATGCATCCCTTTTGATCAATGAAAAGATTAGAAGGAAGGGAGCTCAGTGGCAGGCAGAAGTACATAAAAAAGATAGAAAGGCAGCTGCGAATTTTTGGAACCATCTAAACTCCCTAAGAAATGAGACGAGCCTAGAGCAGAACTTTATAACTATAGCCCAAGGTGCTAGGCTAGAAGGGGACGAAGCTATTGAATATATAAGAACAAGGGTGACAGAAAATTTTCAACAAAGAAGTACTTTATGCACCACAATAGACAAAGACGAATCAAGTGGTGCAATGGCTCCATTTTCACAACAAGAGTGGGAAAGGGCTGAGAAAAGGGTTCCTAGTAGTACATCAACAGGCCCAGATGGCATTCCAATTAGGCTGACAAAAACATTAGGTCCGAAGTCTAAGCAGGCTCTGAGAGAGGTAGTGAGTAAAATAATAATCGCTGGTGAAGTTCCCGATGGATGGAAACTTAGCAGGATGAGCATGATCTATAAAGGAAAGGGGGACAAAGCTGACATAAACAACTACCGTCCTATAACAGTGACATCAGTGGTCTACAGGCTGGCGATGCAGATTATAAAGGAAAGACTGCAGGCGTGGATAGAGGATGAGGGGGTGCTGGGAGAACTGCAGAATGGGTTTCGGAAACACAGGAGGTTGGAAGACAATCTGTTCTCACTGACGCAGTGCATCGAAATAGCAGAAAAAGAACACAGGCCCCTGTGGCTAGCATTTCTGGATATCAAGGAAACGTACGATAGCGTGGTTCAATAGGAATTGTGGGGAATACTGGACACACTAGGCGTGGAACATGTAGTCACTAATCTTTTAAAGGGTGTCTATAAAGGTAACAAGGTAGTTATAAAGTGGGAAAAACAGGTATCCAAGCCTGCAGAGGTAAAACGGGGGCTTAGGCAGGGGTGCCCCTGTCACCCTTATTATTCATGATGTACCTACAAGGATTAGAGGCAAAATTAGAGGGAAGTGGACTGGGCTTCAACCTCTCTTTAGTCAAACAAGGAAAACTTATTGATCAGGCACTACCAGCAAAAATGTACGCAGATGATATTGTGCTAATGGCCAACAACAAGGAAGATTTGCAGAGATTGATGGACATCTGCGGTAATGAGGGAGATAGGTTACATTTTAGATTCAGTAGGGAAAAATCAGCAGTCATGATTTTCAATGACAACGAAGGTAGTGAGCTTAGAATACAGGAGGTCACGCTAGAGATAACAGATAAATACAAATATCTGGGCGTATGGATAATTAATGCGACCGAGTATCTGAGGGAACACGAAATATACGTGACGACTAAAGGTAACAGGAATGCAGCAGTCATGAAAAATAAGGCACTGTGGAATTACAATAGGTATGATGTTGTGAGAGGAATATGGAAAGGGGTCATGGTTCCTGGGCTGACGTTCAGCAATGCGGTCTTGTGCATGAGATCAGAAGTTCAAGCAAGATTAGAAATTAAGCAACGTGGAATAGGTACGCTTGCTTTAGGAGCTCACGGGAATACACCAAATCAGGGAGTACAAGGTGATATGGGATGGACATCATTTGAGGGCCGGGAAGCTAGCAGCAAGATAAAATTTGAGAAGCGATTGAGAGAATGGGGGAAGAGCGTTGGGCTAGGAAGGTTTTCAGCTATTTGTACATGAAGAATGTCGATACAAAATGGAGGAAGCGAACCAGGAAGTCGACTGGTAAATACTTAGAAAACAGCAGGTGGCCAAACCAAAAGGAAATATCGGTTCAGAAAAAAAGTGAAGGAAACGGAGACTGACATGTGGAGAATGGGCATGATTAAGAAGTCCGCACTAGAGATCTATCGAACTTTTAAGCAGGAAATTGCCAAGGAAAGGATTTATGATAATACTCGGGGTAGTTCTCTACTGTTCGAGGCCAGGACGGGAGTACTGCGAACCAAGACATATCGGGCCAAATACGAAGGGGTCGACACAGTATGCAGTGTGTGTGGAGAGGAAGAAGAAACTGCCGAACACTTGATAATGTTCTGTAAAGGGCTTCACCCTATAGTTCAGGATGATGGCGCAGAGTTTTTCAAAGCACTGGGATTTAGAGACAGCGAGGGCAAAATAGACTTTAAGTGGGTAGACTTAACTAGAAGGAGGTTATCTGATTGGTGGCTAAAGTCAAGGCACGAGTGAAAATTAAACCCTTCACTGCGAAGTACGAATCCTCAACTTCATTATTTAAAGGGAAAAAAAGATAAATGTAATGGTTAGTTTACTAAGTATCACGGCTAGGTAGCGTTAGCCGCCGCCCGGTCTAAAGGGTACAGCCACATCCATCCATCCATCCATCCATCCATCCATCAATCCGGGCTGAGTTCGGACTGTCAAGGTGGATGGACGTGTTTTTTGAGCGCTCCGGATCGACTGCGCAGATAAGTGTTTTTGCATGTTTTGAGCTGGTTTTATAATTATAAGGCAGCGGTTGAAATCTTCGTAGCACTTATTTTATGGTGCGGCTTTTTTGGGGGCCAGTCACCAGGTTTTTATTAGTTAGTGCGGGTGTGTGTGTTTGAATTTTTTTTGCCACCCCGTGGGGGAGGTGCGCGTACATTGAACACGCAAATATTTGTAGTAGAGCTTAGACTTTCTTTTTTTTTGTAGTGCAGGGCTCGAGTTTAGTAATTATCGAGTATAGGGACAATTGGTGTCAAAAAGGCATGGTTAAAAAGACTGTAAAGTGTTCAGGATGTGAAGTGGGTTTGAAAGTGGACCCAAGCGTTGAAGCGGATGGAGAAGAGGCTGACGCGAAGTGTAGGCAATGTGAGGTCGAGGAAAAAATGGAGAAAATGATGGTGTCCCAGAGTCAACTGCTGATGAGAATCACCGAGCTCGAGACTGCGTTGGCGACAGAGCAAGAGAAAACGAGGGCAATGGGAGAAAGACTGAAGTCCGCCGAGGAAGCGCTAGCGAAGCTGAACAAAAAAGCGACCTACTGAGAGAACAGTAGGGAACCGGCATTCAGAACGGTGGAGAAGGAAAAGCAAGCAAGTTTGAAAAAAAAACAGGTTTAGCCGGTTCAACTGTCACCAAGCCCAGCTTCAGCGAGGTAGTGGTGGGGCAGGGAGGGAACAAAGCAGCCGGCGTCACAGGTGCAAGTAGCCCCCAGGTGCAGAACGCTCCAGCTGAAAAGTCACAGCATGTGATAATCACCGTGGACTCGAATTTAAATCGATGCACAGAAGCCATCAAAGAGAGGGTAAGAGGTGACAAGAGGGTTGCAGTAGGGGCGTTCCCAGGACGCAAGCTGGAAGCAGTCATGAGGCAAGCGAGCGCAAAGCTCAAAACGACAGCTGATAGAAGAAATCTCGTGAGAATTTCAGGTGGTTTAAACGATGTCATAAATGAAGATGCAGCAGGACTAGCAGCCACGCTGGCGAAAGGCGTCGATGACATGCGCGCCACTTCTTCTAAGGTACAGGTAGTGATATGCACGATACTGGAGGTACCGGTGCGTGATAGCAACCTGCAAAGAGCGGTGGTCAATGCAAACCAAGAGATATGGCGGATAAGTCGAGAGAAAGGCTTTGAGGTGGTGGAAATAAACAGAGAGGTGCATAGGGGGGGGGGGTTTCGACGAGACAGAATTGACTTCGATGGGCGGCTAGGTCATGAGGTGGGTTGGCGACTTGCAGGACGCGCAGTAGCTTTTTTGGGGGGCAAGCGAGCCCTTCGGGGTGCAGGATAGCTAGTAACGAGGAAAACAACCAGGGAGACTCTTAGACAGGTGGTATGGACAGATACGATTCCAAAGTGGCACCAATATCTAAGATAGGTAGAAACCGTGGCATAAATAGACGTAGCCACGAACACCGAGCCAATTCAGACATAGGGTATATTAACATGCAGGGTGGTAGGAACAGGCTGAAGTGTGAAGAGATAGAAGAACAGCTAAGAAAAGAGAGGCCGACGGTATACGGTTTTGTAGAAACACACCTCAGGGACATAGAACAATCTCCGAACAATCCGGACTACGCGTAGGAATATTGTAATAGAACAGAAGGCAGCAGAAAGAGGGTGGTATTGGGGCATTCATTCATAAAAGTACAGACTGGCAAAGGGTCAAGCAGGAGTGCAAGGAACATTTATGGATAAAAGGAAATGTGACAGGTCAAATGACACTCCTTGGTTTCTTGTGCTTGTGGGTGGGAGCAAAGGCCAGAGAGAAAAACCAGGCAATGGTAGAGTGTATATAAAAGGACATTCAGGAGTTAGGAAGAGAGTGCGAGATAATTATACTAGGGGACATGAATACGCACATAGAAGATATAGATTGGTATACCGACCCGACAGGCAAAATGATCATGAATATGTGTGAAAGGCTTGATTTGAACATTTGCAACAGTACCGAGAAGTGTGAAGGGCAAATAACATGGGAGGTAGGAAAGCTTCAGTCGACGATAGATTATGCACTGATGTCACATAGGATGTATGATAAGCTCAGGGGAATGCACATAGATGAAGGTGGCTCCAGAAGTCTGGGTAGCGATCACAAACGTATCAAGCTAAGGTTTGGAAAAGCAGTGAAAGTGGGAAGGAGACAAGATGAGCAACTACAGGAAAAGTTTTTTCCAGAAAGGCAAATTGAAATCGCCACTAAACAAATTGAGAAAGTAATCATGGAGGATAATAAGACAGTGTGGACATACATGAATCTAATTAGACTCTTTGAGCTAGAGCTTGCTAAGACGCGTGACAAGTCACCCCGGAAAAGAAGACACAAACCAAAAAGTTGGTGGGATGAGGAAGTTAAGAGAGCCATAGCAAAACGTCAGGAAGCCTCTAGGGAACACAGACAAGCTAAGCAGCGGGGTGAACCGACAGATGAGGTTGAAAGAAACTGGGCAACCTTTCTAAGCTGTAGAAGGGACGCACTCCTTCTGATCAATGAAAAGATTAGAAGGAAGGGAGCTCAGTGGCTGGCAGAAGTACATAAAAAAGATAGCAAGGCAGCTGCGAAATTTTGGAACCATCTAAACTCCCTAAGAAATGAGACGAGCCTAGAGCGAAGTTTTAACTACAGCCCAAGGTGCTAGGCTAGAATGGGACGAAGCTATTGAATATATAAGAACAAGGGTGACAGAAAAATTTCAACAAAGAAGTACTTTATGCACCACAATAGACAAAGACGAATCAAGTGGTGCAATGGCTCCATTTTCACAACAAGAGTGGGAAAGGGCTGAGAAAAGGGTTCATCAACAGGCCCAGATGGCATTCCAATTAGGCTGATAAAAACATTAGGTCCGAAGTCTAAGCAGGCTTTGAGAGAGGCAGTGAGTACAATAATAATCGATGGTGAAGTTCCCGATGGATGGAAACTTAGCAGGATGAGCATGATCTATAAAGGAAAGGGGGACAAAGCTGACATAAACAACTACCGTCCTATAACAGTGACATCAGTGGTCTACAAGCTGGCGATGCAGATTATAAAGGAAAGACTGCAGGCGTGGATAGAGGATGAGGGGGTGCTAGGGGAACTGCAGAATGGGTTTCGGAAACACAGGAGGTTGGAAGACAATCTGTTCTCACTGACGCAATGCATCGAAATAGCAGTAAAGGAACACAGGCTCCGGTGGCTAGCATTTTTGGATATCAAGGGAGCGTACGATAGCGTGATTCAAGAGGAATTGTGGGGAATACTGGACACACTAGGCGTGGAACATGTAGTCACTAATCTTTTGAAGGGTATCTATAAAGGTAACAAGGTAGTTATAAAGTGGGAAAAACAGGTATCCAAGCCTGCAGAGGTAAAACGGGGGCTTAGGCAGGGGTGCCCCCTGTCACTTTTATTATTCATGATGTACCTACAAGGACTAGAGGCAAATTTAGAGGGAAGTGGACTGGGCTTCAACCTCTCTTTAGTCAAACAAGGAAAACTTATTGATCAGGCACTACCAGCATTAATGTACGCATATGATATAGTGCTAATGGCCAACAACAAGGAAGATTTGCAGAGATCGATGTTATCTGCGGTAATGAGGGAGATAGGTTAGATTTTAGATTCAGTAAGGAAAAATCAGCAATCATGATTTTCAATGACAACGAAGGTAGTGAGCTTAGAATACAGGAGGTCACGCTAAAGGCAACAGATAAATATAAATATCTGGGCATATGGATAAGCAACGGGACCGAGTATCTGAGGGAACACTAAATATACGTGACGACTAAAAGTAACAGGAATGCCGCAGTCATGAAAAATAAGGCACTGTGGAATTACAATAGGTATGATGTTGTGAGAGGAATATGGAAAGGGGTCATGGTTCCTGGGCTGACGTTCGGCAATGCGGTCTTGTGCATGAGATCAGAAGTTCAAGCAAGATTAGAAATTAAGCAGCGTGGAAGAGGTAGGCTTGCTTTAGGAGCTCACGGGAATACACCAAATCAGGGAGTACAAGGTGATATGGGATGGACATCGTTTGAGGGCAGGAAAGCTAGCAGCAGCAAGATAAAATTTGGGAAGCGATTGAGAGAAATGGGGGAAGAGCGTTGGGCTAGGAAGGTTTTCAGCTACTTGTACATGAAGAATGTCGATACAAAATGGAGGAAGTGAACCAGGAAGTTGACTGGTAAATACTTAGAAAACAGCAGGTGGCCAAACCAAAAAAAAAACTATCGGTTAGGAAGAAAGTGAAGGAAACGGAGACTGACATGTGGAGAATGAGCATGATTAAGAAGTCCGCACTAGAGATCTATCGATCTTTTAAGCAGGAAATTGCCAAGGAAAGGATCTATGATAATACTCGGGGTAGTTCTGTACTGTTTGAGGCCAGGACGGGAGTACTGCGAACCAAGACATATCGGGCCAAATATGAAGGGTTAGACACAGTATGCAGTGCGTGTGGAGAAGAAGAAGAAAATGCCGAAAACTTGATAACGTTCTGTAAAGGGCTTCACCCTATAGTTCAGGATGATGGCGCAGAGTTTTTCAAAGCACTGGGGTTTAGGGACCGGGAGGGCAAAATAAACTTTAATCGGGTAGACTTAACTAGAAGGAGGTTATCTGATTGGTGGCTAAAGTCAAGGCACGAGTGAAAATTAAACTCTTCACTGCAAAGTACGAATCTTCAAACTCACTTTTTAAGGAAAAAAATATATAGATTTTGGTTCATTAGGTATTACGGCTTGGTGGCGCTAGCCACCGCCCGATCTAAAGGGTACAGCCATATCCATCCATCCATTAATCCGGTAGGATCACTTTTTATGCAAACTTCATGCTACCTAAAGGTAGCATATGCAGTAACTCTACAGAGCGGGTTTTTGATTAGTTGATTTGGCGGCGTATGAACGTGTATCGCGAGAGCTTAGGATTCACAGCGCAAATAAACGTTTTTGCAAGTTTAGAGCTTGTTTTTATATTTATTAAGACAGCAGTGTAAACCTTGATAGCACCTAATAAATTGTACGGCTGTTTGGGACTCAGTAATGTGATATTTGTTTTGTTTGTGTGTGTATTTCTCATGCCACCACGAGGTGGGAGTGCAAGTACGCTGACGACGTAATTTTTTCTAGTAGAGCCTCGACATTTTTTTTTACTTAGGGCAGTGTTCGTCGTACTTCGTGTCCTGTAATAATTGAGTTGAAGAATTCAGCCACTTGTCGACACTGGTTAATTCATGTAACTAAATTATAACAAAATACATGGTAAAAAATACTAAAATGTTTAGGATGCGGGGTGGTTTCGAAAATAGAGGGTAGTGCGGATGTGAAAGCAGAGAAAGCTATCACCAAGTGTAGACAATTTGAGGTTCAGGAAAAAAATGGACAGAATGATAATTAACTGATGAGGAGAGTTGCCGAGCTGGTGAGTGCATTGACGAGAGAAAGAGAAAAAACAAGGGCGATGGAAGAAAGGCTTAGGTCAGCCCACGAGCCACCAGGAACGGTGTACAAGGAATCAACCGATGGTGAGAGTGGTAGGGCACCGGCACCCAGAACATCTGAGAAGAAAAATCAGGCTCTGAAAAAACAGATTCAATGGTCCAAAGACTCTACTTGCGCGAAGTTGGTGAGGTGGGAGGGAACAAAACAGCTGGCGGTTTCCGCGTAAGTAACATCGTTGGGCGGGGCACTCTAGCAGAAAAGTTGGAGCATGTAATATTCGCCGGGGACTCGAATTTAAATCGATGCGCAGAAGCAATCAAAGAGAGGGTATATGCGACAAGAGAGTTTCAATAGGGACGTTCCAAGAACATTAGCTGGAATCAGTGTTGAGACAAGCGACCGCAAAGCTCGTTACTAAAGCTAGTGGACGGACCGTCGTTATAATTGCGGATGGTCTAAAAGATGTCCTGAATGAAGAATTGGCTGGACTAGCGACCGCATCAGCGAAAGAGGTCGATGACATGATCGCAATTTTCCCTCAGATACAGGTAGTGGTATGAACAATACTGGAGGTGCCGGTACGTGATGGCAACCTGCAAAGAGCGGTTGTAAACGCAAACCAAGATATATGGTGGATGAGCCGAGAAAAAGGTTTTGAGGTGGTCGAAATAAACAGAGAGGTGCATAGGTGGGGTGGTTTTCCACGACACACAATTCACTTCGATAGGGGTCTAGGTCATGAGGTGGTTTGGTGACTTGCAGGACGTGCAGTAGCTTTTTTTGGGGGGTGGGGCACATAAGCCCTTGGGATCCAGGATAGCTAGTAACGAGGAAAACAACCAGGAGGACTCTTTGACAGGTGGTATAGAGAGATATGATTCCAAAGTGGTACCAACATTCAAGACACGTAGAGTCCGCATGAGAAATTAACGTAAGCATGAGGGTCAAGCAAGTTCAGGCATAGGGTATATTAACATGCAAGGTCGCCGGAATAGGTTGAAGGAGGGAGAGATAGAACAGCTAAGAGATGAGAAGCTGATGGTATATGGGTTTGTAGGAACACATTTTAGGGACATGGAACAAGCACCTAACCAGCCGGACTACGCATGAGAATGTTGTAATGAAACAGAAGTCAGCAGAAAGAGAGGGGGGTATTGAGGCACTTTTTCATAAATGTACAGACTAGCAATGGGTCAAGCAGGAGTGCATGGAACATTTATGGCTAAAAAAGAAAGTGGTAGGGCATATGACGTTCCTGGGTTTTGTATACTTGTGGACAGGGGCAATATCCACAGAGAAAAACTAAAAAATAATGCAGTGCATAGAAAAGGACAATGATGAACTAAGAGAACAGTGCCAGGTAACTATATTCGGAGATAAAAATGTGCACTTAGAAGATATGGATGGTTATACTGACCCAACATGCAGATTGTTAATGGATATGTGTGAAAGGCTTGATCTAATCATATTAAATAGTACTGAGAAGTGCAAAGGGCAGACAACATGGGAGGTTGGAAGGCTGCAGTAGACGATACATCACGCAATAATGTCACATTGGATGTATGAGCGGCTATGAGTGAATAAAATAGACGAATATAGGTCGAGAGGCTTAAGCAGTGATCGCGAACGTATGAAGCTTAGTTTTAGAAAAAAATCAAAATGGAAATTGGGCATTGTCAGCAACCACATAGCAGTATTTATTCAGAAAGAGAAATATAAATAGCAACTAAATAGATTCAGAAAATAATCATCGAGGATACTAAAACAGAGTGGACGTACACAAATGTTTTGAGTTTGAGTTCACGAAGGTACGAGTCGAATCAACCGGAAAAAGCAGACATAAACACAAGAGCCGGTAGGATGAGGAAGTTAAGAGAGCCATAGGAGCACGTCAAGAAGCCTCCGGAGAACACAGATATGCAAAAGAGAGGGGTTAATGGAAGATGATGTCAAAAGAAAATGGGATAACTTTTTGAGCAGCAGAAGGGAAGCGCCAAATCTGATCAGTGAAAATATTAGAAGAAAGGGGGCCCAATGTGTGGCAGAAGTAAATAAAAAGGATAGAAAGGCAGCTGCGAACTTTGGCAATTATCTAAATTTTCTGGCAATAAGATAAGGATGGAAAACAGGCTTATAATTAAAGTTCTAGGGGTTAGCCTAGAAGGTTATGAGACAATGGATTATGTAAGAACAATGATGAAAGAGAACTTTAAACAAAAAGAAAGCGCTGTTTGCACCTTAATAGATAAGGATGAACCAATCAGTGCAGTGGCTCCACTGAGATAACGAGTGTAGGAAAGCGCAGAGAAGAGGATTGCTAATAGCACACCGACAGGCCCTGATGGTATCTCAATTATGCTAATAAAGAAACAAGGACCATATTCTAAGCAAACTTCACGAGAGGCAACGAGCAAAGCAATATTAGATGGTTAAGGTCCTAGTGAGTGGAAACTGAGCACAATGAACATAATTTAAAAAGTAAAGGGGGACGATGCTGATATAAACAACTACTGTCCCATAACAGTGACATCAGTGTTTACAGGCTGGTGATGCAGGCAGTAAAGGAAAAACTACTGGCATAAGAGGAGAATGAGGGTGTGCTGGAATAACTGCAATATGGGTTTCGTGAACGAAGGAGGTTGAAGGACAATCTATTTTCATTGATGCAGTGTAATAAAAAAGAGAGTAAAGAACAAAGGCCTCTGTGGGTGGCATTTTTAAATATCAAAGGAGCTTACAGTGGTGTTATTCAAGGAGGCTTCCTCTGGCTTCAATACATTGGCCAATCAGCCAACCTACGATGCTAGGTAAGCTATATGCAAAGCATGCAAGACCTCCCGAGTCATTGGTGGGCTCGTCATTTAGGAACGTCACGTGTACATGCCAATCGCGCAATTGTTTACAAGCTACTTTTCGTGAACGATTATATCCACGCCTGGAACTCTCGCGAAGGAATCGATTACAGTGGCACGCTCGTTCAGTCATTTGCTAGCTCGTTCTTTACAGCAATATATTTCGCATTTCACATGCGTCCACGAGGTGCTTTTGCAGAATATGCTTGGTGCGTCTAACCACTCGACGAAACAACCACAGCTGTTCGAAAGTATGAACTACAATTGATGTATGCTTTCTGATGCGTTAATAACAAGAAAGTCTTGAAGGCCCTTCTAAATGTTGAAATTGGCTGTCGTGTGTCAACGCGAGCTGTTTGTTCCACTGACAGTAACTGTGAGTGCTTTCTGCGCATGTTGCCCCGACAGCTTGCTTCAATTGCACTGAAGCACTGACGCATCCGTCACCAAGCGCACAGAGCACACATGTGCGCCATATTGTGGTGCCGCGCAGAGACCATCGAGGCCCGAGCACCTGGAAAGACACGGCTCACATGGGCCACGCACTCGCATTTCTCACGCAGAAGAAAAAGGCAGCTGGCCGGCCTTTTTGGTGTTCGAATGACTTCACAGCGTTATGGCTCCAGTTGATACAGTTGTTGGCACAGGTTCACCCTAATAAATGAATTTGTTGGACTCGTCTGTGTGCTTCAGTATTGCTACAATATTATATGCCCTAGACGGCACTGGAGAGAGCTGTTGTGGGCGAATGTTGCACTCGTTTTGATAATTTTAGGATAAGTCAGATGACTGGCGCAAATGCTCTCAGCGCGTTGCTCGGCAAGCAAGCACTCTCTCCGTGAAAGGGCGTCTGCTATGCAGGAGCAATGCAAGTGGCACCACATTCGAAAAGAAAGTGTGAAAGAGCGTATACCGAGAAAAAATGAGAGTGGAGGAGGAGAGGTTTGCTACTTTGTGAAGTTAGAGGTGCTTTAGACATACAACCACGTCGTCATTCGTGCTAACGAATGGTGGGGCTGTGTTCGAAACTGCTTGCTACGTTTAGCAAGCAGTTTCGATTTCGGCTTTATTCGCATTGTTTGAGGTGTACCGGAAACTACCGGAAAGTACAGTTGTTCTGCACAACCACCTGAATTGAAAGCCATGTGCCGTTCACGAATATTTGATCGAGGTGCTCGGGCGTCATCTGCTAGGCCGATGCGATGTCGCTTACGCCAGCCATCTGTGCAAGATCATTTTGTCACGGACACGTTCGCTTGACCGAGAGTTCTTTTTTTGACTCACTGAGAGCCGATTTTCTACAGAAGCCTTTGCCAGGAACTAATACTAAAAGTTTGGAGACCCATTGCTCCCTGGTGTTTGCTTCTGCCTAGTGGTAGTACATTATACGCAAGCCTCGAGTTTATGCGTCAAATAGCACGAAATGGCGCTAGACTGCTTCTAGGTATATAGGTGGTGATCCGTTTTCTCCGCAAAGCTTTTGAGTATTACATGTGTTGCCACTGAGAGAAAGCAAGTCGAATAAGATGAGGAACTATGCCAGGTGATCTTAACATTTGATAGCTAAACAATGAAATTGTCGTCAAATAAACAAAAACAGCTCTATATGCGGTGCGATTCCTGCAATTATCGGCTTTGTTTTCAACAGTGCACTGCCGACTTTCAACTTGAACCAAGGTGATAAGCGGGGAAAATGCGGCATGTTGTCAATTGTTTGAGTTCGTCTGTGTATTCGTGGACAGATTAATGTAGCCTCAATATCCGGCTACTCAGCTTTGTTTCTTTCTTGTTCCTTCCAACCTCTTAGTTTGGTAGAGAGCACAGTAGAGGCCAAATGGCTGTCGACCCAGACCGTTGGGAGCTAATGACGCCGGCTTTTTGGGCTTGACTTACATGTAACATCTTCACTATTCTATATTACTCTTCGGTAATCTGGTGTGACGACCGGCTGCTTCAATGGTCATTCAGCTTGACAGAAGGAGATTGCTCTTAGATTTCTTGCTTTTTGTATTGATTTTAGCTCCTTCTCTTTTATAGTAGTGACACACTTCTAAAAAAATCACGGATCTGACATTTGAACAATATATAACTTTAATTTTAATATTTTTACCAGTAAACAAGCTAAAAACAGCGAATTATGTAACAATAGAAAAAAAACCCTTTTCTAGTTGTGTGCCTAAACTAGGGCATGATAATGGTGATAACGTTTTGTGAACGTAACTCGAAGAGTGTCATATGTACGAGTGTCATATGTACAGAAAGTTTCAAGCCTATGTGAGCTTCTTATTTGGAAAGCTAGCACAGATGTTGGATCTCGTAGGCTTTTCCATTCAATTTTCACCCCTATTTGCATCTCAGGTAGTTTATTGAGACTGATGGATGTCTACCAATGTAGTTTAACTTCGGTTCAGCAATAGTAAGTGTAATCTAGCCTGTGTAGAGGAATTTTGTGGAGAACCTAAATCTTGTGCGATTCCTGAGCAGTTACGGTGTATCAGCAAGCAATCACATCCGCTAAATACGAACCTCAATCAAAGGTCTACCCCAAGCATAAACAAGGACTTTCAAAATGCAAGAGTACTGATGCAGTATAGGGCCACTGGTCGCATATTATGAAGCGTGTTGAGGCACGCCCACAGTTTACATGTGCAATTGAAGTTCCAGTCGTATTTGTGACGGCAAGCTTAGTTCCAGAATGAACTTTATACTGGTCGCACTGCAAGCGCAAGCTTGAATTATTTCAAATTGACCGCGAATTTCAGTCATTTTCTCAGGGTGCTAGCAACACTGTTGTGAAACGCGTAACAAATCAAGTTACACAAAAACAGGAAAACACGTTGACGGGGCTATCTACATACAGAATAGACAGCAAGAAGCAACGCCATCAATACTGAGATGCTCTGACAGTTTTAGATACAATTTTAAATATTATGTTGACATGGTCAAGTACCTACCTCGCAGCCATTTATTTATTTAGTTATGGAGCCCTACAGGCTTCAAAGAGCTTTGAGTAAAGAAGTGGTACAGAAAAGTCACAATAAATAAAGCATGAAAAAAAACTAGATCGAGAAAAAAACGAAAAAAATTTACCATGTAATGATAAAGAATAAACGCGATCATACAATGCAGCAAAATACAAAATGCAAAAACAAACACAGCTTTATACAAAAATCAAGGAAACATATAAACTTTGAAATGCTCCCCAAATTTCGCAGGATCTCTTAACGAAACAATCTTATCAGGAAAATTATTCGAAAGTGCGATGGTGCATGGCAAAGCAGAAATGGTGCATGACTGTGCGTGGCTGAAGATACATCTGAAACTGAGATGATTATGAAGGTGACGTGATGTACGCGAAGGAATTACAATCGAGAGATGACTGCTCTACAAGCTCTAGTTATATTTATGGCAGATGCGTAGAAGGCTGAAAGAGCGGAAGGGCAGGCAATAGGAAGGGCATGCTAGGAGGGGCAGTATTGCGTTTTATTTGGGTGATGCTGAAACAACAAGTGTACTTTGAAGTTATGAAGAGGGCTGCACAGCTTTCGGTGGATTCCACTTCAGCTATTATGTATTGTTGGTGAAAACACGACATTGATGAAGCGTATTTCAAATGTGGTGGTGCAAAGGCTAAATAGGCCTGTTGACTCATAGAAGATGGGGAATGTTGCAGATTCTGGCACAAAAATCTCGGAGTTATGGTATCTTTAGCGCATATAAACCTTTTCGATGAGACTACACCAGGTAAGGTTGGAACAAAGATGAATGCCAAGTTTTTCTAAGAAGATGAACGGGAATTTCACTGGAACATACAGAGTAAGAAAAAGTAGAGCAGATTTTTTTTACTGGTGAAAGAATGAACGAAGAAATCGTAAGAATCATTCGCTAGTGGTCGCACCACTAAATGTTCAGGTCGAGGTCCTGTTGCAGACTTTCGTGGTTTTTTTCACGATTAATGGTCCTATGAACATCGCAGTCATCCGGAAAAGAGGAATTCGCGAGAAAATGTTACAAGGCAAATCATTATTGTAAATAAAAAAGAGGGCCTACTACGCTACCTTGGGGCACACCTGATGAGACAAATGAAGCTGATAAGCTGGAGTTATTGAAAAATTGGAACTTTAGTCATTTGCATAAGAAAGTCAAGAGCCAGGATAATGGAATCAACGGGCCATCTTTTGCGATTCGCAGTCAGCCTTACTAACACTACAGTTTGAATAACTGACATAAATACATGAGCGACCGGTGGATCAAGAAAACAGCTCTACCTTCAAGGAGTCTAAACCAGGCGTGACATAACGTTGCAGAGCCAGCCGAGCCATTGCGGAATGCCACTAAATACTACACCGACGAAGCTACAAGATCGGCTAACGAGAAACACAAAGGCATATCTAGAAGGGATGCAGCGCAACAACTGTAAGCGTTTGCACATCGCGTCCCCCTTCTACCATATGGAATACGCAGTTTTTTTCCAAAACATGCATTTATGCTATTGACCCTTACTTACGACTGCGATTGCCAACCGGGCTCTCTCAATGATATGAAACTGTCTAGCATGATGGGGAGTGGACTCTACGAATCCATACTCTCATCTCAAAGGAATGACCAACAGCGAAGCGTAAGACTCTTGCGGCTGTGAGGACACCATTGAACACCTTATATGCCACTGCCCATCTTATCAGAGTCAATCGGAGGCAGAATTGAGGATCCGAAGTGCCATCGAAGCTGAAATCAATGATCATGCTGCAAGACCACCACTGTCCGAAAAGAAGATTCTGAAACTTTAGTGCAGGGTTTCATGGATGCACAAGGCCACAAATGTGCTATGAGCTACCTGAAGGCAATCTAACTTCACCAGCGTCTATGAACTACCAGCGCAAGTTTCGCTGTTTGCATTCTGACTGTTAATTTTGTGTATTTTTTCTTTCTCTACCTCTTCCTTCTATTATTTCCCTTCTCCCTCACACCACATCTCGGGTAACCAGCTTAGCCTAGCTTCGTCAAATTCCCTGCCTTTCCTTTTTGTTTCGCTCTCTGTGAAATATCATTACTGCGTACATCTAGAATGACATCAACTTGAAAAGTAAAAAGTGACCATGTGTAACAAAAATAACAAAGTATTAGAAGGTTTCATGTTCTTCCTACACATTTGAAAACTAACTTACACTGTTGTAGGCGTTGGAACTTTGTAGAGCAAGGTAACGTTATGCTCAGTTAGGTTTTTGGTCCTGTAGCTGATGCAATCCATTTCTTTTCCTTCATACAGTGCAGGTTGAGATGACGATAGTATCCAGATTCTTTTAGTTGTGTTGAGAAGCTGAAAGTCAGTTTGATACATTAAAATATACGTATCTCTTGCCAATGTCTGGTAAAAATACAACTTGAATGTTAAACACTACGTTATTATTGAAATGCAACTGTTGTTTATTGGTGCCCGTGCGACGGAGGAATAAAACAAGAAATAAAAGGAAATTTTCGTGAACACTGTAGCAATTAGCACATTCCTTAAATATGTTAGCTATATTGTTGTTCATTCATAAGTATTGTTCATACACAATTGTTGCTGACTACCACACTCCTGCTGTATCATCCGCCATATTTGAACCTGAGTTAAGGCGCATTTATACAGAAAATCAGGAGAAATTATTTCCTGCGGGTGTTTCAAATGAGTTCGTGGACATTTTAATGCTTTTCTTGAAGCTTAAGCTGACAAGTGCCTAGTTTGTTTTCTTTTTAGAAAAATTTACAGCCCAGGCCAGTTATAGAATGGGCACACAGACGTGAGGCGGAAGTTTCATTCAACCTTTCACTTTACATTGGACGGCATAACGAGCTCCTGCTACTTTGTCATGAAGCTGACAAAAACCTCAGAAGAAGGCGGTGAAGGCGCTCATGCGCTTCTTGCGTTCAACCGGCCTGTCCAAACTACTGTGATCGGAACTCCCTGAATGTGTGCGCATGTGTTTTTTCTAATTTATTTTATATCTCTCTATATCTATCCTCTTTCCGACCCTTTTCCCCACCGCCGTACAGGGTAGCAAACCAGTTCGTCTAGGTTAACCTCCCTGTTTCTTCCTTTTTATTTATTCCTCTCTCTCTCTATGGCAAAAACGTTTTTGAACCAAGAATGTAAATGGTAAATATAAATGTTAAACAAAAAAAGCACATAAAACGAGATTCAGGTGGGAGATATTGCTCCCAATTTATCGTTTTAAATTATCATTCTGCCAATACTAGACATTTTGAAATACAATATACTCCGAAAATTTTAACAGATACTACGTACCTTTGTAATCGAAGTTATGCGAAGCATGCGCAGAGAAGTTGACCGTATTGTAATTTCTTTTTCAATGAGCGATACCGTGTTGAAATGAAGCTAAATATACGTACAATTGTTCCATGCACATACACATGTGGAACAGTTACAGATCTTTTCATAGCCAGTTGTTTGGCTTGCGCAACAATGTCAAGAGGCACATGAGTAATAACGCGATAGCTTTAAAGAGCTCGTCTCGCCGATATTCCGGTGTCAGCGTCAGGGTCATTGGTTTCGAGCGAAAAATCATTATCTTATGCGTGACCGAAAACCCGAGAACGATGCAAATAATATAAATAAATGATATACGCCTGGA
Source organism: Rhipicephalus microplus (assembly GCF_013339725.1). Taxonomy (NCBI): domain Eukaryota; kingdom Metazoa; phylum Arthropoda; class Arachnida; order Ixodida; family Ixodidae; genus Rhipicephalus; species Rhipicephalus microplus. Next base: position 102,053,473 of record NC_051174.1, read on the forward strand.
GAAGAATGTAGACTAAACCAGGGTTGTTTGTGTCCGAGTGAAAAACGAATGTTAGTCGCTTGTGTGGCATGCGGAAGTTCTACCACACGGCCACGCTGCTGCTTGTGAAAGCAGTGAAAATGACTTCCTCTGCTTAGAATTGCAGTGAAAGTAGCTTTCATGTTTCACAAACACACGCGTCCTGTATACATGAATCACAACACAACATGAAATATTGCAGTATTAATGCGTGGTACAAATGTGCATTGCCAATGGGCATTAGAATATGTGATTATCATGATAGTTGCGCGGTTAAAAGCCAGAACTTCACTACAAAAAGCACACACGCTACTGTGCCTGTTCCCTTAAGACCACGTATAGATTTCTCTTACGAAGAGGAGGATTTCCTTCTCTCTGGGCGGTTGAACGAGAGTACAAAAACCGACGTCACAGCCTCAGCAGTGCATTTTCTGGGGGGTCACGCGCACTACAGTTCAGAGAGGACTATGGCGGCGCCTAGAGAGCCTTGAGAGAAATTGTCGGTATATATAGTAGGTGTATAGCAATTCCGGAAAGGTGTCATGAACTAAGTGTTTGATACGCAGCAGCAACAGGATGTTGCTAACGCGTTTAGCTCCCAAAGGCGAGACTTTAGGGTCCCCGCATTTTTTTTCCAACACCAGAAGCGATAAGCTGATAGGAAGTGCTGGTAACGGCAAGAATGGTAGCCCCGGACACTGCTACATAAATCAAGTTCAGCGCATGGCGCCTAACTACGATTGACGTTAACCCGACGTGACGGCTCTATTAAAGAAGTACCTGTGCGATGTTTATAAAACTGAACAACATATCACTGCATCCACAATTGAAGTTTCACGAACATTGAGGTCTACTTGAATAGTTCCTAAATATGAGGTGGCTCTGTGCTAGACTGCCACACCGCATGCTGGGGTACGATCCTTGCTGGGACCGTAACAATAATTTTTTTGTAGCCATTGGGTCCACACCGCCGAGGTTAGATTTTTGTATTGCTCATGCGTTGAAATAACCAATTGTGTTCTCACTGTTTCTGGGTAGTTACTAAAGTCAATCACCTGCAGCGCATACCTGCATACCAGTGGCACATACCTGCTCGCGAATGTATGCCACTCTCCAGCGTGAAGCGTTCACGACTCAATTGTTACATTACGCAAGTCTTAACCAGTGCGTAATGTTCCTCAGTCCATCATACCCGCTGATGCTAATTTCGGTTTGCGCTGAGTTCATTTATTTGTTTATGTATTTGTTTTATTTATTACTTAATTATTTAAATATTTATTTATTTATTAATTTGTTTGTTTATTGAATACTGCCGACACGTCGTCCAAGCAGGGAGAGCAAATAAAATGGTACAACAAAGAACATGTCGAAAACAAAAAGAATAAGCGAAACAAGAACACTATTACAGAATTAGAGTTGATACGTTTAGCGAAACGCTATACAAACAAATAATAATAACCAGCATTTTGGTGTCGATTTTATTACACAACTCCATTCAGTTAATGTACGAGGGGTGACTACAAGGGCACCCACATTTAAGCGGATAGATAGATAGATAGATAGATAGATAGATAGATAGATATATGATAGATAGATAGACATCAAAAGTGCTTCCGGTACGCAAAAAAAGCTTCTCATTTTATTAATAGTGGATTAAGGTAATGAAGTTATACAAAGTGACACTGCAGCGGGGTACACTCCAGAGCATCATATTCAGTGTCTGTCGCTATCGTGCAGAGTTCGTAAATGCTACTCATGGGATGAAATATGCTGCAATTCGACACGCTTGCAAAAGAAAAAAAAAAGGCCTTATCTGCGTGGTTCACTTCAAATGCCTGCCAAAACGACAGTTTTTTATCTACAGATAGTGAGTAAAACGTTTATTTGATGTTCTACGTGACAAGCTTAGTCAAAGAGATTCTAGAGGCGCTGCGTCGCACATGAGCGCCATCTGGCAGTAATTTTTAAAACAAAAGGATCTGCATGTACATTACCTCTGGTATCGAAACGTGCGCTATGCCGGAATGCATGAGTTTGTATGGTGCTCAGCCACGTGTAGTTGACGGCACCGTATCGTCTTACGAAAGCTTAGAAAACGCCCACCTTTTCGTGCATAGCAACCCATTGTCAGTGCAGCTGACAATGGGTTGTCAGCTGCAGTCTTTAAAATAACGCATATATGCTATGTATAGTATGAAAAAAAACACACCACAATATATTTACATCTTAGTGTGCGGCTCAGATGTGCGCAAAAAGATTGCCCGCATCTTCCCTCGGGGGAACACTGAGGAGGATGCGGAGCATATAATTGGTTAACGGGGTGTTAAAGTGCGACTTACTTGGGTCGATGGCTAAATTGGTTAACGTGGTTGTGAAATGGGGTGTTAAATTGCGACTTACTTGGGTCGATGGCTAAATTGGTTAACGTGGTTGTAGGAGGGGGTGTTAAATGAGTGAACACGTACACACGTATGCGAAAGGGCGGCGCTGGTCGAAGGGACGTCGATCATTGTGTTTGAGGATTCGTTGGCATTCATTTCACCGCGATCTTGGACGTCGACGCGCCGTACAAACCAACTGACGAGCGGCAACTGAGCGAGCGAGCGCCAACCTTGAGTTGGCGTCACGCTGGTTGGCGCCGTCACGCCAACCAGCGTGACGGCGCATGCACTGTCAGCTGTTGAATGTTCTCGAAGCGCGACGGCGCATGCACGTCCACTGGAGAATCAGGAGAATTGTAGAATGTTCTCGAAGGGGAGAAGCGCGCGCAGCACAAATGGTGGGTGACGGTGCATGCGCGCGTCAGCTGTCGAATGTTCGAGAAGGGGGAGAAGCGCAACGGCGCATGCGCGCGCGTCAGCTGCCGATTTTCTCGAAGCGTGACGGCGCATGCGCGCTACATTATACAGCTAGCGAATGTTCGTGAAGAGGAGAAGCGCACGCGGTGTGTAGAGGAGGAAGGGTGCACAGATGGTGGAGGAGTGAAGCGCGCGCGGTGTGTAGAGGAGGAAGGGATGCACAGATGGTAGAAGGAGGAGGAGGAAGCTTGCGGACGGCGCCGCACTACAAGCCTCGAGTATTAGATGCTCCGCATCTAAAATCTAGGGGACCATAAAGCTTTGCCTATGGGAGTTGAACGCGATAGGGGTATCGCATTCCTAGAGCGTACTTTAAACACTGTGTATGAAGCCTTTTCTAGCTTGCTATGCACCCACTACGTGGCCTTAAGGAAATAGACACAGTAGCATGTGTGCTTTTTGTAATCGCTTACCTGCTTTAAACCAAGAAACCATTACGGTAGTCACATGGCCTGAAGCCCGCTGGCAATAGGTGCTTGTACCACGCATTACTACTGCAGTATTTCATGTTAAACTGCGAAGAATGAAAGCTACTTTCACTGCTTTTGCAAGTGGATAAAGTTCTTTTCACTTAATTTACAAGCAGACTCGGGTTATATCCCTACTCGGACACAAACGACCATAGTTTGTTCTCTACTTGACACAGGCTCTCTTTTTCATTTATTTCATTTGCGTTCTTTTGAATGTTTTGGTCGCGCATGAAATAAATTTTTTTCTCACAATTAACGGTGCCGGCACCGACGCTGAAATTTCCGTTATATGAATTCTTTAACGCTATCACATAAATATTTGCTTCTTACTGGACAGTGTACAAGTATGAAAGGAGACACCTGTTCAAGCTTGGTGGGCGCTGAGGAAGTGTTTCAAGTTCTGCCCAGCATTCAAATTGTTTTGGTTGATAGAGAAACGTGTAGCACGACAGACAGAAAAACGAAAATGTTTGCGCTGATGGATCACAAGAAATTCTCTCGTCTTCAACAGCTTAGAATATTCCAGAGAGCAAGGCATAATCGCGGTCATTGAGTAGCTCCTGAATTGGCCCATCATGTACAATATGTTTACGAAGCGAGAACGACGCGTTGCGGTGCGCTGTAGCTACCAGAAACAGAGCGTTGTCAGCAGATTGTGTTATGGGGAGCTTAACTTCCCACAAAAACGCAGTGGTTTTCAGCCACAGCCATCGGAAGCAGCGTGTACAAATCAATGCCTATGCACCACCGTTGGTGTGCAAATATTGAATTGAAGGCCGAAATAAATACAAATTGAATAGTGGTCATGCCTTACTGAATACGAATAAAATTGAGTGCCATTCGAATAGTTTTTGAATATTAAGGCAATCGCCTGCAAAGCAGCCTAAAATCCAGCAAGTTTATTATTTTCAAAAAAGCCCCGAGAATTCCACGATATTCGATTTGAAATAAATATTTGCAAGATTTCAGACAAGAACCTAACAGTTACATAAAAGAACAGAAAAATTATCACAATTATTTCAGCTGAGGGGACCTCATATAGACCAGTAACGTTTGTGTGTTTTGTTTTAGATGCGGAGCATCTTATACTCGCGCCTTGTAGTGCGCCGTCCGCACCGCTTCTCGAACATTCGACAGCTGACGCGCGCGCATGCGCCGTCGCGCCGTCGCCCACTCTTCCACCATCTGTGCATCCCTTCCTCCTCTACACACCGCGCGCGCTTCACTCCTCCACCATCTGTGCACCCTTCCTCCTCTACACACCGCGTTCGACATCTACAATTCTCCTGATTCTCCAGTGGACGCGCATGTGGCGTCGCGCTTCGAGAACATTCAACAGCTGACAGTGCATGCGCCGTCGTGCTGTATATATACTCAAGGTCGGCGCTCGCTCGCTCAGTTGCCGCTCGTCGGTTGGTTTGTACGGCGCGTCGACGTCCAAGGTCGCGGTGAAATGAATTCCAACGAATCCACAAACACAATGATCGACGTCCCTTCGACCAGCGCCGCCCTTTCGCATACGTGTGTACGTGTTCACTCATTTAACACCCCCTCCTACAACCACGTTAACCAATTTAGCCATCGACCCAAGTAAGTCGCAATTTAACACCCCATTTCACATCCACGTTAACCAATTTAGCCATCGACCCAAGTAAGTCGCACTTTAACACCCCGTTAACCAATTATATGGTCCGCATCCTCCTCAGTGTTCCCCCGAGGGAAGCTGCGGGCAATTTTTTGCTTTAGAACGCAAAATAGCAGTGACTACAGTATCAAGGATAGTTCTCCGTCAATAGCTCATGGGATCAGTTGTGCTTAGAAGGGGAGGAATCGTTCTAAAAAGAGAACAATGACCATAAGTGCACCACAGTCATTTCATACTATTTTAGGAAACTGTACAATCGTTGGGCAATACCCTACAGTAGGTATGCGCCACCGTTAATAGGTGAACGGGCACGTGGTTAGCAGCTCTTGGCAGTTATCTCACTGAGTGTGTTGCTACCATTCATTCAAAGAGCATCGTGATGATGATCATCATCATCTTCTTCATTATCAGCGGGCAATGGGCAGTAGCAGCTGTGGTTCGGAGCAGTAAATAAGTTATTCGGTGTGGTGTTTTAGTTTCGATTTTAGTTCAATTGTCAAGTGACGAGATAACACTGTGAAGCATCGGCGTCATCTGTAGTGTTGGCTTCTCCGCAGAGCATTTGAACCACCTGTGACCACGTGAAGGGGAACACGTCATGGCGCCGTGCAGGTCGGACGCGTTCCAATCGGCTCCAGGAATTTCTTTGCTTCTTGGTGTTATGTGAGGCTGCATTCACGCAAAATTGCGTCACAACAGCCTTCTAAGATCACCGGGACGCTGTGGACACAAGAATCGTACCGGTGGGTGAAATATTTGAACAATATAAGTGACTTTCGTGACGACGACGCTGAGTGCAGCTACAGACGCCATGGCTCGGCCTGGCCGCATCGCTGTATGCGTGGTGCACAGGCACCACGTTTCAAACAAAAAAATGACTTGTTCTTGCCACATTAAAATATGGAAGATGAATCATCGAAGAACCAGAGGGACGCTGAAGAGAATAACAAGGATTCAAGATGGATTACGGCGACTAAAAGACGATTGGAAGTGACGAAAACCAGTGAAACTGCTGGCTCCGGAACGCCGGCGTTTAAGACGAACGCTCAGAACCTACGCCCAGCCGTCACAGCTTCAGAGATGTCAAGAAAAACCTTATGAGGGGAAGGAAGATGCACCTCTGCCATGTGAAGAAACTAAGGTCGTCGTGAGGCCGAGAGGCGGTGTGTGTATTAGCAAGTCTGGCGCGACTGTCGTGGCAGAGGCCACATGGAGGGCGGCAGGGCTCGGTCCGGAAAAGAGAAACACAGACAAAATGTGCCCTAATCACCTGCAAAATATTATGGTCGTCAGTACTTCGAGCAAAGAGAATGTTAAGCACTAAGTTACCATTGAAGCTATTACGGTGACCGGACAGCGCCACGAAGTCAGTGCATATGTGGCTGCTCCGCATGCCACCTGGAAGGAAGTCATTCATAGGATTCGTTTTAGTGATAAGTCAGGAGCCATCGACCGAAAGATTGTCAACGCAAGAAATCTATTGGCCCTCGGAGCAAAAAATATCAAGAAAACTGGCGTCATCATAGTGCTGTTCGACGGTTACAAGGTTCCCAATTATGTTTCTTATGGTGGCACCCTTATCAAGTGCACTTTATACAGGTAGCAAGTTGATGTTTGCTATGCCTGCGGCTGACTAGGACACCGCTCTGACGTCTGCCCGACGCCCGACGCTTAAGTCTGCAAGGCTTGCAGACAAGCTGTCCTGCAAGAACAGAATCAGCTTTGTGAACCGATATGCAGTTTGTGTGGCGCAAAGCACCTCACCGCATCCAAAGAATGCCAGCACCGATATCAGATACCTCATGTCGTCAGGCGCAGGCGAGGCCTGAGGGCCCGCGGCCCTCGGGAGAGGTCTCAATTCGTCAATAACGATGGCTTTTTCGAGCTGAACAACTGTCAGCAGCAGGGCCAGGCTGGATCACCGGCTCCTGGAGGCCGATTCAAATCACGAGTGAGATCCAGAACCAGAGGCAGCTGCAGGAGTTGTTCCGCGTCCAGGTTGCGTCTCGGATCCCGTTCGAGATCCAGGGCCCGCTCCATGTACAGGACATGGTCTCAATCTAGTGGTGGCTCCAGACCTCGTACCAGCTCCTGTGCCCGTTTCGGATGCAGTCTCGGACCTGGCCTCGTAAAGACTGCCGCACCGAACACTAGACCGGACTCCTTGCCCAGGACAGACTGCGGGCACGCACGGGGACCCCAGCTGTCGGAGGCAGTACACGCCACTGAGGACCAAAGCAGTGGCAAGTCAAACCTAACCTGGGCTGACAGGGTGTAGTAATGACGGTGAGCAACCCATGCAATGCGACGCTTCTCCAGAGCACGCTAGAGACGCGGATATATTGCGATTATGAAAAACGCCGAGAGGATACGCTTAATAAATGGCAAATGAAATGGCGGAGTTTAAAAAAAAATGCTGAGGACGATGCATAGCAATACTGAAGGCAAAACCACCGATACGCCAGTTCCAGCCACTATTGGAGATGTGCCCATGGCAACCAAACGCAGAGCGGTAGTGAGTAAGCTTAAGAACATGGAATCCCAAGTCGAGGAGATTAAGCAAACGCTGGTTACAATTACAGACAACATTGACATGGTGGCAGGGAGTGTAGCTAGCTTCAAGGAGAGTGTTAGGCAGATGCTGGCTGAACCAAGTGACCCAGTAGGGGGGCTCAGGGCAACGAACGAGCGCATCATTGCGCTAGAAAATCACGCCGAGCAGCCTAAGTCTGCGCCACAGTGTGCGTCGCCTGGCAACGTGGAAATAGCCCTTCCCGTACACTTCGATAGCCCAGGAGTCCATTACGAAGAGGTACAGACATTTAAAGCCACACTGAACTTCCCCCAGGTTGGTGATCAAAGTAGAATTCTTAATGAATAACAATAAATACGCTCTTTGTATTTGGCTGGAACTGCAGAGGGCACGCTGGTAAAAGAGCACTCCTGTAGCAGTACTTTAAAACAATAACGGAGAAACCTCAAATTATAGCCCTTAAAGAGACTTTAGCCTCTGCAGCATCCCTTTCTGGTTACCGGGCTGTCTCTGGCCAGTCAGGAGGACGAGGTGTCTGCACACTATTAAGTAAAAAGCGGACATACATCGCCCACAACTTCAAGCTGGCCAGATGCAATATCGAATATGTCATGGTAGATATCTTACTTGACATACCACGGCGCAATCAGGGGAAAAACAGTGTTTTTGTTTTGAATGTCTACAGTTCCCCTAGCACAGGCACCAGCAGTTCAAGACGTTGATCGAGAGGGCAGTAGAATTAGCCGGTCCTCGGCCCCTTGTCATAGTCGGTGACTTCAATGCCTCACATGGCTTATGGGGATACATGTATGAGACGAGAAAAGGTCGTGACCTTTGGCAGGATGCCACCGAACCAGACCTAACCTTAATCACTGATAAGGCTTTTCCTACGAGGATAAGCAAATCTGTGACCACAGACACGACGCCAGACCTCGCTTTCATGAAGAATGTCGAAAAGACTACATGGGCCAACATGCCATAGATTTCGGCAGTGACCACTAGGTTCTGCAAATTTCTATTATAAAGGACCATAGCAGAGTCCTAGAGTTCACGGTGGTTGACTGTGATCTTTATCGCATCATTCGCGGTACAAGGGCCACTGCTCCTAACAATTTCGAGGAATGGTGCGAGGGCATCCACAAAGACACCACCACTGCCACCAAGAAGATAAAGACAGATTTATATGTGGAGAAGATGGACAGTAGGCTTGCCCACCTGCTCGAAGCCAAGGCAGCTCTTTTTTGTCGATGGAAGAAGCAGAGGTACAACCATAGGCTGTAACAAAGAATATCAAAGTGGAACACAGAAATCGAACAACGTCGCGACACACTGTGCAAACAGCAGTGGGATGAGCTGTGCGAGTTCGTCGACGGTCAAATTAGAAATGACAAGACCTGGCACCTTCTGAAGCACATCTTGGATGTGCACAGCACTAGAGCCTACAAGACACACACTTTAGCCCGTGCCTTTCACGAAGCCACCAAAGAACAGGGGGTTGATGAACTTGTTACCCAATTATTTTCCAAGTACCTGCCGGTCGAACGAGAGGACAAAGACGGCGTGTTCCTAGAGTATGGCAGCCCTCCTCTACCTGAACTAGACGAAGACTTTTCAGAAGCTGAAATCAGTAGAGTGATACAAATGCTCAATTGCAAGTCGGCACCAGGGCCAGATGAGATCACGAACAGAGCCCTCAGAAACCTCGACGACGCATCCATAGAACGTCCAACTGGTTTCATCAATGAAGCATGGAAAACGGGAAGGGTTCCTAAGGAACGGAAGCTAGCTGACACCGTACTGATTCTCAAGCCAGGAAAGTCTCCTAGCGTTGAGAATCTTCGCCCTACCTCCCTCACGTCGTGCGTGGGTAAGGTGGCAGAGCATGCAATTTTCAACAGACTTAACGAATACCTGGAGAGAAATGAGATTTATATGCACAATATGATCGGGTTTCGTACTGGCCTTTCAATGCAGGATGCAATGTTGCTCATTAAGCACCAAGACCATGATGAATACTCTAGAGATACAAAGGCTCTTCTTGGCCTAGACATAGAGCAGGCCTTTCACAACATCAAGCATGAATTCATCTTGGAGATTGTGGTGAAACTCGGGCTTGGACCTAGGCTCTACAATTACATCAAGTCCTTGTCTGGAAGAAAAGCGAGGCTGCCTGTGCATCGGGAACTTCTTCTCTGAGGACACACCACTCGGACATCGAAGCACGCCCCAGGGGTCTGTGATTTCTCCGGTGCTGTTAAATCTCTGCATGATCGGACTGTCGAAAAGACTGGCTAGCGTGGACGGCCTCAAGCATACCACCTGCGCCGAGGACATCAAAATCTGGTGCGTCGGTGGCAGCGAAGGCCGGGTGCCTTAACGAAATAGCGGAAGCGCAGCAGCGGTCGCAGCTGGCTCGCTTGTTCACAACAACGGCTAATCGGTGCATACTTGGCGAATTAGGTTTTAACCCTATAAAACTAGAAACCAATGGGGTGCGTATATCGAAACGTATACAGATAAACGTCATTGTTGCCCCATACCCCGCAACACTCACCCTGTACACAATGAGGGACGTCGTCGGGCAAGGGCGACGACTCCACTGAAGCAACTGGGAAAAGATGGCGTAAATGCAAGTTTGGTTGACGCTGCAGCATATCGAGAAGGCAAGAAGTTCGCAGCGGTGGTCGTGGACCAGACGGGCTCGCCTACGAACTGTGCGACGGTATGCACAACGAACCCCCCGTGGCAGAACAAGGGGCCTTCGCAGTCGCTCTGCTAAATGATTGGTGTGAAGGGGTGTACAACGACTCCAAATCCGTAGTCAGAGCCTTTCAAAAGGGCGCAAATCAACACAGGCAGCCATAATCTTGAACAGCTCCACCAGTGATACGATTGTCCCTCACACCATACTTTGGTTCCCCGTGCATAACGGCTCCGTAAATGGCGTTGCACTGAACCCGAACGAGTCGGCCCACACAGCAGCGCACGTGCTCACTGACCTCACTGCTCTCGACCTGGGCGACGGCTCCAGTGCCGATGACGTGGAACATAAAGACATACCTACTACTCACAACGAGATTACAAAGTATTACTACTTGGTGAGGCGGGCATTCCCAATCCCACATTCAAAACTCAACAGAGCACCGGCCGTGTCGTTGCGCTTACTTCAAACCCATTCGTACCCGTTGTTAGCATACCTAAATGCAATTTGTTCTCACGAATTCCCTGATGCTAACTGCGCCGCTTGCGGGCAGACCACTACGTTAGCACACATGCTTTGGGAGTGCGAGTCGCTTGGACTAACATATAGCAAACCCGAGTGGGATGCGCTTCTGCACAGCCCAGAACTTCAGGAACTTCAGTGTGCCCGCAACAGGGCCGTCAGGCTGGACCTGCCGGTCCCCACGTGGGAGTAGCCGGGCGACGCGTGGCAACCTCGGTGCCTGCCCTGGACCATAATAAAGTTGTTCTCACTCTCACTCATTGTCATGTGACAACTCGCTTGCATTAGCTGTGTTAGTTGCAGCAAGACTTTCCGGAGTCTGGTTCAACAGGCTGCTGATTAAGGCTCGATGTGAACCTAAATCTACAACCACTGAAAGGTCCTTGAGAAAGGTCCTTCAGAAAGGTCCCTTCAGAAAGAAGTATATGAGCAGGGAGGTCACATAAAATAATATTCTGCTGATGGGCGTTGCCGAAATGAAACCGCAGTGCGCTTTGTAGAATAAGTATTCTGGTGAGTAATGCAAACAAGTGGAAGAGTGGCAGGCAGAAGTTTGAGGCGTCGAAGCCGAAACCGTATGAAAAAAAAATTGGCAGCATATCCACGGAGTGAATGATGGAGAGTGGGGCGAAGCATTCGTCCGTCCATTCGTTCTTGCTCCCGTCCATCCATGCGCCCATTTGTGTGACCCTCCATGCGTCCATCCGGCCCTCCGTGCCTGCATGTGTTCGTGCGTCTGTTCCTGCGTCCGTCCATGCATCCGCCCCTGCGTCCGTTCATGCGTCCATCCATGCATCTGTCTGTGTGTTCGTTCGTCCACCTATTCAACTCTCCAAGCACCACAGTCTCGCATCTTTTCATTATATAATCCTTATATAGAAGCACCGCAAATCAACGGACATTCCAAGGACTGAACGAGAGGAGGTACACGCACACTTTCTTACGGCTTGCGCTTTGTGTCTACTTTCTATCTTTAACCACCTCGAGTTCATGGTAAATACTAATTCACTGTATTCATGGCACTGCGGCCCAACGCTCGCTAAACCTTTCTTAAGCCAAGGAGGTTACGCCCTGCGAGTGTAACGTAGCAACCCTTTCTTGTCTGATAGTGCTCAATGTACATACAAATGGCTGATAAAGGAGAGTGATAGAATGGGGAATTCGGCTTTTAGTTAACGCGCACGCTGCGAATTTTTTACTGTTCAACAACGCATAGAAGAAATCTCCCACCAGCACCACTTTGGAGGACAAAATGTAAGACTGGTTACACACTACTACTACGATTACGAGGTACGAACGGGTGCCGCAATAAGGAGCTTTGCCCCTAAAAGGCCCGTCCGTTACCCTCTCAGAAGCACTCTCGATTGATTTCCCGAGAGGATCAACTGGCGCGCGCAATAAGAGCACTTCACTGCACGTTCAGTGCAGTAATTTTCCGCTGCGGGGCATCATAGTGTCCATTCGTTCCGCGGGTGAGCCAACATCGCAGCCTGTCTTCATCGTCTTGATGGGAAGGCCAAGATGGCTACACTTCGTCCCAGCTTCAACGCGGCACGCAACATAGCCTCCCAGCCGCTTCACGGGGATGAGGAGGAAGCCGTCAAAACGGCTCGTCCGCGTGTCCAACGTTGCCTTTTCAAAAGAGCAGCGAGCTCCGAGCTCTTTCGCACATTTTTCAGCCCAGTGGCCCACTGCTTATTTCTTTCGTTGTGGATCAATTTGCGACTTAGCGAATTTCGCACAATGCCCTGCACGGAACTAGAATTGTCTTGCATGCGAGAAATGAGATTATTATGAGGCCATCTGCAATTATGCTCCTCTTAAAGATGGAGTTTTTTTGCCTACTTCAAGCAGTCGCCTACGGAATACGGTCACTATTTAAATGTGACTGGTTGCCCCACAACGTGTGCGCCATGCAATCTAGCAACAGTGGGCAATGTTTCTCAGGCTTTTCTTCTGGACACTGGTGTATCCGTTTTGTTACTTGGCATGGCCGACTTTTATGGACATTTTTAAGGTGTTAGGCTTTCTTATTCACACATTGTTATGCGCACGTAATATAAAAGAACAATTGACTGTTTCAGATTTTTTACAGCACCAGCCAGGTATTGCAGTCGTACTGCATCTGTCACTTTCTACGTCACTGCAAATGGCAACTCCCTCCTGGGTCAGAGTGCTATATGTACATTATCTACAGACATTCACGGTGCTTCCATGAGTTGGGGACTAGTCAACGTTCAACTTAATCTTCCACCCAACACCCCAGTGAATTCCAACAACTATTCACCCATGAACTGGGTTGTGTGCGCGGCTTTGTGCATAAAGTGGTGCGTCGCCCAGGTGTGTCCAGTTCACTCTAAGCTTAGACTACATCTTTTTCTGCTCCGTGAACAAGTTTATGCATAACTGTCCGATCTTCAAGCCAATAATATCCCGAAGCCTGTCCACTTCCGACGGGGTGTCTCCACTCATCGGTTTAAAGAGAAAGAATGGTTCCTTCTGCATTTGCGTGCACGTGGACTCACGTGAAACACGCAGGGTAATCTTCATCGATGGATTCTCGCTCCCAATCATTGAAGAGCATTTACAACAGCTGTCCGGGGTAGTATGGTTTTCTAAGTTAGATCTTGCGTTCGCGTAACATCAAGGTGAACTTAACGAGTGCAGTAGGGACCTAACCACATTTGTTTAATACTATGGGCTGTTTCGTTTTCACCGAGTGTGCTTCGGGGTCGCGTCTGCCCTTTCTGAATTTCTGAAAATTTTGTCTGCAATAACTGAAGGTTGCAAAGCTACACTGCACGACTCAAAAGACATATTGGTATGGAACCAAAATTGAGAAGAACACGATGAAAATTTGTATTCCGTTCTTCCTCGCATCAGCGAATGCGCCATAAACATAAACACAAGTGCCTTCTTTATAATTGAATAACTGGAAGGGCAAACCAACGGGACACAAGAGAAGAGACAAACAACTGCAGACTGAAACTCAGTGTCTTCAGAGAAGAAATTATATACCAGAAAGATGAGAAACGGAAACAACTGAGGAGAAGTTCCACCTTGATCAGGTGCCATCCAGAAACGATATTTCACAATCTAACATCGATATACACGTTGAACTAACACAACTATCAATGTTCTTTTTAATAAAAAGGCTTCTGCAATCTCTCTAGTTTTCATGTCATGATGGCTGTATAAGACAGATGTGCGCTAAAAATCAGGTACGAAGCCACACTTTTTGCAATGGGCGGACAAATGTAAATCCGGGGCTGATTTCAGCACATTGTAGTGTTCTCGCGGGCGAATATTCAAGCAGCGCCCAGTCTGCCCAATGTATAACCTGCCGCAAGACAGTGGGATACAATAAACGACTTTAGATCGACATTTGGTGAAGTAATTGACATGCTTGACAGCACAACATTTCTTCACAAGACCTGCCTTCATTCTGCTTTGTAATTCAATTCTAGACCACATTTGCTGCACTTTCCCACGTGCAGAAAACACAACTTCGAGGTTGAATTTTTTGCACTTTTTTATCTTATGCGAAAAATCGAGCACATATGGGACTACTGCAAACTTACCTCGTTTATCTGCCTCCTTTAAGGGGCATACCTTCTCTTTCTTCATACGCAGTACCTTCTGAGCGGCGAAAAGGGGGACATTGGACGGAAAGCCTACCTCTCGCAACCTAGTTATTTGATAAGAAAAAACACGCGTCATTTTGTGGAAACATGATTTCGTTACAGAAGTAGTGAGAAGGTTAATTGCAATACCCGATTTTGCTACTTTAGAATGCGAAGAAGAGTAGTCCAAGATTGGTTTCTTTGAACGGGAGAGTAGGCAGCATAGATGATCTGCACGAAAAGATAACTCAAGATCTAGAAACTGCAATATCTTATCATGGGGAACCTCGTGCGTGAAACGTAATCCATGCCTATTTTTTTCGAAGGTTTTTATAACCTTGTCCCGGTTTTTCTCCAAGGAAGGTGAATGAATGAGCACAACGTAATCGTCCACATATCTGTAGACAATAATTACGAGGCTGCTTAGTGCCGTTCACAAAGCCCTATCAAAATAACTTAAGAAAATATCGCACAGGACCAGTGCTATACGAGAGCCGATACAAATGCCATGTTTTTGCACGTAATACTTATCGCCCCATAATACAAGATTGATTGATTGATATGTAGAGTTTAACGTCCCAAAACCACTATATGATTATGAGAGACACCGTAGTGGAGGACTCCGGAAATTTAGACCACCTGGGGTTCTTTAACGTGCACCCAAATCTGAGCACACGGGCCTACAACATTTCCGCCTCCATCGGAAATGCAGCCGCCGCAGCCGGGATTCAAACCCGCGCCCTGCGGGTCACCAGCCGAGTACCTTAGCCACTAGACCACCACGGCGGGGCCATAATACAAGATCAAAATTCACATAAAGAAAGAGTAGATCCAGGAAGCTCTCAACCAACATCCTACATTTGTTTATGTATGAAAGTTCGTCATTTTCCTGCGTGATGCATTTTTTTACACAGTTCATGAGTTCAGGATGAGGAACCGAATAAAACAAATCGACAACGTCGATACTAAAACCACTGCAGTTAGACAATTTTTGGTTGCTAAAGAGTGAACAACCTGGTCGGAACCCTTTACAAGAAAAGGGTCCTGAAAATTCAAGGCGGACAAGTAAAACTGGAAGAACGTTGAAACTTCATTCTGCCAAGTGCTTCATTCCGTAATAATTATTCGAACGAGAATGTCTGGTTTATGAGTTTTTGCTAAAAAAATGGTTCGAATGCAATTTTTTTCGCTCTCTTCACTGAAAATGCGAGTCGGCACAAGTGGTTAGCATCCAGCAAAGCGATGGCTCACTTCTTGAGTTCAACTGGTTATACATTGGGCAGACTGGGCGCTGCTTGAATATTCGCCTGCGAGAACACTACAATGTGCTGAAATCAGCCCCTAATTTACATTTGTCCGCCCATTGCAAAAAGTGTAGCTGCGTACCTAATTTTTTGCGCACATCTGTCTTATACAGCCATCATGATATGAAAACTAAAGAGATTGTGGAAGCTTTTTTTATTAAAATAATGTTGATAGTTGTGTTAGTTCACTGTCTATATCATTGTTAGATACGGAAATATTGTTTCTGGACGACACCTGATCAAGGTGGAAACTTCTCCCCAGTTGTCTCCCTTTCTCAACTTTCTGGTATATAATTTCTTCTCTGAATACACTGAGTTTCAGACTGCGCTTGTTTGTCTCTTCTCTTGTGTCGCGTTGGTTTGCGGTTTCTTTTATTCCATTATCAATTTTTACCAACTAGCCCGCCTGTCAACCCTACTGCAAGTGTCTTTTTGCTCTGTGTGAATTGCAACTTTTGGGCCCCGAGATCAGTTGTCGCGGCTAAACACCTGTTTATTGAAAAGTTCAAGCCACTGTGAATGCACCATTTTCTGCAGGTGCTTTATGGTGTCTTTCTTTTCAGCTACCTGTATCTGAAATAGGAACTTGATGAAGAAATTCTTTCCTTGGTTACTTATTGTATTACCAAAGCTGAGCTTCAGGTGGCCATCGCTGCAGATCTTACATTATCTCATGTTTTTACTTATGCACATAGGGGATGGCCTACCAAAAAGTTCCATTTCTGGGAAATTTTGCCTTATTTTAGTGTTGGACAGGAACTATTTTGTGTCGAGAACTTACTTTTCTGTGATGAATGGGTGGATTCCTCCGGATTCCTTCCGGTACAAGCTCATTAACCTTACCTACGAGTCAGATCCTGGCAATGTTCGCCATAAACATAACCTTCGTGGCAGGAGCTGGTGGCTCACTTCAGACGAACATATTAAAAATGCGGTGTTCAACTGCCACATATGGCAGGTGGCAGATAAGTCTGTTAAACCTATTCGCTCTAATGCACCCTGTTCCTTGGCCCGATGGTCCTTGGCAAAAGCTCGGTCTGGATACTGTGGTCATTTGCACAATATGCGGCAAAATGTTCGCTTAATTATGTTCCTCATTGACTCTCACTCCATGTGGCCTAAAGTTTGCTTCCTGCGTAGTCTAACTTCTGAAGTTATTATCGAGTTACTGTCTCTTATTTTCAGCAAAGACGGTTTTCTTGATGCAATAGTCACGGAGAAAGGTCTCCAGTTTCAATCTCTCTAGTTTGAGACTTTTCTTTCGCAACGTCCCATTCAGCATTAGTATTCATCTCTCTTCTAATTACAATCGAATTGACAAAATGAGCGATTAAATAGCGTTCTGAAAGAACACACTAAGATTGCTCAATCGGAACAGTGTTCCCTACAGCAAGTCTTGACTGAATGCTTGGCGTGGCACAGGTTTTTGACCACCGGGCACCACAGCAGTATCTCCTGCTCAACTTCTTCATAGTAGGCAACGTCGGGTTGCTCTCGAGGCAGTGTCCTTACATCGCAACATCTAAGTTTGTCTTTGTCAGCAACTTCGTGCCACAGGCTTTTCCTGTCAACAAGCAATAAATCAGTATGTAGACAATCGTCGAGGAGGTAAACCTTTCAAAGTTCTAGCCAGAGAAACTGTTATGGTTCGTGTCCCGGGAAAACATCCCAAGTATCAGGGTCAGTACAATGTCTTGCAACAAGTTAGTCAAATTCTTTCGCCTAAGTGTTGTTCAAATTTGGGACACATCGTGTATAGTTATTTTTTTCATACGGATTCGGCTTCAACGCCTCCAACTTCTGCCTATCTCCTCTTTCACCCCTTTGCATTACTCACCACAATATGAATGTGTGTGGCCTGCCTGCTCAGATACTTCCTTCTCGAGGAAGGACGACCTTTGAGTTGGTGTAACAGTTTCAGGTGAAACAGTTCCTATTGAGTCTTCACCAGCGGCTCAGTCCGTTGAACTGGATTTGGCTCCGGAAAGTCATCCTGCAACTAACACAGCCATTGCAAGTGCGTCGTCAGGCTCAAGCTGTTCCTCCAAACTCTCAGCTGTGACTGAGCAGCGTGTAAGCGAGCCAGTAGGATCACCTTCGCAAACAGAACTTGCTGCTCTCCAAGAAAGCACTTCAGATGAGAGTGTGCTTCGGCGCTCTGAACGTCCGAGTGAAACGCCGTCTGTGTTTAAGGACTTTGTGTCCTAAAGCGTTTTCTTTACTCGCATGTTGGTGTGTGTTGGCCCTTCTATGTATGCTCTGTATTGATTGTGTAAAGTTCAAAATGTACAGCTCTGTACGAAGATATATTTTTTTGTTGTATTTTGTTTGCATAGGCATTTAGAGCTCCACATGTAAAGTCTTTCCAGGGGGGCACGATGGGGTATTGTGTTAGTTTCAGTTTCGATTCAATTGTCATATGATGCCTCGCGCGGCAGTTATAGGTAACGTCTGTATATATGTCTTAATGAAGCCGTTCGTTATGAGCAGTAGGACAAGGCGGACATCCTCTTCGGCGCTTTGCACCCTGTTGTGTGGTGACACTCAGGCATGCCGTCGGTAGCATCGGTGGGCTTCGGTACAACGTATCTTGTTCTTCTTCGTTAGTGCCGAGTCACCAAGACACAAAACAACATTCGGTTTGTCTCAATCTCCTTCCTGAGGAGTTCTGGGTATTCTGCAGCCCAAAGTCCCACATTTTGCGCCCATTGGCATCGACCCTACCTTACGTACCGGCACGATGCTCTCCGGTGACTTCAAAGACTTCTTGATCTCCGCCCTATTCGTAGTGATGCCCCGTTTGATGAGTTGTCGGCGCTCAAAATGGTTTTCGTGTACCTGAGTTGCACGGATCTACGCCGAGAAACATCGGCAGCTCTACGTGTCTTTTGTCATTACGCCTCTATGAGCATGAGTCCCAACAAAAAGTGCGTTATCAAGGAGCTTGACCATCTTTACCCATACTGAGTCACCCCGTCGACGACACCATGGGACATGACTAGTGACGCTGCGTTGATGGATCGCCCACCACCGAGGGTGTGGAGACCATGGATGGCGAGGAACGCGGCGTTTACACATGCACTGACGCGGACACTGAGAACCTGAACTCAAAGCAGTCTGTGGCCGTGGTAGAAGAAACTTCCAGGAATGAAGTCGATGAGTACCGAGATGGTGGGCAGGAGACCATCGGGTGTGAGTTGACTAAGAAATGCACATTGACTAAGAATTGCTTCACATTTAGAACGAGATCATGGGGAAAGTGGCCTCGGACTTCAAGGAAGGTGAAAAAAGTGCGACGTAACAAACATCGAGGTTTGCGTCAAAGAGTACGTGGTGACCGACGACAAGGTAATTGAGAAAACTGATGACTGAAAGAACGAAAAGATGGAGATGTCGAGCGAATAAATGCAGAAAAATACGCAGGAAAAGCTCCACGTTGGCCGAAGATTAGCAGAACGGTGACGGGCAGGTGTGGAAGTACAGATGCTATGACAGAGAGACAATGAAGAAAATCGACATGGGGAAAACAAGTAATGTTCAGGAGGCGGAAGAGGAGGAGCACCTGACAGTAGCTTAACTGATCAGGAGTTTTACTGCTGATTATGATGGTCACAAGAAGGCACCCGACGTCCACAAATCTGAGGCAACCTTCATGATTGACGAGAAGAGCCACTACATTCATGATCTGGAGGGCAAGGTCCCTGCTTTGGAAAAATATTTCAAAACGATGTTGAGCAAGCTACGAATGCCGGCAGCTGACTACCTTGCGCAACGCCCCAAGGCCCAGCAGGACTGCGACCACGAGCCTTCATAAAAGCGCAAGCACTAATTGTGAAACTCGACAAGAAAGAAGTCGATTGCCAGAAGAATTTTAGAAGCTTATTGTGGGTGAGTTCATGCATAACTTCAATCACACTTGTTGCGCAATAAATCGGATGAACACAGGAAAAAGACAGAGTGAACGAAAAGAGCGCAAGCTATCAAATGGTTTTGAGCAAGGATGTTGAATGTGGGCCATGCAAGTACAATGTCGTGCATAAATTCAAGAGTGTGGCAGACAGGCATTACATATTTCTTTATTCCGTGTTAGAAAAGCTCACCGACTCATGCCCAAAGGCCCGCGAGAACGAACGACTGCGAAACCAAATCCCACTCACGTGCGGTCGTTCATGCGTGGAAAAAAGTGGGCGCTGAATTATTGAACACGTTTGGGAGTTTGCCGCCTCAATTACGAAATTTGCCTGCGAATTGCAGATCATGCATGAGGTCCTAGGCCATATTCGAAAGGGTTAAAATATGACCAATAGCAAAAAAAGAGAGAGTCGAATGTGAGCTTTCATAAGTTTTTATATTAAGGAAATGGGAGACATCCGCGTAAGTGCCACTTCTCTTGTTCGGTGTAACAAAGAGAGTATTTTTCTGCGCAAATTTTTTAGACATGAGATGATCTTGACATGTCTTTTCTCCTCTCTCCCTTCTTCAAATTTATTTTGGTCACACGGAAAAAAGTATAGAATATGCAGTGATAAAATGAATGAAACCGGTTGATAGTTGGAGCTATATTAAAGGCGATGGTTTTTTTAGGGACCTTCGACGCAAAAATTTTGGTTTGTCCATCAGTCTGTGTGTCTGTCTGCACAATTGTCTGTTTGTCCACACCTAACGCTCACCGGTTACTTTGAACAGCACCAGCCGATACCCCAAAAGGCTGACCCCATTCGCAGCACCCACCACTGTTGCCCAAGATTCAGCGTTAATACTTTTGTGATTGTGAATTAAAAAGCTAATATTGCTCATGTCCGAGGTACCATAACAACGCGTATATATTCTGCATATGCGTCTTTTACTAGAAAACACATACATAAGTAATTCTAAGGGCCATAGCGTTTATCACACTGCACTGACCACGGAACGCTTGCACGAAAAGGCGAGGGTTTCCAACGCTTTGCTAAGACGACAGGGTGGTGGCACTTACCCGTCGCCTTGCATTCTACATCTTATCACATATGAGATGGGTGTGCACGCCCAGCTCCGGGCCACGCGCTTCGCTTTCCAAAAAAAAGCTGCCAGATGGCGCTCATCTCTCACGTGTGACGTGACTTGATGCGCTCGTTTGCCTCCGCTGCACGCTCAAGGCACTCTAACGCATCACCT
The DNA here is from genome assembly GCF_013339725.1 of Rhipicephalus microplus. Lineage (NCBI taxonomy): Eukaryota > Metazoa > Arthropoda > Arachnida > Ixodida > Ixodidae > Rhipicephalus > Rhipicephalus microplus. Next base: position 102,074,301 of record NC_051174.1, read on the forward strand.
CCAGAATACCACTTACCGATTTTCTAGCACAGAACATCAAATAAATATTTTGCTCACTCTTTTCACACGCAAGACTATCGTCTTTCGACGACATTTGCAGATTAACAGGCGCATACGAAGCCAATTTCTTGTTCAATCTGTCTTTTAGCTGTGTTCCTCCATTCGAATGCACAAAAATTCTCATCAATACATAAAGAACAAAGAGAAAACCGAAGGGCTTGTGCTGGTATGTGGAGCCTTACGTCGAAGGTGGCTGTTGTCACGCACCAGAGCTACGTCGAGAAAAAACTTTGAAAAGCGATCTTCTACTAACATTAGTAAGGGCCGAAGGATGACCAGTGAAAGGAGAGACAGCGAAGCAGTCTATGGAAACATCGCACCTCCATCGGGAGCGGGGTCACCGGCATTCAACAATTACTACGTGGAGGTGTGCCTGCCACCCATACGGGATAGGTCCGGATAAATAAAACGGTAAATTTTGACTTAGCGAAATGTATATTACAACAACTGTGACGTTCGACAGCGGCAGTGCTGCGGTACCCTTAAGTGAGTCAGTGGTTACGTCGTTAAGAAGGTCGCCCAGGCAATTTAACTATCAGTTGTAGATGAACAGTGCTGGCACGTGGTCATGTGTGACACGTGCGATATGACACGGCAAAGCATAGGCAGTTCCGCGGGATACCGGTGTAAGAAGCCCGGGTTCTCCTCAACTTATTTTTGGAGGGGAGAGGTCAGTATGGGAGCGTTGGCTGCTAGGGAACTGATTGTAGGTATAGATGACAAAAACAATCATCATAAATGCGCCCATGACACGCGCTTAGCAACCGGTGTTGGCGAGTAGTTGCGGTCTGTAGGAGCTGAAAAGGTAGATTTCGATCTGTCTGTTCTTCTCCCTGAGGGGTGTCGGGCCAGCTACAGCCTGAAACCGCACAAACTTAACAGAAAAAAAAAAGAAAGCCATGCCTGCGCAGAACGCGCCGCACCGTCACAGCGAAAGCTGGAAGAGCGACCTTTCAGAGTCCTTTTAACACTGTTTGAGTCACTGCAGCAAGCAAACTTGATGGGTACCCACAAAGCCATTTATGATCATACTTTTTGTGCAGTTGGCCATCATTCATTGTGTTATCCTCCGTCATTCATTGAAGAAGCGTGATATCCGCTACACATTTCTTAGGAATATTGCGCGATTTTTTTATGCAGTGGCTTACGACGATGAGGAATTGTGCCTGAAGTGGGTATGCGCCAGAGTTAATAGGTGATAAAGAACAAGTTTTCAATGAATTGGAGCGTTGTATGATTGAGTAGTTAGGCATATTGCATTGTGTGACACCTGGCTGTTCCTTGGATTTTCGAAAACGCTTCATTATTAATATTAACGCGCTTCTTTTCCCCACATCATGCCTGCCTAAGGCAAGTTTCAAAACTAGTCCCTAGCACCGGCGTGGCTATATTGTAGAATACTGGACTGGCACGCCTGGAACCCCGGTTCGAATCCCATTGTGTCTTCGGAGTTTGTTTTTATTTCTTGCAGTACTGAATACGTACTCAGGTGGTGGTGGTGGCAGCGGTCGACGAATACGGCACCGCACGTGGTCCGTGTTCAGACCTCATAACAACTTTTGCTTTAAAATTGTAGTTGATCCCTCCGTCATAGCAATTGCCATAACATACAAGCTAAACTTGTTTTTATAGATGTATACATTGTTATAAAAAAGCTTGCGGAATGTCTCTTGGCGTTTGACATATATGGGTACCGTACAGCCGGGTTTCTCAGCATGACTGCAGCGCCAGAAAGCAAAGCCTAGCAGATAAAAAGAGCAATATTCAGACGGGGTTGATCAAAATAGAACGCGATGCACGCGTCTCTCTGCCTGTGTCAGTTGGCGGATTCAGCCACGCACTCCAACAACCGTAGACTACGATGACATCGTAGTTGCGCTACAAAAGCAATATGACCAAGGCCATCGGAGGTCTACAGCCGAGCCTGCTTCCAACGGCGAGACCAACTAAAGGCGAGAAAGGGAGCGACTACGTAGCAGCTCTCAGAAAGCTCGTTGCTGACTGAAATTTTGGTATGTTGACAGTGCAGAAGGAAGAGTCGACTGCCACACCTGCTAACACAAGTATACTCCACTTGAATGCAAGGCTGCCTGACCATTTCATGTGTGGACTGCGCAATGAAGGGCTACAACGACACATGTTCGCGGATACAAGTCTCACCTTCTCCAAGGCCTGCAACATCACCCACCAAATACAGAGTGCAGTCGCCAGCAGAGGGGTGTTCGACCGAATGTCGAACCGGTATATCAAACCACACAGCAGTCAGGTCATTTTAACACCAGAACTAATTCCAGAAAAAAATGCAATGCTGCTTGCGGTGCTACAACATGTACGGTCCCCAGGTGGGCCGATTCGAGACATCTGCCTGCAACTTTTAACAAAATGGAGCCACGTTAAAAGGCATGGATTACAATAGGTAAACAGCCCCGACTGAAGTCTTCAGAGCAACAGAACAACAAGCTGGAAGAACAAGTCTGTCATACACGAGAAAAAGAATCAGAGTAGCACTAAAGTCATTGGCTCTATGTGACTTGACCACAGTTTTTAACGTGGGCAAGAGGCCAAAAATAATGACTGGAATAGTGGTACACCAGCACCCCATCAAGTTCGAGGTGGATTCTGGAGCAGCATGCATGCTCATCAATGAGGACACTTTTCGAGCCCCTTGGGGCAAAAGCGCATTACTTCTCCTGCAAAACGACGTGCAGTTGACAACGTGCTCCGCACTTTTCTTCCACTACTGGGCTGTGCCAAGGTAGACATCTGCTAGATTTGTCAGACCCACAGCCTCCTCTTGCAAGTCGTAAATAGCTCCGGATCAACACAAATTTGGAGAAAACTACCTCACCCCTCTGAGAATTCATTGACGAAGTTCACAACACACCCAACTATCCATCAGAGGAGCAATTGTAAGAGAAGTTCAAAGCGATTTTCTCCGAAACAATACCAGGAAACAATGGCCTGCCAGTAACACTAGGGCTGCGCGAGGACCCTATGCCGAAATTTTCAAAAGCTAGATTGGCACGTTTCGCCTAAGAAACATCACTCGAGAATGAGCTTCACCGACTGGAGGAAGAAGGAATTATCGAATAATGAGACATTCAGGATGGGCTGCATCACTGGTTGTCCTCTCCCCCAAAAAATGGTACCCTACGCTTCTGCAGGGGCTACCGAAGCACTGGCAACCTGGTGACCAAAGCATTGTCTTACCCATGACCGACCACAGGAGAGGTTTTTAGTACGCTTCGTCATTGAAAGGTCTTCAGCACATTAGACTTGACAAAAAGATACCGACAACTGAAGGCGAGCGAACCAATGTCTGCACTACTCACGATAAACACCGTTAGGGGTCTTCACAAAGTAAAACGGCTACCATTCGGCATAGCCGCAGCACGAGAAATTTTGCAGAAGTTTCTGGAATCTACGCCTAACGGGATACCAGGAGTTTCCGTCTACTTGAACGACGTTATTGTCGGCGATGATTCCATTAAAATATATGCAGAACGCTTTAGGCTCAGTCTTGCATGGTCCTCGAATTGCACACCTTCAGAGAAAAAAAATGTGTTTGTGGTGCCCAATATGAAATTACTTGGACATGAGATTGACGCGTGCGGTATTCCTCCCACTGAAGGCAAACCATGAGTAATCACCAAAGCGCGAGTGCCTACTAACAAGCAAGAACTGCAGTCGTTCTTTAAAGTATTAACAATCTGTGACCAGTTCTTAGAACATAAAGTGGCAGTGGCCATCGATCTGTGCCAGCTCCTGCAGAAAAAAGTTCCATTGACTTGGTCGCCACGCCACTCATTTGCTACTCTTTGAGAACTACTTTGGAAGTTTAATTTTCCCCAACACTATCACGAAAAGAAACCCCTACTGCTAGGCTGCGACGCCTAATCATACGAAGTGGGAGCAGTCTTCTTCCAGGTGGACCACCGGAGACGGAAAGCCCTGATTGCTTTCGCATAACGCACCCTATCACAGCACAGAGGAATAATTTCCAGTTAGAGAGGAACTTTCAATCGTGTACGAAGCAGACCACTTCCGCCAGTACATTACCAGAAAAAGAATAAGTTTCGTAACGGACCACCAGCCCTTAATGGATATTATGGGTTGCCAGAAGTCAATGCCACAGACATTGTCACTGCGAACGGCACGATGGTGCATCAAATAGTCGGCGTGTGATCACGAACATGTACATCCCACTGGGAAGAAACATCCGAACGCAGATGCACTAAGCGGCCTGCCACTAGACACCACAATCGATGAACCACTACCTCCAGATAATATGCTCTTGTTGGAGGCACTTTGGTATTGGCTGCTTACTGCTGACATGGTAACCACATCAACGCAAGAATGTGCTGGCTTGAAGGAAGTCTACGCAGCAATACAAGGGCAGAAGCTAAAAGCGCAACACTTCAACGCTTACCGCAAGCAAGCAACGGAGATAAGCACTCATCGCTGCTGCATCACTTTGGGATCAAGAATTTCGATTCCATTGGAACTTTACTAACAAGCCATGTTGCTTCCCCACGCAGCTCTTTGAGACATTGTTATCATGAAGAAGTGTGGCAAAAGCTATATGTGGTGGCCAGGTATCGACAGTGATACAGACGTAACGGTGCAAGATTTTCTGCCTTGTGAATGTTACCAAAGATCCCCATCAAGAGCCACTAGTCCTAAATCGGAAACACTAGACAATCCTTTGTACACCATGCAAATTGATTTTGTTGGACCTATCGAAGACTCGCTCACTGGATTACGTGCCGACCGGTAGTGCCCTCGCAATCTCCGACGTCTGCGTAAATCTGGCCGACTGGGCTGGCCCTATGCCATCTTCTGACGCCGAACTTCGATGACAGCGTAGCTCTCGCCTACTGGACTTGCCCTACACTATCTCCTGACGCCGACAAGTGCTCTCGCCAGTAGTGCCCCATCCTCAGGCTCTTGCAACCGTGTCCATTTTTCTGTCTTCTCCTTAATTCTGCCGTTCGCTGTCCCTGCGCCTCGCTCTCTCCTTCCTCTATCTCTATCTCTTTACCTTTTAATCCTATCTTTTTAATCCCTTCCCTACACCCATACCTCGTGAGCTACTGTTGTGGTGTCCTCCCCCAGAGAGACAGTTACGGGGCTCCTTTTTTTTCCATTCACGTAAAATTACTTCCCCTTGACCTATGAAAGGGTGTTCGTTTCTCGAGGTTTTACACGCGTACACAAAGTGCCGTGAGGTAAAGTAAGTGACTAAATCATACGCAGCAGTTATCGATACTCTCTGGTAGTTGTTTGCAACGTTCGGCCTACTAGGCAAGGTACTCTCAAACAATGCAACTCCGTTTGTTTTCACTGAGATTCTCAACTTTTAGAGCATCAACGGCGTCTACTCTGTTACATGAGCTCCTTATCCCCTGGCGACGAACGGACAAGCCCAGTGCTACGTGGTAGAGCTTAAACACGTCCTCACGAAAAATTGGACTGGGATGGTGCAACGCCGCGTCATGTGCATCATTCTAAAGAAGCACTACACACTTCAAAGAACTAAAGGGTAAATGCCAGGAATATTGACGTTTGGACAATAAATGAAAGCTCAGCTGAAAGAAATTGTCCCATAACACTCATCGAAAACACCGTTGGGGGAGGAAAAGCTCTTGCATAGCAGGAGAATCGGATTGGACAAAGCGTAAACCTTTGCCAGTTAAACGAAAAAACCCGGATGGATCGAAGCGATGGTACACAAATGGTTAGATTTGCCGTCATGATTCGTCGACATTGCGGGAAAGACCACTTACCGCAATCTTGATCAGCTACGTCGTTAAAAGAATTCGCCAAAAGAGGCTCCCTTTCCAGAAGGTACATTGACGCAAGCGTCATCACACCTAGTTTGGCATCTCGCACCACATGATGCGGGGCCACGACTGGCTGGCCTGTTAATAAATACGATGACACATAGCAAGGAGAGGCTTTTCCAAACGTGCCCAGAGCGTTCAGGCACCCGCGGCGATGCCGAGACCACTTCCAAGTAACAATCTAAGCAGATGCGTACAGACTTCCACACGCACCTTTTAGTGACGGTGGTTGTGGTAAGAATAAAAAGGTACCTAATTTTTTAAGCGCGGTAGGGAGCACTGCACAGTTTTTGCATCATTGTTCCTTGGAAAACCCTGACCGTCTAAGCGGTTCCCTATACCTGCAGGCGCCTGCCTGGTGGTCGACTGCTCCCCTTTTCCCGCGTTCATTTTCCCGCGTTCACGACTGGTTTCTCACGGCAGTTCGGCTGCCACCCTCAACTAGGAATAAAACGCGTTTTTACTCATTCAGAAAGTCTATGCTTCTTACACTACCACGCCTGACTTTAACGTCTTTTTGGCCGATTAGAACTCCGTAGTTAACATTTCTGCAAATAAACGTGTTTCAGAGCATGAGTAACATCTTGTATTTCACAACAAATTTGTCAGCTTACTTGAACGCATGTCAGTGCTAGTTTCTGGCGTTTCACTGACTGATGAATTATTAGCGTTTTTTGGTGAAAATTCATTACCTAAGTTAGCGAAGGACCTGCCACAAATTGGTAATAGCACCTAGTTTAAGATAACAAATCCAGATGAAAGCTCGTTCTGATCTGCACCCGCAGTGTAGTGTGATGCCCGTTAAACTAACCGCCTGTTCGGTAATTCAAACTTTGCTTATTAGAACAATTTATATTCCATTTAAGGTTAAAAGAATGAGTTTTACTGCAGTGGACGAACTATTTCAAAAGCAAAATTGTTGCTTTATGAGGTGTCATCGACTATATCAAGAACCAAGCAGCTAATCGATGGACAGTATTCTGCGACTCCAAGGCGGCTCTACAATGTCTTTTGTCGGCACTTCGACGCGAGTCATACGAACAACTGGTTTGGGAGATCAGAGAAATGCATCACTATGTGACTGAACATGGACAAAATGTTGATACAATGTTGATTTCAGTGAATACCAAGTCACTGCGGCATCTCCGGCAACAACCTCACCGATGCAGCAGCCAGAAAAGCAAACATACAATCAAACCCTGTTTCCGTACTTTTATCTAGGATTGACGTGGATAGACACCTAAGTAAGCTGGTACAGAATGTGACACTCCAGAAGTGGCCGTCATCACAGTTCGCACTTGATAGACTGCATTTTCTGGACCCATTTCAACGACTGCGGCTACCCTCTGGCCTTTCCAGGGAGGAAGGTACAGTGTTGTTCTGTCTGCGTTTGGGCGTAGCCTTCACCAATGCGTACTCATTTAAGAATGGGATGGCTGACAGCGCGGAGTGTAACGACTGCGTCGTCGATGAGACTATCGAACACCTTTTATCTTACTACCGGCATAGAAATACGAGAGGCTTCACCGGCGCCCTGTTCAAAATAAACTGTACAGAAGTCATTTCACGGTCTAGAAAGTGTTGGGACCAAGCCACTGTTCATCCCAATTCTGAAAGGCAGTAAAAGCACTGTTGCGTTTTCTCAAAGGCACCAGCCTGTTTCATCGTTTGTAATGTGAAACTGTTGCGCGTCGGCCCAGTCAGTGACTTTTTTCTCCTCCTGTATGAATTTCCTTCCCCCTTCCTCAGTGCAAGGTAGCCTACCATGGCTAAGCCTTTGTTAATCTCCCCATTTTTCTCTTTATTTTCTCTCTCTCTCTCAATGATATTTTTTGATCACCTCTGCTGCAGGGCAAGGCTTCACATATGGGCTATAACCATAAATGCCATGACACTGTGTGCGCACATTCAGCAGAAGAAACACAAGAACACCCATGTGTTGGGGTATAGATTGGCGATAATTATCTGTATACGTACACAAAATTAGTCTACTCTCCCTCGTTTCAGTACGTACCTCGTAGTCATATTTTTGCTTTGACACTTGAAAAGTAAGATATCTTATCATTATTACATAGTCATAAACTAAAAATACAGCCATATCTGTATTTGAAGACTATTCTAAGTTTGTTCGTGAAACTCGGAGGAAGCTGTGGTAGGCGTCTGCGCGGAATCGCAGTAACGGAGATAAAGTGACACTAGTTTATGATAAACTTAAAATCAACGGAGAATGCTTCACATGGAATAAGATAGAAAATAAAGTGGTAGCTGTGAAACGTGCTCGTACCGATGGTCACAAGAAGGCAAGCACTTCTCAAGCGTGACAGAAAACAAACAAAAGAGCCACTTACGCTGCTTTGCTTTAATGCAAGAAGTATCGTAAACAAAACACAGCAATTGGAATAGCTGTTGCTTTTGTATAGACCTGATGTAGTGGTCATTACGGAAACGTGAATAAACCCTGATATTCACGATTCAGAGATAGTGCCACCATTATACGCACTGCTTCGTACAGATTGGGATGGCCGTGACGGGAGCGTTGCCATCGCCATTAAACCGAACACGTCTTTTCAAAAAGAAAGTGGCCTTGCTGGTCACGAAAGTGTGTGGTGTTCAATTATTATCAATAACGTCCCCGTGTTGAATGGTGGTGTATATCGCTTTCCGGGTGCTCCTGATGAATACCTTGTAAAGCTACAGAACTTTCTTCACGGCTGTGTAGGTGAGCAAACGAAACTAATACTTACTACTGATTTTAATATGCCGGGAATAAACTGGGAAACTTTTGCCATCGGAAATACTGCTCCTAAAGGTTCAGATATACTTTTTGACATTATGTTTAGTTGCTCGTTGACACAGCTGGTGATAGAACCGACTCGCATCCACAGGTTGGTATGTTCAGTGCTTGATCATGCATTTGTGTCTGGCTCATCAACACCACAAATAAGTATTGTAAAGGGAACCTCTGATCACAAGCTCATTTTGTTGACATTTCATGGCATGGGCGGCCACATATCGCACGCAACTACGCACATATCAGTTAAAGATTACTACAGAGCGAATGACGAAAGTGTTATAGATTTTCTTGAAGCATCTCAAGACGATTTCTTTAATACATCATCGGGTGTCGTGGATCTATGGAACAAACTAAAATCTGGAATCACGCATTGGGATTCAACCTTTATACCTACTAAGCTAAAGAAAACTAAGCGTCAAACGCCGTGGATTACGAGAAACATAATCCACCTAAAAAGAAATGTAAAACGACTCCGCAAACACAAAAAGAAATCCACTGCGCTCAATGAGCTTTCACGCCACTTAAACACCAAAATAAAGATGGCAAGAGACCACTTTTTCTCAAGCACTCTAACTGAGTTTATGACAAATTGACCACGTAAATTTTGGAAGTACTTATCAAAGCCAAATAGCGCAGTAGCTAAAATGGAAATATCGGGTAGTTTTGTTGAAGATGCACAGATTATTGCAGACGCTTTCAACATTTACTTCCAGTCAGTTTTCACGTGTACGCAGCCTTCATTTTTATCGTTGTCTAACAGTAAGAATCACATGCCAGAGTTAACAACAACAGAGCCTGGCATACTTAACCTGCTTCTTCAACTCGATGTCGAAAAATCGCAAGGCCCAGATGAAGTTTCTATTGCTTTTCTTAAGCGCTATCCCGCTCAGCTAACCCTTTTTTTTGCACAAGATATTTTCACTATCATTAGAAATAGAGGTGCTTCCTGATAATTGGTTGTGTTCAAAAGTAATTGCTATCCAATAAAGTGGGAACAAACAACTGATAAACACATACAGGCCAATATCACTGACAAGTACATGCTGCAAGCTAATGGAGCATATATTAAACAAAGCCCTTAGGAACTATCTAGAGAAAAATAATGTGGTTTACCCGAACTAACACAGTTTTAGAAGGAAGCTTTTGACCACTACACAACTTTTAGAGATCACTCATGACTTTGCTTTAGCTATTAATTCTAGACTGCAAAAAGATGCAATATTTATTGATTTTTCTAAGGCATTCGACCGCGTCCTGCACTAGTTGCTCCTACAAAAACTTGAATCATTTGGTGTTAACTCAAAAATAGTCCATTGCATTGCCACTTCTTTTTCCAACCGCACCCAGTATGTTTCTTTTAATAATGCCAAGTCCGACTGTGCCGACGTGTTCTCTGGTCTTCCCCAAGGGTCCGTACTAGGACCAACACTCTTTCTCATATACATCAATGGCATCTTCACTGCTATGGAACCAGGTACTACAATGAGGCTTTTTGCAGATGACTGCGTCATATACTCTCCCACAAGCACAACAGAAGACCAGATGAAACTTGACAAATCTTTAGAAAATATTGGGCAATGGTGTGAAAAACATGGTATGCAAATTAATACAAGCAAAACCATGTGCTATACAATTTCCCATAGAAAGACACCACTCCACTTTCAGTACACCTTCTCTGGGGCAGACACCAAGCACGTAAATACCATAAAGTACCGGGGGGTCACAATAACATCATCAATAAAGTGCGAGGTCCACATTAATCAAGTTTCCGCACGTGCATTTAAACAGCTAGGTTTTTAAGGCATAAACTGACCGGAACTTCCCCTCATGTTAAACTAAAAGCGTACAAGACGCTTATCAGACCCATCCTGGAATATGCAGCAATAGTTTGGAACCCACACCAAAAGAACATGATTGATGCATTGAAAAAGATTCAAAACCGGGCTCTTAAGTTTATTTTTTCCAAGTAGGCCAGACAGGAGAGTGTTTTCGCGCTGCGTTTGCAAGCACGTGTCGCAACTCTTGCTAGCCGACGATAATGAAGCCAGCCTGAAATTTCTTTTTCTTCTTTCAAACATTCTGGTAAATATGAATAAGGATGATTACCTTAAAGCTCTGCACCGTCACTCCAGTAGAACTAACAACGGCAAATGCATACGCTCATTCATGTCACGTTGTAACACGCTGAAGTATTCTTTTTTTCCCGCAGCTATAGAGATGTGGAATGACTTGCCGAATGACGTTGTCAGTGCAGAATCACTAGAATCATTTTCATCGCTGTTGGAAATTCATTTAGAGGCATTGCAATAAATCCTGTGCTATCTTCACCGAAATAAAGGTTGAAACAGTGTATCGCGCATGTGCCCACACATTGCTACACGTGCTTAACCACCTGCATCTGTATATCAATGTTACCGTTGATGTTATCATGCTGAGTAGTGTTTTTTTAGAGAAACACATGTGCATTGTTCGTTTATTGCTTTAGACTGTTATATCGTTGTTTTTGTGGTTTGTGTTGCATATTTTCTATTTCTTTTCATCTCCGCGATATGAAGTGTTATTTGCGCTGTATGCCCTCTCCTGTACAGGCCTGAAAAGGCCCACAGTATTGAATAAGTAAATAAATAAATAAATAAATAAATATTCATACGCAAATGTTACGCTATGACGAAACAAAGTGTGGAACGAAAAATTTTACGTTGTAAATGTAAAATCTGCAGATTCGTCACTACAAAAACAAACAGTAACAAAAATATTATAGGTTATTAGTTCTTCGACATCGAAAACACAGACGCAGTGTAGTGGGCACACAATGACTTTTAGCTTCTAGTCGCCTATTCATAGCTTCTGAACAAACAGAAAAAGCCGCTTTTTTGACATTAAGTCACGATAAACGCAGTCATGTAAAGAAGCAAAACAGGCCTTACGTCATAGAGTTGCCACATTCTCATGGTCACGTTCGGAACTTCATTTGAGTTTACAAAGGGGGCGCAAATTATCGTCAGAAGTAAGGGATACATGATGTTTCAAGTGACCCGGGTGATGCTGAATACTGGAAACGCTACGAAATGCAAGGCCTTATATAATTCCATAGAGCTTGTTTAGTACTCTTCTTTTTTCACTTGTTTGGATAACATTACGCAGTTTGCTCAGATTTCTCGAGACAGCACAATGCTTGGCAAAACAGCCCTATAATGAACACAATAGAAACATATTTCATTCGGCTTCGGTCATCTTAGCAAGGACTCTGGCGCACGTAACCATGCATCAAGGCAGTGAGAAACATTTTAAAGAAATTACCCTATTGCCAAAAAAACATCGTCTACAGCGTGATGCCAGTACGTTCTTTAGCAATGGTGCATGCTCAAAATACTGGTACACGCTGATATTTACTGGCACTTCGCTGGGCGCACCGGGAAAATGCTGGGTTGCACTGGCAGGGGCGCTGGCTTGACCACTGTGATGCTTGTGCACACTAAGAAGCGGTCAAAGCCCTGGAATTTTCACTAGATTGCATTGGTGCATAGTGAAGCATGTACTGTTTTTACCAGCACCACGTGCACGTTTATGCAGTGCGTGCAGTGGTTTGTTCCAATATTGTTGAATATAAAACGCGGTATTGGAAGGCACGGATAGATGTTACCTTAACATATCCCAAAAATGCCCCACAATTTCGCATAACACATCACGATCACAATTTGTGTTGTAATAAATCACTGTACTTTTTCTGTTTCCTTTCGAATAGTGTTGCTTGCGCAAGAAAACAACCCTATATTCAATCGTATACGCACTTACGCTCCGAACAAGTAATCATGAAACCTCTGTACATGTTTACCGGGTGAGAAACGGCCGGCTATCAAATAAAAAAAACGCAGCACGAGCCGGCAATCTGTGGCAGCTCCTAAAGTTCATTCGACATTTTTTCGGCGTTAAGATGCTAATTCCTCAAAAAAATGTCCTATATGCGCATGTAATTCGGCGCCCAGCAGCCGTTCGTTTGTGTCAAATAAAGACTCAATTGTTATTTTGTAACGAATATGGCGTCTATGTTGACTGCGTTACTTGTAAACATGAAGGCGAACGGCATGTTTACACTGTGAATAGAAGTAGACGAAGCCCTGGAATCACTACATCATAACCAAAGAGTAGTATAAGGACAAGTTTTCGAACCCAGCCTTAAGAATTGGCGAAGCTTGGTTATACGGGCACTGGAGATGGCAAGCCCCCGGCTACCTGGACTAATTGATTGATTTATTTGTGCACTTTAATGTTCCCAAATCACCATATGATTATGAGAGACGCCGTAGTAGAGGGCTCCGGAAATTTGGACCACCTGCGGTTCTTTAACGTGCGCCCAAATCTGAGCACACAGGCCTACAACATTTCCACCTCCTAGACCACCACGGTGGGGCTACCTGGGATAAGGAAGCCACCCACAAGAGGAACAAACTTCATTTGTTCAAAATAAACGTTTATTCTCTCCCGCAAGACACAAGGACTCTGCTGACAAGATTTGGGCGCAGTCAGTGCTTGTTTCTTGTATTTTATTGCACCTCCGCCATCGTCACTCGTCCGCCCACAGCTAGCCCTGACGAGTGCCTTGTTTACTCAAACGTGGCTCGTGCTCGCTCGCGCGCTCCGTAGCTGCACTGTCTCGCTGATCGATGGAGTACCAGGTGACAGGGGAAGACATTGACCCGAAGGAAATCACACCAGACCAAGGCTCACAGACCGCCTAAAATTGCTGAGCGCTAGCCCGAAATTAAGGCTCCAAACGTGTGCCTTCATATAGTGCTTCGAAACGCAACGAGCACAGGCCCCGCAACAAAGAAAATGTGAAGAACCAAATTATTCGAGCAAGCCGAATGCCTCAGCTACTAAAGGATGACATCCGTACTATCAATAGACCCAGAGGGGGTCTTAACATCGCTATGGTTGGCCCAACGACAATCGCTGAAGCCATTTCGACTACGGCAGGTATCAGCCAATTGGAATAGCAAGCGGGCACGCTCTGCCCCAACATTAAACAGAAAATCTTAGTGGCAAGTTCACCGAAAAGAGAAAATGCTAATTGCTACGTGAGTGTTAAAGAAAGTCACATCGCTGACAACACATATGAAGTTAGTGCCTACGAAGTGGCACCACATTCTACATGCAAAGGCGTCATTTGAGGGATTCCCGTACAAGACGGTTCGGCGGACATTGATGCGAAGATTGTCAACGACCGCAATCCACTAGCCCTGGCTGCCAAGCGCATCGGAAGTACCACCACAGTAATCGTGGCCTTCGATGGACATCGCGTGCCCAATTTTGTGCGATACGGCTTGGTGCTACTTGAATGTACACTATACCGTAGACAGATATTTGCTACGCCCGCGGTTGTCTCGGCCACCGAGCGGACGTTTGCCCGAACCCTGGAGGCGTTATCTGCCAAGGCTGCAGCGTGTCGAATCCCGAAAAAGAACACCGCTCCACACCAACATATAAGCTTTGCGGAGGAGCCCTCCTAACTGCCGACAAGGAATGTAAAGAACGCTACCACATTCCATACGTAGTGCGCCGAGGACGATAGGAGCGAGCACACTCGACATGACACAACAACAGTCATGAAGCAATGAACGAGTTCAACGCAACCGCTGACGACGACCAAGTCTTGAAGCTTTCTACAGACGGTCGATCCGATGGCAGCTGATCCCGGTCGCGATCCCAGTCCTGATTTCAGTCCCGATCCCGGAGTCATCCCAGGAACCGCACCATGCGTTCATTGAGGTCCCGGAGCCACCCTCGGATCCATCCCGCAGCACGCGAAGTGGGACCCCAACCAGATCTATATGGCGGGGCTACTCCAGGTCCCGTTCCGGTTCACGTCACGGTTCCCGTTCAGGTTCCAGGCACGGGTAATGCTACGGCTCCCACTTCGGTTCCGGGCCTCACGCCAGTTCCAGGACTCACCCCAGTCTCACCGGGGTCTCGCGTCAGCGATCGCTGAGCCCATCGGCACCATCATTGCCACGCAACTCCAACATGAATAAGCAGGGAACTCTCACTCTGGCGGACGCCATCCGGGGAAAAGGAAACACTACATCACTGGTAGGGTCGGGTTCACTCCCAGAGCATGATACACGCTTCACATCTGAGATAGCAATTTTAAAGCATGAAAATGCGATGATGAAAGAAACAAAGCGCAAACTCACAGTCGCAATTGCCGAACTGAAAACTGACAGAAACGCACGCGCTGCTACGCCCACCACCGACAACGACGACAATGCAGTCAACCCGTCGCAGCCGCAACCTGTAGGCCCGGTAACGACGAAGGCTAGAGCGCACCCAGGAAACGCACGGTCGCTTACGACCAGCCAGCTTTAAAGGCAGAGTTAGACAACATTAGGAGCCTGCCATCGACGATTAAGGAAAGCCTTCGCTTTCTTGACGATAGCATGGCTTTCGTGCAGTCTACCCTCACGGCCCATGGTAACCGGTTGGCCCAAGTGGAGCAATACCTCGATCACATCATCGTCCCTGCCATTGCCACAGGTAAGCAGTTGTCGCTACGTACAGCCGCGCCTAGTCCACCACTTCACGCAGCACTTATTCACCCGCCGGGTTCTCAGGCCGACTCCTACATGCTTCAAGATCGCCAGGCCAAATGACGAGTTGCGAATTTAGCAATGAAACTGCAGGAGCTTCGCCCACAAGAAAGCCTTCCTGCAGCAATACCTCCGTTACCACGAAGCCAAACATCACATTTTGCTGTTACAAGAGACTGTAGTACCAAACGCCACGTTTTCTAATCACCTGCGGTTGCCCGACCCCTAGGGAGGGTGCGGTACCGCCACTCTGGTCACTAACAAGATTACATGCGCAGCGCGCAGTCTCATTGTCCCCAAAACGAAACATGTTATGGTCGAAACTCTCCTTGGCAACACATCACAACAAAACGTGTACATTTTCAATGTATACAGTAGTCCCAGCCATAATAGACAAAGATTCACATGCTTGTTCCAGAAAGTCGTCCGTCTCACGGGGCCTAGCCCGCTAGTGATGGCAGCCGATTTTAAGGCCACGCATAGTGCCTGGGGCTGCACACACGACACATCCAAAGGTAACGAGTTTTGAAAAAATGCGAATGACATGGGCCCTATTCTCGTTACGGACAAGGCCTTCCCCACTCGCACCGGTACGTCCATGGAAGAGACACTACACCGGATCTCTGCTTTGTCAAGAATATCGCCGACACCCACTGGTCCATCCTCGCAGTAGATCTCGGTAGCAACCATTTCACGTTGGCCGTACACATCCCCACAGTCAGCAGGAAGACCAAGTCGTACACGTGGGTCGACCAGGACCTCCTTCGTAAGACCCGCGCAGAACGACCTTCTCCCGATACCCCAGCGAGCCTCGAGACGTGGACAGCCCAGCTGAAAGCAGACGTCAACAAGGCAACCAAAACTATCAGTACAGACCTTCCAACCGAAAAGATGGACAGTCGTCTCGCCCACCTACTCGAGGCCAAACATTTTCTATTGGCCTGGTGTAAGGGCCAGCGCCTTAATCGGAGGTTACGCAAATGCATATCTCAGCTGAACAAGACCATGATAGATCGTTGCCGCATCCTTTCAAAACAGCAGTCGAATGAAGTTTGTAACTCGATTGATGGTCAGGTTTGTAATGGCCAAACGTGGAACTCAGTCAAACACCTCCTCAATGAAACCAACACCCACACAATTCAGCGTCATTCGATCGTGAAGATACTTCATCAAACTAGACGGACAGTATCATTGAAAGATGTTGTCAAGAACCTCATGAAAAAATATCTCCCGCTTCCAACGGGCCCTGTGACCCCTCACTCCGATTACTCTGGCAGCGACAACACTAATTTAGACGCCGACTTTTCTATTGAAGATGTGCGCCGAGCTGCTCAATGGCCGCTCGGCTCCTGGCCCCAACGGCATCACCAACAAGCTCTAACGCAACCTGAGCGATCCCTCCGTCACTTACCTCACCGACACCATGAACGAAATATGGAAAAAGGGTGAGATACCCGAGGCCTGGAAACTAGCTCACACGATTCTCATACCCGAACCGGGAAAGGCACCGAGCCTAGATCACCTACGCCCCATGTCTCTCACGTCGTGCGTGGGCAAGGTGGCTGAGCACGTCGCCCTCAACAGGGTTTTTCGATAGCTCTAAGATAATGACTGCATCCCGTACCACATGATTGGTTTCCGACCAGGGTTATCCACACGAGACGCCATGTTACTACTAAAGCATCAAATTTTAGATGGCGTAAACACTCGGGACACTCGTGCAATACTCGTTCTCGATTTAGAAAAGGCATTCGATACCATACCGCGCTCGTCAATCTTGAAAGTGATTGCAGCCCTCGGCCTAGTTCATCAATTTTACTACTTTATCCGCTCTTTTCTCACTCGATGCCGAGCTGTCTTCCGCGTGGGAGACCTAGTGTCGGAATAAGTGGAGCTCGGACAGCGCGGCACTCCTCAGGGATTCGTGCTCTTGCCCACGCTCTTCAAGCTTGTGATGATCGGGCTTACTGAACGACTTTCAAAAATCGACGGGCTAAACTACAGTATGTATGCGGACGATGTAACCATATGGTGCTCCACAGGGTTGAATGGCTTCATTGAGATACCCTGCAAGAGGCCATCGACACTGCCGAGTCCTACCTCGACCACACCGGTCTCAGGTGCTTACCCGCGAAGTCGGAGCTGTTAATATATTTGCCCAAACGCCGGGGTGCCAGGCCCTAAAGGTGGAAACCTCCAGCAGAACGCAATATCACCCTCCACACCAGAGACTGTCATACTGTACTCAGGGTAGACGCCGTCAAGGTCCTCGGCGTGATCATCGGGTCCCGCGGAACCAACACCCAAACAGTACACAAGCTCGGGACTAAGACTGAGAATGCCATACGACTAGTACGTAGAGTAGCCAACAGGCACCATGGCCTCAAAGAAGACAACCTGCTGCGTCTCGTACACGCGTTTGTTTTGTGCCATTTCACCTACGTTGCCGCTATACACAAATGGCTACGTGCTGAGCGTGATCAACTCAATGCGCTTATTCGCAAGGTGGTCCAAAAAGCCCTTGGCCTCCCTATCACGACCCCAATGCACAAACTCCTCGATTTTGGCGTACATAACACGCTAGAAGAGATCGCTGAGCTCAGGAACGTGTGCAATCGACCCGACTCACCACCACCAAGGCGGGCCGCCATATTCTGCGCGAGCTCGGCTTCTCCTCGAGGGTCAGGGACACCCCAGAGTTGACTCTAGTGTCCCGTAAAATCCGCTACCTTATCACGATCACTCCCATTCGGAGAAATGTACACCCCGAATACAACAGAGGCAGGCCCCTTGCGCGGGCGACTGCCATTCTCAAGCGCATTGACATGGTAGCGGACAACGTAGACCCCGCTGCCTATCACAACAACCAAGCCTTCACCGCGGTCGTGGTATCATCTGCGCAGCAGACCTTAACTCCGCCACAATCCTCACCCGAAACCACCGAAGTAGCGGAGCAAGTAGCTATAGCTATAGCTATGCTCGACAGCAAACGGGAACCCATCTACAGCCACTCTACACAAGCCATCAAAGCCTTCGAATGCGTAGTCATCTCCGACCCGACGTTACGTATCCTGCGCAGAGCGGACCTGAGTGCGCTAAAATATTACACCGTCATCTGGTTCCCCGCCCATCTCCGCCAGGTGCCGCGTGCCCTATCTAACCTCAACGAGATCGTCTATGATGCAGCGTGCGCACATACCGACCACACCACCACAGGGCAACCCCATCTTGCTGAGTTAGAGACCAATTGGGATCCACCTATTACGTACAGTGAATAACAAAGCACTTTTAGCCTGAATGCCGCATTTTCCACCTCCACATCCGAAACTTAACCGACCGCAGGCATTACCCTACGCCTACTACGGACACACACGTACCCAAACCTTACCAAGCTTCACGTGTTATTATCTTGATGCATACCCCAGCGACACATGCCCATCATGTGGACACAAGGCGACACTCGCACACATGCCCGGGGAGAGTAGAACAACTCCTCTCGACTCTACCTCAAACAAGTGGGAGAGGTCCCACAGGAGCTCACTTCTCACCGACCAGCAATGGGCCGTCCAGCAGGCCCACGAAGTGGCCGCCAGGTACTCCCTGTCGGTCCCTACGTGGGAGACACTTGCTACGCACTAAGTGCGCCCTGCAGAGCTGAAATAAAGTTTTTTTCATTCTATTCATTCTCTCCCGCGCGCGCGACCGTCTTTATCATGTTACACAACACACTCCCAACACACTTGTTACACAACGCACTTACACAACACACTTGTAGTGTTCGTCACTCCCACTACAAGTGCACTTTGTGCAGAACGAAAGTGTAACTAGGCGATTTAAGAACATAGATACGTATATCGTATGGCTGTTTTGAATGTGGTTCCGTCACTATAAAAAAGCTTTGCTGCGCACGCAAAATATTTTGTGGTACGTTTTGTTCATTGTTTACAGTGCATGATAGATGCAAGACGACCTTAAAATATTTACATGAATGTAGCGTACAGTTTCATTTCCGTATGGGCCCTAAAGTTTCTCGGCTTTCTTCTGTCGTTGAAGATGAGGAATGACCTTCCAAGTTTCTATCCTTCCGTTTCTTTATATTGTGAGAAAATTGAGTATCGCTTATGGCGAAAGATAAAACACTTTGAGCGGCCCTGAGCCGCACGCAAGTATTGTAAACGTGAGTCACGCAAAAATAACTCCAAAAGAAGTCACAGAAACAAAATGCAGGAAGAAAAACAATATGTTACATAAAACAATCAATTGTGAAAGAACGGGCCACCACAATGGGTAGTAGAAGCACATAAAAATGACCAACAATAGCATTACATAAACTTTACATTACCTAAATGAAGTGGCACACTTTCCAACCTTGCCATAGGATAATATTAATCATAATACTTTAAAAAATTGTTTCATTCTCTTGCTTCATTCTCTCATAAACTTTATAGCGAACAGAGGCACGATGACCTTTATATACGTGTACCTTTAGGTATAACCAGTGGGAGACCATTTAAAATTCTGTCAAGAGCCATTACCTAATAAAAGAGGAGAAATGATGACGTGATTCTTAAAAGTAACCTACTTACTGAACGATACAAGCGAGATTAAATTTATATCTTGAAAAGATACCGTTTTCTATATTGTGGGCTAAGCTGCTTTTTAGTATCCAATGCACAATCTTTCGCGCTGAATTTTTTCAGCCTTCGTCTTACCTAAAGTGTCATTAAAAAAAACAGCATGAAGCTTCATAGCCAACTCTCACGGAATCACTCTTCTTCGCTAGAGATACTGCTTTTGATAGCTGCCTGGCATATTTTTACAACCTTGCTACTGTTACAGGCTTGCGTGTTATTTGTATGTCTTCAATTTGAATAGTATTTTCATTACGTGAGAGATGTTTCTATTGGTACCTGGCGACTACCACTGTATTTACCATTAGACCCTACGATTCTATTTGAAACATATAGGCCATATCCGGCAGATATGTCTGGAGTGAATGATTATTTACGCACCTAATAATATTTCAAATTTATATCAATAACTAATTTTCAGAATAAGTTAAAATGCTGGCAGATTTTGCATCGAACCAAATTTATCGTAACGTTTTCAATAATTGATTTATATACCCTTAATTTAGCTATAAAATCTGTGCAAGGTCTGTGCAGATGAGACCTAAAACAAAATTCTGGGGCGAGATTCCCAAAACTCATTCACGAAAACATTTTTGCGCAAGAGGAATTTCGTTGCGTAAGTCGATTCACGAAACGAAAAAAAAAACGTCGTAAGAGGCTATTGTTGTCACATCGGCCGCTGCAACAAAGCGCGTGTTACTGCCTGGGAACATGTCACGGATGGTGATGCAATTACTATGTTTGCTCACGCCACCAAAAAGTGCTTGTATGTAGTTTCACGAAGCAAAAGTTTGCACAAGAACAGCGTGGCTAAGAGAAAATGCTAAGAATGGTCCGGACCACTCTTAGGAACAATGTGGCTGCTTAGATTAACGGGAGCACATTCCTTGCGCGCTATTGAAAATAAAAATGAGAGGAACTTTTTAGTGAGTGGTTCATAAAGCTTGTGCTCTAATGTACTTCCATTCAGTCTAACTGTCCGATGGGCGCGATCTTTGAAATACAGCTGTTGATACACTTTGGGACAATCTGGAACGCACGTTCTTTGTAAACAGAAGCGTATTAGAGGTGTGCGTGATTACGCATGGAACTATAAACAAATCAAGCATTTTCACCTTCACTGTTCAGAAACCGATATGGACCGTGATAATATGGCAAGCTGTCGGAATAAAATGACCCTAGAAACTTTAAATGACACCGGAAATTCATTCATTCATTCATTCAATTTTATTTCCTTAAGGACCCCACTCGGGGGTATTACATAAGGGGTGGATACACAGGAAAAGAGAACATTTGAACACGTTAGTTTTCGCAGCATAGGTGATTTGTAAGATTTGTCGCGAAGGATGATGGGCAGGTGGTTGAAGCAATGGAGCAGGGAAGGTCGTTCCAATCCTTGACGGCGCGGGGAAAAAAAGAAGCGGAAAAAGCGGCAGTTCTGTTACGATAACGGGACACTTGAAGTGGATGGCTTGTGCGGTGTGAGATGTATGTCGGGGGGAGGATGTAAGGAGCTGCATTGAGAGAAGAATGAAAAAATTTATGAAAGAGAGAAAGGGTGGCGATACGGCGGCGAACAGAGAGGGGTGATAAACCGGATTGTGCTTTCAAGGATGAAATACTGATGTCGTATGAGTACTGGGAGTGAATGAATCTAGCGGCGCGATTTTGAACAGATTCGAGGTCGTTAATGAGGTATGTTTGGGGCGGGTTCCATATGGGGGAGGCATATTCGAGTTTCGATCTGACGAGAGACTGATATGCTAGCAACTTCACATGTTTTGGTGCATGACGTAGGTGACGCTTCAAGAAGCCCAGAGTTTTATTTGCCGATGAAATGACGTTAGTAATATGCGCATTCCAAGTGAGATCGCAATACAATGTGACACCTAGATACTTGTAGGATGGTTGTGATTGTACAGGGACGTTGGCGATATGATATGAAAAAATGAAAGGATTCTTACGGCGGGTAAACGTAACAAGTTTGCATTTGTTAGGGTTAAGAAACAAAAGCCAATTATCGCACCAATCTTGAATGTGGTTAAGATCGTTCTGGAGAAGATTTTGGTCGTGAGTGTTAGTTACTGTCCGATAGATTACACAGTCATCTGCAAACATGCGGATTTTGCAGGATATGCTGAGGGGTAAGTCGTTTATGTATATCAGAAACAGGAGGGGGCCAAGAACTGAACCTTGAGGTACGCCTGATGTTACTTTGAGGTAAGCAGAAGATTTACTATTGACATGCACAAACTGAGAACGGTTAGTTAGAAATGCTTTGATCCAATTTAGTACACTTGGGTCTAAGTTTAACTGGGATAGCTTTAGCATTAGTCTTTGGTGGGGTACTGTGTCGAATGCCTTTGCGTAATCTAGAAAGATTGCGTCAGTTTGTAAGTTGTTGTCAAGGTTAGCATGCAGATCGTGAAGAAATATTGCTAGTTGTGTTTCGCAAGAGAATCCTTTCCTAAAACCATGCTGGCTGGGGTGAAAAAAGTTGTTGGAATCTAAAAAGTTTACAATCTGAGAGTAGATGACATGTTCCATGATTTTGCATGGGACGCTTGTTAAAGAAATGGGACGGTAGTTCAATGGACAGTTCTTATCACCTGATTTGTAGATGGGAACGACCTTGCCCATGTTCCAGTCATCTGGAAGAAGGCCTGTGGAGAGCGACTGCGCATACATCAAGCACAGAAATGGGGCGATGGTGTTATGGATGTTTTTTAACACTTTTGAGTTAATATCGTCGACGCCACCTGATGAGGACAGTTTCATGTTTTGAATAATACTTGAAATACCACCTGCGCAAAAAACAATTGAACCCATAGAGGATGTCAACAGCACCGGGGCAGGAGAGGAAGGTACGCTAGATTCGTTAGTAAACACAGATGAAAATGCGCTGTTAAAAGCATCAGCACATTGATCATCTGAGAGTATGTGACCAGAATCATTAGTAAGGTGGATGGTGCTGGTAGGCCGAGGGTTTACTATCTGCCAGAATTTACGTGTGTTATCTGTTAGCATGCCTGGTAAATCATGGTTCAAAAACGTATATTTTGCGTTACTAATAGCGGTAATATATTCTTTTTCGGCTGCGCTTGCTACGACACACAGCGATGCCAGCTCCAGATGGTTTTGAATAAAGTTGACCCCGAACCATTTTGTGTGCAGAAGATACTAGGACCTTGGGCATCTGCCTCAGTTGCGCAGAAAGCAACTAAAGCACTGCTACTTTACCTAAAGTCAACAAACCTGAGCGACCGCCTATAGACTGTGTGTGCTCCCCTAGTGTCCTCGTGATTGTGTGTGCCTTCTCATCTTTCTGCAACCTTTTTTCTCCCTTTATCCCTTCCCCAGTGCAGGGTAGCAAACCGGATGTGCGTCTGGTTAACCTCCCTGCCTTTCCTTGCATCTTTACCTCTATCTCTCTCTCCTTCACGATTCTGGAGCAAACCTTGGATGAATTCATCCCGGCGACAATTACCAGCCGTTTAACTTGGCGCACGAATATTATTCTAAAGTAGAGCGAGCCACTGACATGTATTTTGAGCGACGCAGCGACCACTTGACCTGAGAATAATAGCGTTGCGAAGGCGAATTTCCCGTCGCATGATCTGAGCGAAGCAGACGACAAACGCGAGCCGACGACGGCTTGGCCGGCAGGCACAGCTTGTGATTGGTCGTGAAGCAATACCCTCTACATCAGCTCACTCCGTGACGTTGACAAAACACTTCTTTCATCTGGCACGCCTGTCGTGTTCGTCATATCACCCCCCTCGCACATAAGAGCAAATTTCGTCACGCCGCGAAAAATGCGCAAGTAGTTTCTAAGAGCTCTTTTACGTGCTGCGCAGTTATCGAAAACAACATGGCGTCGTAAACAGCATATCGGTCGGTGCGAATTTTCGCAAACGCTTCTCGTACGAGTTACTTCAGCGTTTGACCAAATGCGTTGTGATTACGGCAGCTCTTTCGGTGCGTGTAAGGAGTGTGGAACGCTGCGGCAGTGCTATGGTGTACGGTAAAGCGCAGCGAAGCCTGTGCGTCGGTGTGTTTGTGTGCCGGCCTCTAGCACTCGAGAAGCCTTCAATGTGTGTTTGTGTGCCGGTAACAGTTCGTTCGCTTGATTTTCCATACTCTCGGTTGGGTGCTGTGTGACATTTCGGATTGACGGCGTTTTGACACGTTACTCGACTGACCCCAAGTACGTACGGAAACGTATGAACTACGTGCTGTGTTCGGTTCTTGCTTCGCCACTGGTAAGCCTGTACGCTTCTATTTTCTTGCGAGCAATGTAGTGTTCGGGAGTGAAACAATTTTCGTTGTGAACTGTGGTGCTGTGTTCACGTTTCCAAGACTTGTGAAGAAGCTGTGCTCGTGTGACTGAAAATTGAAAGATAGCATTGATAACTGTTTTCCCTGTGAAGTTGCGGTGGTGGAGTTTGGTGCTTTTGTTTGCTAACTCGTCACTTATTCTTTTTTTGTATAACCATAGTCCTTGCACTGTGATGTGAGGAACCGAAGCTGCGAGATGCTACATTCTGTTATGGATCGTGTTGCTTTGGCAGTGCGCCTAGACTGTTCTTCGGTAAGAACTTGGGAGTTCTATGTGGCAGTGAGAGCTCGTGAACGTTAAGCTGACCGAAAATTGAAAGATAGCGTTGATAACTGTTTTACCTGTGAAGTTGCGGTGGTGGAGTTTGGTGTTTTTGTTTGCTAACTCGTCACTTCTTCTTTTTGTGATAACCATAGTCCTTGCGCTGTGATGTGAGGAACCGATGCTGTGAGATGCTACATTCTGTTATGGATCGTGTTGCTTTGGCAGTGCGCCTAGACAGTTATTCGGTAAGAACTTGGGAGTTCTATGTGGCAGTGAGAGCTCGTGAACGTCAAGCTTCCCTCCGGCCCCTATAAAGAGCAAGAGCAAACATTTCACTGGTGCCTTGCTTTGGATGAAGTAGTAGGCCAGTACCAGCTGACTACAGGTTGCCGAGTTTGTCTGGCTATCGTTTTGCACAGCACTAGAGCTTTGAAAACAGCCGGTCATGTCCAGTTCTTACACTATATCAATGAACGTACACGACTGGCCAGCCCTTCATTGCTGTCATCGGCAGCTTCCAGTCTGCGGATGTCCTTTGCCTGCTGGCCCTGGAGCACACCTCGTTCCTCATGACACCGACGTCTAATAAATGCTGCCATCGGTGAGCTGACCTTGCAGAAGGAAATTCGTTGCTATTCACACAGTACTTTAACGTGTGCAAGTTTTTCAGCCCATCAGGTGTAATATTTCCCTATGTGAAGTTCAAGCATGAAAAATTTACAACTACTGTTATATACATACACATATTATGAAGAGGGGGGCAATTACATCAGAAGTATTTTGCGATTTGTTATAAGTGAGCTATTGTTTGATTATTACGATAGGCCTGTAGATTTACCACGTTTGATAGTTGAAAAGGTAATGTAAATTTTTTTGTCACGAGCCATGTTGCAATTGAGAAATTTATGCTATTTTGAAAAATTAGTTCCTTAGACGATTACCGTTGTGGTGTCACTATACTTCTCTAGGACATATAAGTTGTGGTACGTAAACTTTACATGAGGCTTCAGTTTGTTTCAAAGTGATTATAGCTGATTTGTTTCTTTGACGAAGTGACAGCTTCGTCAAATAAGTATTAGAAGTGAGTGCTTTTAATGATTGTTTTTAATTATCTCGTTTCTTGCTCTTCACAGATCGCAGAGATTAGTTAAGGTTCTGTGATGCATTGGTTGCACACACTGGCACACAAAGCCTCCTCGTGACTTGGAGCACCGGTACGAAAATAGGAAGGACACGTGCTTCCTTAATGTGCAAGTTCATGTCACTGCTGGGGCTGTTATCATTCAGTGGACCTAGATGTGGCCTGGAAGCATGCATGGCAGCCTCATCTGGAAGGACTGCGAACGATCTGCTTGGGAGCTTTGAGGGCACAAAACTGCCTAACGGCTGGCTGCAAGATTAGTTTTTATTTATACATACGATTAAGTGAACACCACTTACTGTGCACAAGTTGAAACCCAAGCATGGTTGCTTGCAGTGAATACACCTGTAATATTTGCACACATAGTGCTTATTGAATATTTATACAACTAAATTGCAAGATAATTGAGAATGTTGAAAGTTCAAAGACTGCAGCTTATGAATGAAACTCCAATCATCTGACGCTCAAAAGCTCATGCTTTTGAACGAGCAGAAATACTTTGATTCCTTATTGAGCTCTCAAGCTTGTGACTCAGTGTGTATCAAGGGCTCTGGGAAGAAATAGAAATTGGGTGAAAGTTGCCTGGCTGTTCACAACTTGCAAGGAGAAAGACCTATTGAACAAGTCTCAGACGACATAAGGCCAGTAACTGCATCTTTTACTTGATGTAGCTTTTCCGCTCTCAGTGTTGTGGCATGTTGTGTTTCAGCCGAACGTGTTCATCACCATTGCATAGTGATATCATTTTTCTACAAATTGTAGCTGACCTTAGTATGCATTGTTGATCTTTAAAGGTGACTTTCAGTGTGTTTCAAAGCCATGGCTCCGCATCAGGGGAAAAAATCATACGCAAAACACACAGCGGGCTCCAACAGGGGCCACCAACGCTCACCATTATTGTTGATAGCAGTGCCTTGCCGGATGGAGGAGCTGTGTCCTGCACAGAACACCACAGGAACACTCCATGACTTTGCTTGCATGTGTGCTGGCTGCATCGCACTGCTGCTGAAGTAGGCTAGCCAGTTTTGAAAGGTTTTCTTCGTTTGCAATAACAGATGTCAGCAACAAGCACACTCATAATCAACAAGTGCTTTGTGTCTTCTAGACTGCCCATTTGCTCCTATACGAGGTATGGTGAGCTGGCTATTATAGACAGCCTTAAAGTTATTACCATAAACTGTTGTGTTGTAATGCAGTCTAACTTGTGTTTCTTGGTGAACTTATTTGTGGTCTGCTTCCCGCACCTAGTATAAAGTCAAAATAGAAAAAAACTTTATTGGCTTATTATGCCTGGAAGAAGTTTCAAGCCTTCATGTATACCATTTTAGTTTTGCTCTGGTGCCATAATAAAATATATTTTGAGTCTTCACTGTTTGTGTGTGTGTTGAGGCTTGTCATCGCCTTCTGAAAATACGAAATCCGTAAATATGAGCACATATTTAGCAACTGTACACTTTTGCATGAAGCATGGTTGTAACAATGATCTGTATTTTTTCAAGTTCCAGCAGTAACAAGAGATCCGGTGCTCCACGGTCATGTACAGTGTATCAAGAACAGAGCACAGAAGACCAACAAGAAGAAAGAGACTGCCATTGACTGTTCTGCTCAAAGTTTACGGCAGCAGAAAGAGCACATTGTGATGTCAGGAGCAGTTTGAATTGTATACGTAGTAACATTCGGTGCAGCTGCAGTTTAACTTCTTCACAGTGCATTATTCAACAGTTTCTGTGCTTGCATTGAAAATTATTTATATGTGGCATGAAAGATACCAAACTATGAGAGTAATTTAAAGGCGGATGTAGTGTTAGTGGGCAAATCCTTTTGAGCTGAAGCTTTTAACATGCATGTTAATCAAATATCCTGCGTGTCTCTGCATTAAAGTGCCATAAATCACAGTATCCATGGTCGGCAATGGTAACTGTGTTTTCATTCTTTGTAGTACAATAAATAAATCCATGAATGCGGTAATCTTCTTCTTAGTTGGTATAACCTTTCAGTATACACTCATTTTTATAGCACCAATGATGCCATGTGTGTATAAGCTCTGGGAATTGAACCTATGTGGATTATTGTATTTGAAAGGAAGAGAACTATCACTACTCCTAGTATATATAAAAGTATATTTTGGTGCTTGTGTATTGTTATTCCACTGCCTGTCCGTCCTTCAACAGTCTACTTGTCTGTTTCTACTGTGTAAGTGTAACTTTTTATTGTATACTTTGCTCAGATATGTTTGTTAATAATGTATTAGTGTACTATGCAAGTGACTTATCATCTGTGCAGCTTTACTCAGACTAGAAATAAAAGCATTTATTTTAATTTATATGAAGCAAATGCATGCATTTACTTATCTTTTTCTAGGTGCCTGTACAATTGTGTAGCCCTAATTATGTACTAGTATACATTAATAGTGAACGTGGCATCCTAAAATACTTTATTATTAGAAGTATTAATGTGTTCATGACCATTACTATTATTCTCAGATGAGCTGTGATAAATCTATGGAAATGTATTTACATTTTTTAAACTGTTTGAAGGTAAATGTTCTTATGTTATTTTATTGTGGTCCCTGTTTCATGCAAATGACAAATAATTACTTTGCAGTGGCCTAGTATTAGTTGTTATTTGACACATATGTGCTGAGAAACATCGCAGTTGAGGCCAGCAGCAAGACATACATGCAGTGCACTGAAGCATTACCTCACATATTTAGTGTAGAGTCTTTACGCACCAGTGAACAGAATTTTTTTCAATGAGACTAACATTAGCTGTATGAGAGCTGTGTTGATGTGCAAACTTTGAAGTCTTTTTGAGTAGTGTTTTGAGGAAAAAAATGGGGTCTATAGCCGTCCATATAAGCACTGTTTGTACCAAGGAGTTTAGTAGCATAGACTTGTATTATTCATGTAATGTGTAGAATTTCTTTGCGCTGTGCCGACTTTCAACCCAAGTGCCCTGACATGCTTTGTTGGTGTGTTGTGAATGAGCCAAGCTATGTAACTATCAGTGTAATATTGCAGACATGTACAAAATATTGACGCACAGCCTTTTTCTTTAGCTTGACATTGTCAAAGGCTTTATTCTTGTGTTTCTTATAAAAACGGCTTGTCACTGGGCAGCAGCAGAAATTATGCATCAAGTATTGTCGAGATGATTCTAAAAACACCGAGTTCAGCCATAACAGTGATGGAGGATTTCTCTCCTAAATAACTTTCTGTATATTCAAAATGAGTGTATTAGGATCGTTGTTCCATAGCCATTCATCTGAATATTTACACCTCAGTGTATGTTATGTATGTATGTATGTATGTATGTATGTATGTATGTATGCATGTATGTATGTATGTATGTATGTATGTATGTATGTATGTATGTATGTATGTATGTATGTATGTATGTATGTATGTATGTATGTCGTTATAGGCCCGTGTGCTCAGATTTGGGCGCACGTTAGAGAACCCCAGGAGGTCGAAATTTCCGGAGCCCTCCACTACGGCGTCTCTCATAATCATATGGTGGTTTGGGACGTTAAACCCCACATATAAATCAATTATGTATGTATGTATGTATGTATCTATGTATATGCATGCATGCATGCATGCATGCATGTATGTATGTATGTATGTATGTATGTATGTCTGTATTATGTATGTGATTGAGTGATGATGATTGATTGATATGTGGGTTTAAACGTCCCAAAACCACTTCATGATTAGGAGAGACGCCGTAGTGGAGGGCTCCGGAAAATTCGACCACCTGGGATGCTTTAACATGCACCCAAATCTGCGCACAATGGGCCTACAACATTTCCGCCTCCCTCGGAAATGCAGCCGCTGCAGCCGGAATTCGAACCCGCACCATGCGGGTCAGCAACCGAGTACCTTAGCCACTAGACCACCGCGGCGGGGAGTGTAGCATGTATGTATGTATGTATGTTGTATGTATGTATGTATGTATTATGTATGTATGTATGCATGTATGTATGTATGTATGTATGTATGTATGTATGTCATGTATGTCAGGAGGTCGAAATTTCCGGAGCCCTCCACTACGGCGTCTCTCATAATCATATGGTGGTTTTGGGACGTTAAACCCCACATATAAATCAATTATGTATGTATGTATGTATGTATCTATGTATATATGCATGCATGCATGCATGCATGCATGTATGTATGTATGTATGTATGTATGTATGTCTGTATGTATGTATGTGATTGATTGATGATGATTGATTGATATGTGGGTTTTAACGTCCCAAAACCACTTCATGATTATGAGAGACGCCGTAGTGGAGGGCTCCGGAAATTTCGACCACCTGGGATTCTTTACCATGCACCCAAATCTGCGCACATGGGCCTACAACATTTCCGCCTCCATCGGAAATGCAGCCGCTGCAGCCGGAATTCGAACCCGCACCATGCGGGTCAGCAACCGAGTACCTTAGCCACTAGACCACCGCGGCGGGGAGTGTATGCATGTATGTATGTATGTATGTATGTATGTATGTATGTAGTGGTATGTATGTATGTATGATGTATGTATGTATGTATGTATGTATGTATGTATGTATGTATGTATGTTTTGCTCGTCTGCCTTTCGGAAATTATGCTTCCTAAGATATAAGCTCAGAAATTCCCCTCCAAAACGTAAAGCTTTTTAGTTATTTTCACTTTCGTTAGGCGAAGCTGGAGTATGCGAGTATCGTGTGGGACCCCATACTAAAACTAGCAGTCCTTACGATTTTGACCTCCAAGGTGGTTCCGGTGAGAGATTTCTTCTGTGCATTGTTGAACAATAAAGATAATGCTCAATGCACATATTAATGCTGCTAAGGGGAATGAGAGACAGGAGCATTCGGCCTTTAGGTGACGCGCACAGCTGCGATCCCCATTAGCAGCTATTGGCATGTAAATGAGCACGATATGACAAGAAAGGGTTGCTACGTTATACTCGCTGGGTGTAACCTCCTTGGTTTTAGAAAGGTTTAGCGAGCGTTGGGCCGCATAGCCATGAATACAGTGAACTAGTATATACCATGAACTCGAGGTGGTTAAAGGTAGGGTGTAAACCCGAAGCGCAAGCCGTAAGAAAGTGTACATGTGCCACCTCCCGTTTAGTCCTTGAAATGTCTGCTGGATGGCGGTGCTTCTATATGGAGAATATATGATGAAAAGATTCGAGATGGTGGTACTTGGAGTGCTGAATAGATGGACGAACGGACACACAGACAGATGCATGGATGGACGCATGAACGGACGCAGGCGCGGATGCATGGATGAACGCAGGGACGGACGTACAAACAGACGCACGCACGGACGGGTGGATAGACGCATGGACGGTTACACAGACGTACGCAGGAACGGACGGAAGCAAGAACGAATGAACGGACGAATGCTTCGCCCCACTCCCCATCATTCACTCCGTGGATATGCTGCCGTTTTCTTTGTCCTCTTTGCACGTGTGATAACGTCTCTCGACTTCAGGACTCGTATACACGTCCCTTGCTTTGTTTGCCCACTCAAACAGCGCTGCACAAAATATTTGCACCGTGTTTTGCGAAAAGCATTAGCACTGAAAGACCTCCCGACGAGTCTCCCTTGTTTTACGTAGACACATATCTAAACGTAAGCGTATGCACGTTCTCCCATTCCGGCTTTATAATAATGCTATGGTGCATAGAACCAGTGAAGTTCCGCTCACAATTTCTTTTGATTAGTGCTATTCTATATTTATGCACAATTCATCCACAGGCACAAAAGTCGCTCCTGTGTCTTGTAATGTAATAAATATATTATAAGAAAGGCAACCTTTCACGTCTAGGTACAAAACACCTTTACGTTCACCACTATACCGTGCTCGATGACACCGAATTATTTCAGTAGCAGTGCAGCTTCATTAAAATGTAAGGGAACTGGTCACGTTAAACAGGGGAAGATATTTGAGGCACAAATTCAAACATTGCATGCATCGATTTATGATTGGTTTTATTGACGTGGTGCATCTAAAGTGTTGTGTACTTGTACTTGACGAGATAGTGCATGGATTGCTCGATGATATAAGGCCATTGAGCGATTTCTTTTTTAGCGGCAGTCGTTGATGAAAGGCGAGTGCTTGGCTTTGCACAGCACACCAAAACGTCTATTAGAACGTACGCGGTATCCCGTAAGCGCTGTAGCAGACGCTCGCTGAACTGAAACTTAGATGCAGCCCGCCACGGTAATGTAGTGGCTAAAATACTCGGCTGCTGACTTGCAGGTCGCAGAATCAAATCCCGGCTGCGGCGGCTACATTTCCGATGGAGCCGGAAATGTTGTAGGCCCATGTGCTCAGATTTGGGTGCACGTTAAAGAAGCCCAGATGGTCCAAATTTTCGAAGCCCTACACTACGGCATCTCTCATCATATGGTGCTTTTGGGACGTTAAACCCCACATATCAATCAATCAATCAAACTTAGATGCAGCAAATCATTGGCTATCATTGTATGCTCTCGACGCTAGACGCTTTGCGTGCTACCTTGATTTTATCGGCACACACTTCTTTCCTTGTCGTTTCATCGGCTACCATGTATCCTCCTAACCCTCTTAAGTGCCGAATAAGTTAAATGCGTACCCGCGCTATTGTGATCCCTCCAGATAAGAGAATCCTTGGTTAAAAAAAATGCGTAGCCAAAAGAAAGCTTTATGAATTCAGCCTCATGTTACTATGAAACATATGGCGCGACATGAAAGCGAAAGAGCAAGAAGGCGTCTCACAACGCTAATAGCGTAACGAAAAGTTCGTTAAAGGTTTTCAACACAATAGAAACGCCTCAGCCAGCATATGTCATCTTCACCAACCATAATGCCAGCAAAACGGACATAATACTCTATACTTGCGCAAGAGGCGTCTTGCTTCTCTGCGTCGTAAGGGATACTGGAATTATGGGCACTTTGATGTTTCAGAAATTTGAGAACGCTCATGTAGTTATACTAGTTATAAAAGAAAGTTTACAGTCGGCTTATGGTTTGCTTACGGAACGACGTTACGCCGCACAGCAAGCGACCCGTTTATGCTCCGCGGATGATGTGGAAGTGGTGAAATTTATTCTAGCCATGTTCGTAAATTTTTTTCAATAGCTTTCCGAATGCCAGAGCCATTATACTTAAGCTAACATTCACAATAAAAGCACAAATCAGTTAAATTTACCGGTGCACTCCCCTCTGCCATGCCTGCAACTCATACAGGGAACAAGGCTCATTGATCTCCAGCAAGTGAGTGAGCTACACAATGTATCAACGCGTTTCGCAATACAAGTATATGCGGACGACTACAGGGCATCCTAAGCATCATCTTGCTCACTTCGTTGCATGAAAATGTTTGCCACAAATCTGCAGGTCCACTGGAATTCTTCATTACTCAATAATATTGTACTTGTGCTTGACTGCTGACACACACGTTGCCAATGTGGCCGCATTTCCTGCGAAGGCGGAAATGCTTGAAGTCTGCGTAGTTATACGTGCATAGTAAATGACTTCAGGTGGTCAAAAGTTCTGGAGCCTTCCAACACAGCGTCTCTCATAACATTATGGAGGTTTTCGGATGTTTAACCCCAATAGTATTTATTAAAAATGCTATACTTTTTGTTCGGTGGCTCTACAAAAATTGCAATGCTTGTGAGTTCAAAATACCAGAGAAGGTCGTTTCGTTTTAGCAACAAAGTGACACAGCATGGCTGCACGAGAATGTCTTTAGTGTTATATCAGCCTGCACGAATGGGCTAGGTTCTTTGCAACAATAAAGGGAACAGTATGGGAGGATGTAAATAATATTTTTGAAAGCGCTTTAGTCATGAATATGCACAAAAGTCACCTTCTTTTCAGTGGCAAGCTGATTTAGTGCAACAATAACACGAGAAATAGCTTTTTATACATTCCTGTTGTAATAAATAAGCTTTGGATCCTAAGATAGAGAAAGAAATAATAAAAGAACATTGCTGGCATGATTCCAAACAAAATACGCAAGCACAATGCGTGCATACACAATTGCGGAACGAATGCTCAACTGTATTGTACAGCCACGACTAGTGTACCTGAAGCAAGCTATATCTTTTCCTTTCTATATTTGAAAACATAAAATGGTATGTGGGGTTTAACGTCCCAAAACCACCATATGATTATGAGAGACGCCGTAGCGGAGGGCTCCGGAAATTTCGACCACCTGGCGTTCTTTAACGTGCACACAAATCTGAGCACACGGGCCTACAACATTACCGCCTCCATCGAAAATGCAGCCGCCGCAGCCAGGATTCGATCCCGCGACTTGTGGGTCAGCAGCCGAGTACCTTAGCCACTAGACCACCGCGGCGGGGCAAAACATAAACTGAACACGTTAGTAAAATTGAGACCATTCTTCTATTTTAATTTTCCCATTTCCGATAATTTTGTGTATAAAGTAAGCTAGAGAAAGCTACAGGCAAAAAAATATTTGTACTATATTTCCTGCTTAAACAACCAGCCTGTGTGAAAAAATAATAAATTGCCCGAACATTTCCTCATCTTCCACCCAGAAAGTTGTGTATGATCTACGTAAAGTACTATTTTATCATCCAAATTTGTGGACATACTTTCTTGGAACTATCCAAGATGATGACTCTCGTTCACATACAGCGGAGAATTTTTAATGTGCGTCTCCTTTCTTTCTATCTCTTTTGTTCCCCTATTCTTGTCTTTTATCGTAATGGGTAACAGCTTGGACGTGTTGTAGTTTACATCCCCACCTTTACTATATTCCCTCTCTGTCTTTATGTCAAGAGGCACAGTGTTTGGATAGCTTGAATCCGTACGATGGATGCTCAGCGTAACGTGAATGGCATATTTCGTCCAGCAGAAAGGGATATAAAGTAGTTCTGTGCCACGTGGCATTTTCGCTACTTACAATCTTATGTTTAAGTTACATTGCAAGAGCAGCACGTGTGCGTCATATTTGAATTTAGAAGAAGCAACCAGGTATAGCGTAACTGTTCTGTAAGCATACTAGAGCAGAACTAGCAGCGAGGGATGTGTTACAGGCCTTCCGTCGGAAACAAACATACGTCAATGTGCCACAGTCCGAATTTTGTCTTCAAGACAGGTAATGGAAGCCTTCAAAATTGAAAAAAGAAAATGGGATGCTGTTTCACATATCTTATTAGTCAGTACCGATATGTTTGCACAGCGGAATTGATATAGGTCAGAATGGAGACGCTTAAGACATGCTGTATAGCCGTGTTCAATTCATTATTGGTTTTTTTTTGTCTCTGTTGCTCATTGCTACCATAACCATTTATTCTCTCTCCACCTATTGCCCTTAATGACCTTCTAGCTGATACCATTTAAACAAATAGGGCAAAGTTGGAATGATCTGAACACTGTTCACAATTATATAATCTGATTTGTTGAACATTAACGAAAATCAAGGTTTGATAGTTATTTCGTTTTAAATTAGCCACAAAACTATTCCGACTCACTAACTCTCTCATTTCAGCTACCCCTGTGAATGCAGTGGGACATCAATGGGGGGAGTGGGTGTTACGTAACAAACTGACGCAAGTGTCTTTCTTCAGCAACCATTTGAAGCGGATAGCCAACATGAAATGATGAATGGGGTTGCACAAACTTAGCTGGAGGAGTATTCTGTTGAGTGGCAGCTATCACCTCAACCTTTACAACCAGTATAATGTCTATACTTTCTTCCGGAGGAAAGCAGTGCTGAGAGCTTTTTTCCTGAGACCTTTATTCCTCGCACACTAAGGTCCGAGAATGCTCCTGAGAGCTTTTTTCCTTAGTTTTCCTTAGTATTACACAAACCACGTGCTAGCGCTGAGATGTTATCACTGCTCTCGACTGCAGCCGTGTTAGGAAGGCCGATTTTTTTTTTCACTAACACTGTCAAGCAAGACAGCATTTTGAAACTTGAATATACTAATTAGGCAAATTCTTTCCACACGTAGAACGGCAGTGACTTCAAAACCTAGCATGTCATTGACAGACTTGTTAAAGACAACGACCGGTGTTTTTTTTTCACTTGAAGAACAGCAATCTTTTAGCAAACGCCATTTCTTTTTTGCATAAGATTTGTGGGCAGTGTTCACTGTGCGGGAAGTTTTTTTTTTTTTTACTGTCGGGAGAAGCTCTCTCAACTCTTCTCAAATGGTACGCTTCCCCAGGGTATATGCAATGACATTTATTTCCTTTCTTTTTTTGCAATGCGTATTGTGGTGTGACGGTAACATAGGTAGGAATAGGCTGTAGTGTCCCATTTATTGTACCACACATCTCTCCTATTCTTCGCAAACTACAACTCCCAAAGCAAGCAACGTGTACATGCCAAATATTTCAGTCCTAATTACAAAACGTTTTCACAGAAAAAGGTGCAGCCCTAATCAGTATTTTTGGGAAAAAATTATTTTAATGTCAAGAAAGCACTAGAAATCGGAGAGCATTACATTCTAGACAGCAAAATGTTACATTTAATACGAAAAAAAGGTGACTCCCAGTTACCAAAAGCTCTGTTCGCGGAGAACGCCAGCCATTACAGCCATGCAGCTGGTCTGTTCGAGCCTTTTCATAAGTAGTTGTCAAACGTTTCTGAAGTAACCGGGAAAAAAGATAGGCAAGCTGTCCCATTCCTCCCAGTGTCACAAACCTCCCGGCTCTCGTATATATTACTCATAGTACCATCGCAAACTCGACCGTTCGGATGAAACCAGAACCAGACCGTGAATGGATTATTAAAAGAAATTTTATATAGTGGTTGGTGACCATGCAAACTTCGGTCCGCTTCTTCACATCAATAACACGAAAGAAAATGAGAAATATTGTAAGAAGTTCTTTATTGCGCTTTATTTTAAATCACATGTAATATTCTTTTAAACTACAATTTACTTCCATGAGATAATACAATGTCAAGTAAGTTGGGACTCACGCCTATGACGCAAGGAGTGCTTCAGAGCCTTAAAAATGCTGAAAGAACTAAAACGTGTGATTCAATAGCTACTAGGGCAAGCTAAATGCGGGAGAAATGGTTCAGTGCATGGTACAACAATATAGTGTTCCAAAATAAAATGTGCAATACTTTTGCATTTGTTGAAAATCGACACTTGAAAATTCCCCCTAAAGCTGTAAGTAATGCATTTCACAGTGTTCTTTTTTTTCACTTTTGTGTCGCGAAACCTTGTGTCAGCCACTCACAATAAACCTTGCGCAATGAACACAATCTTTTGACTTTATAACATTGTGTCTAACAATGAAACGAGGGCTCGATCCATTTACACTTACTGTGCCTGATGAATAGAGTGTGGTATAATCTTTCTAAGCCTTCGTGACAGAATTTTTATGTATTCGCGACGTTCTTTTCGTTTTTTTTCAGAATTGTAAAGTTTTCATGAAAAAGTATTAACTTTGTGTATCTTGAAGTAGAACAATAAAAAAAAATTGAGCTCAGTGCAAAGAGCATATTCCCTATCTTATGAAAAAAGTCACATTGATTCTAAGCCCTGTGCAGCTTTACGGCTGGCCATTTTCATTTATGCTGCAGCAAAGCAGGATGGAGCAAACGTACCTGTATACGCATATAATCTACGAGATGTTAGCAAACATTAGAAAATTGTTGTATCTCTACACCAAGAAAAATAACAGTACACTTTTTGAGGCATGGGCTAAGTATCTGATTTTCGAAGTATACGGAATAATCCCTTTCAGTCACGGATTGTGTGTTTAGAAAAAGTGGTTAACGATTTAGAGTACTGGGTAATTATGGTGAAGAATCTGCAAACACACCATATTCGCACGTCACTATTCTGAGGCGGCGTCTCTCATAATCATATGGTGGTTTTGGGACGTTAAACCTCACATATCAATCAATTCAGAGGCACTCCGTGCAGCTTTTTCTGAAAATAAATGATATATTAGCTTCCTCTTGTTTGACTTTCAATGAGCAATATAATTAGAGTGTAACAGTTCATCTTAATATTCTGCCATCGGTTTGCTTGAATATTGGGATAAAAAGAATAAAGTGTTAGTCCCAAAATGCATGTCAAGTTGTTTGCTTGCATATTTTTAAGAGCCGAAAAAATACACTTCACATTGTGCCTGATTTGGCGCGTCAAGCTATCGACGAACAAGGCAGCGTATTAAGCAATGTGATCCAGCAAAACGCAGAACATTCGAGCTAAATGACCGGTAGCTGTCGACTCAGGAAACCTGCAGAAATGCGCACACTTAAGTCTCAGGCAATTAAAAAAAAGATACGCCGCGCCTGACACAAACAAAAGAGAGAGAAAGAGATAAAGGAAAGGCCGGGAGGTTACCCAGATATTGACATCTGGTTTGCTACCCTGTGCTGGGGGCGAGGAAATTGGGGCAAGAAAGAGGGGGTAGGTAGAAGAAAAAAACGCACGTGCACTCATGTGAATACGAAAACACACCCAGGAAGGGCGTCCTAGCTACAACCGTTGAGTAAGGCTGGTAGATCGCAAAAAGTGTAGTAGCGCTTTCAAGTCCTTCTGTGAAGATGCATCTTGTCGATATTGTAGAATTCCTTGCTCCGACAGAGGTTGATTATCTAATTTGCTGAGTTCCTTGCGAAGGCATAGTCGTAGTTTACTATACTCTTGGCAGTCACAAAGAATAGCTTGGATCGCTTCTTCTTTGCCACAGCAGTGGCCACAGGCTGCGGTGTCGGCCATCCCAATGCGGAAAGCGTAGGCGTTGGTAAACGCAACGCCCAACCACAGCCTACATAACAGGGTCTGGTCTGCTCGGCAAAGCCTCGACGGGACTTGATGACTTAGCGTAGGGTCAAGCGAGTACAGTCGGGCATGCTTGAAGTGTGGCTGATTCCATTGTGTTGTGGTTTGCTGGCGAGCAAGCCTGCGGAGATTTCGTGCAGCATCTGTCCTAGAAAGTGGTAGTCGTAGTTTATAATCTTCTGTGTGGGCTGAGCAGGCAGCTGGGTCGGCCCGTTCTTTGCCGATGATTCCGCAGTGACTCGGCAACCACTGAAATGTAAGTTGGTGCCCTTTCTCAGTCATGTGGTGTATAACCTCTGCTATCTAAAGTACCAGCTGCTCGTGTGATCCACGGTGTAAGGCTGGCAGTAGAGACTGCCGTGCCGCCTTCGAGTCGCAGAATATAGTCCACTTGAGTGTAGGTTGATCAACGAAAAATTGCAACGTGGCACGAAGTGCTGCCAATTCTAATGCCATTGATTTTGTTGCGTGAGATCTCTTGAATTTAATTGTCGTGGTCAAACTTGGTATCACTACTGCTCCTGTAGAGCTGTCCGACTGAACCGATCCGTCACTGTATATATGTGTAGAGTCTTAGTATTTCTCATACAAGAGAAGTAGTGTGAGCTGTTTAAGAGCCAGTGACGAGAAATCGGCCTTTTTCTGGACGCCAGGTATGTTAATAAAAATTATTGGTTGAGCGAGGCACCAAGGCGGAGTCACAGGTCTAGTGGCAGGAAAGAACGAAGTTGGGATCGAGTCACCATGTGCGGTCACTGTTTTGCAGTAATATGTGCATGGTCGGTCCACTGGTAGAGAGGCTAGGTGATGTCGAGAAGTTCGAGCAAGGTGTCGTATATGTGTCCTCAGCACTTTAACATTAATGTGGGTCTTGATGGGGTGGTCCCTTGTGATGTCGATAATTGCCGCTGTTGATGCACTTTGGGGCAAGCCTAAACAAATCCAGAGTGCTTGACCTGGACACTTTGAAGCATAAGTATGCTTGTTTTTTTTTTGCGTTGGTTAACGCAGGTAGGCTGTACCGAAGGAATCCAAGGAAAAGGATCCTGTATAGTCGCAAAATAGCAGCTGTGGATATTCCCCGGTTTTTTCCAGCAAAGAACTTGAACTAATGGCAGATACCTGTCAATCGCCTTTTCATGTATGTACATGTGGGCTCCATGGAGGTCTCTGTCACTTATAACACCTAGGAACTTGTATGATCGGAGGTGGCGTATCCTTTCGCTGTTTATCAAAACGCTGTAGTTCTGCATTGGTTCGCGTAAATGCCACAAGTGCACATTTCTGAGAGGAAATTTCCAGACCTCGTTGACGGAGGTAAAGAGCAACTTGAGTGGCAGCTCTCTGAATTCGCGCTCAAAGCTGCAGGCATGTTACTGCAGACATCCAAACGCAGATGTCATCCGCGTACATTGACAATTTTACAGTAATAAGCAGATGCTCATCGAAAGCTATTAGTGTCAGGTTGAAAAGTACAGGGCTAAGTAGGTCACCCTGGGGAACACCACGGTGGCTGTAATGTAGCGAAGTGTCACCATCCTCGGTTCTCACGAAAAAGGATCGCTCAGAGAGATAGCTGCGTAGCCACTGAAACATCCGACCACCCACTCCTATCTCCTTGAGAGCGGTGAGGACAGCTTCATGTGTGATGTTATCGTACGCCCCTTTAACATGAAGAAATAAGGAAGCACAGAGACGCTTACGGCCTTTTTCGTGTTGCACGTAGCTGACCAGGTCTATAACGCTATCAATTGTTAACCGGCCACGGCGAAAAGCCGTCATAACGTCCGGGCAGATGTTGTAATGCTCCAGGAACCATTCTAGCCGTCCTAGTACCACCCTCGCCATCACTCTGCCCAAGCAACTAGCCAGTGCAATCGGCGGTACGATGTGAGCACCAATGGTGAGTTGCCAGGCTTCAGTAATGGAACCAAATGGCAGGTCTTCCAGTTAACTGGGAGGGTGCCCTCTCGCCACGAATCTTTGTATATCTCGAGGAGGGCATTCCTCGCACACTCACCAAGGTGACACAGTGCTCTGTATGATATTTCATCAGGCCCCGGTGCTGATGTCCGTCTACACAAAGCCAGTGCTGCTTTAAGCCATGGATAGAAAAAAATTGGTCCATGTGGTGATCGCGTGTTGTCGTGCCACCACGTGAGAGTGTGGAGATGTTGGGATCTGCGAGCTGACCAGATAATTTGGCACAGAACTCTTCTGCCACGTCGACCTCCGATCTCTGTTGAGAGAGAGCTAGAGCCTTGGATTGAGACCGCTGAATGGGAGCTGTCCGGAGCTAACTTATTGTCCTCCACAAGTGTGATGAAAGCTTGCGGGGATCTAACGACACGCAGAAGGCTGCCCAACGTTGTGACTCCAGCTTGTCTATGCGGCGTTGTATCTTCTTCTGAAGACGTCTAGCGATTCGTAAATCGTCAATTGCATTCGTGCGTAGGTATCTTCGTTCCGAACGCCGTCGGAGAGCCCGAAGTCAATCTAATTCCGCATCAAATTCGGTTACTCTCGATGAGCATGTAAGGGTGCACACCGTGTCTTGCACTGTGGACTTGATCACCTCTTCTAAGTCAAGTGAGGTGATTTCTTGACACCGTTCTTCCATAAGAGATTCAAACTTGGTCCAGTCCACTCTTTGAATAGTTTCGCGTACCTTGCAAGGTGATAATCCTCAGATCTTGACATATGTGGGAATGTTGTTGCTCCCAAGTGTTTCTAAGTCCGAAAACCATCCGGCACACTTGACGAGACTTCGAGAAACAAAAGCCAAGTCAAGACAGATTCTGTATCCAGGGCTACGTAAAAATGTTGGGCTGCCATCATTTAACAAGCACAGCTCGTTGTGTGAAGCAAACGTTATCAGACTTCTACCCTTCGCACTGATCTTCGGCCTCCCCCATAGCTTATAGTGGGCGTTGAAGTCTCCGATGATCACCCATGGGCCAGGAGTGGATGATAGGATGCGTCCTAGTCTTCTTGGTCAAATCTTCTTGATGGCGACAGGTATGCACCAACAACAGTGTTAGTAAGACCCCTTTGCTTCTCTGTTAAGCATATATATTGGTTATTGTTGTCAGGTGGTACAGACCGAAGAATGTAAGTCAGGTCGTGGCGAATAAAGAGCAGGACCTTGCTGTTTTCACTATAACAAGCCGACATAAATGATTCGTATCCGGAGAGTCTGATAGCGCTCGATAAATTTGGCTCGCAGATGACGATGATGGGAAACATATTGATGAGAACGAACCGACGGAAATCTGCAATGCATGATGTCAATCCCCGTGCATTCCACTGAAAAATTGTTGCTTTTTTGACCTCTTCCCTGAAAGACAGTGGCTGGTGGGCCATTCTCTACTCAAGAGCTGCCAGTACTGGACTCAGAGCGTCCAGTACTTGAAGTGCACTTCTGGCTGACGTTGTGCGCATGTTGTTTAACACCGTGCGAATGGCAATAATTATGGGTCGTAGAAGAGCAATGACTTGCATATCCAAGTTCCACTGCTCCTCTTTTGTCGCAGCTTGCTCTGATGGAGGCGGCTTCTGATGCGGTTCTTCCACAAGTCGCGTGCACGTAAGTGGCGGCCACTCTTCAGTTAAGAGAGATCCACTTGTTTTCTCTCTTCTGTCGTCTGCGTTCGCCGCGGTGTACCGCATCTGGGACCGCAACGCATCTGGGAACGGCGCCCACTGCGTTAGCCGCAGTGGGCGCCGTTCCCAGATGCGTTGACTTAATTTTTGTTGTTGACTGTGTTCTTCGCGAAGATCTTCGACGGTGACGTCGTCGTCGTCGCCGGACTTTTTCCGCAGCCTCTTTGTGGGTAGAGCTGTCTCGCACCATTTGTCTAAGAACAGTAAACTCCTTCTTTATGCGTGGACAGTCTTTGAAAGATGCACTGTGGGCACCTTTACAATTAGGACACTTTAGTATGGTTGTGCTGCATTTGTCCTCCGAGTGTGGGTCTGAGCATCGGGGGCACAGTTCGGAGTTCCTGCATGCACCTAGTGTCGGAATAAGTGGAGCTCGGACAGCGCGGCACTCCTCAGGGATTCGTGCTCTTGCCCACGCTCTTCAAGCTTGTGATGATCGGGCTTTCTGAACGACTTTCAAAAATCGACGGGCTAAACTACAGTATGTATGC
Source organism: Rhipicephalus microplus (assembly GCF_013339725.1). NCBI lineage: Eukaryota > Metazoa > Arthropoda > Arachnida > Ixodida > Ixodidae > Rhipicephalus > Rhipicephalus microplus. The sequence goes on from NC_051174.1 coordinate 102,116,884, forward strand.
GGACGATGTAACCATATGGTGCTCCACAGGGTTGAATGGCTTCATTGAGACTACCCTGCAAGAGGCCATCGACACTGCCGAGTCCTACTTCGACCACACCGGTCTCAGGTGCTTACCCGCGAAGTCGGAGCTGTTAATATATTTGCCCAAACGCCGAGGTGCCAGGCCCTAAAGGTGGAAACCTCCGGCAGAACGCAATATCACCCTCCACACCAGAGACTGTCATACTGTACTCAGGGTAGACGCCGTCAAGGTCCTGGGCGTGATCATCGGGTCCCGCGGAACCAACACCCAAACAGTACACAAGCTCGGGACTAAGACTGAGAATGCCATACGACTAGTACGTAGAGTAGCCAACAAGCACCATGGCCTCAAAGAAGACAACCTGCTGCGTCTCGTACACGCGTTTGTTTTGTGCCATTTCACCTACGTTGCCGCTATACACAAATGGCTACGTGCTTAGCGTGATCAACTCAATGCGCTTATTCGCAAGGTGGTCCAACAAGCCCTTGGCCTCCCTATCACGACCCAAATGCACAAACTCCTCGATTTTGGTGTACATAACACGCTAGAAGAGATCGCTGAGCTCAGGAACGTGTATAATCGACCCGACTCACCACCACCAAGGCGGGCCGCCATATTCTGCGCGAGCTCGGCTTCTCCTCGAGGGTCAGGGACCCCCCAGAGTTGACTCTAGTGTCCCGTAAAATCCGCTACCTTATCACGATCACTCCCATTCGGAGAATGTACACCCCGAATACAACAGAGGCAGGCCCCTTGCGCGGGCGACTGCCATTCTCAAGCGCATTGACATGGTAGCGGACAACGTAGACCCCGCTGCCTATCACAACAACCAAGCCTTCACCGCGGTCGCGGTATCATCTGCGCAGCAGACCTTAACTCCGCCACAATCCTCACCCGAAACCACCGAAGTAGCGGAGCAAGTAGCTATAGCTATAGCTATGCTCGACAGCAAACGGGAACCCATCTACAGCCACTCTACACAAGCCATCAAAGCCTTCGAATGCGTAGTCATCTCCGACCAGACATTACGTATCCTGCGCAGAGCGGACCTGAGTGCGCTAAAATATTACACCGTCATCTGGTTCCCCGCCCATCTCCGCCAGGTGCCGCGTGCCCTATCTAACCTCAACGAGATCGCCTATGATGCAGCGTGCGCACATACCGACCACACCACCACAGGGCAACCCCATCTTGCTGAGTTAGAGACCAATCGGGATCCACCTATTACGTACAGTGAATAACAAAGCACTTTTAGCCTGAATGCCGCATTTTCCACCTCCACATCCGAAACTTAACCGACCGCAGGCATTACCCTACGCCTACTACGGACACACACGTACCCAAACCTTACCAAGCTTCACGTGTTATTATCTTGATGCATACCCCAGCGACACATGCCCATCATGTGGACACAAGGCGACACTCGCACACATGCCCGGGGAGTGTAGAACAACTCCTCTCGACTCTACCTCAAACAAGTGGGAGAGGTCCCACAGGAGCTCACTTCTCACCGACCAGCAATGGGCCATCCAGCAGGCCCACGAAGTGGCCGCCAGGTACTCCCTGTCGGTCCCTACGTGGGAGACACTTGCTACGCACTAAGTGCGCCCTGCAGAGCTGAAATAAAGTTTTTTTCATTCTATTCATTCTCTCCCGCGCGCGCGACCGTCTTTATCATGTTACACAACACACTCCCAACACACTTGTTACACAACGCACTTACACAACACACTTGTAGTGTTCGTCACTCCCACTACAAGTGCACTTTGTGCAGAACGAAAGTGTAACTAGGCGATTTAAGAACATAGATACGTATATCGTAAGGCTGTTTTGAATGTGGTTCCGTCACTATAAAAAAGCTTTGCTGCGCACGCAAAATATTTTGTGGTACGTTTTGTTCATTGTTTACAGTGCATGAGAGATGCAAGACGACCTTAAAATATTTACATGAATGTAGTGTACAGTTTCATTTCCGTATGGGCCCTAAAGTTTCTCGGCTTTCTTCTGTCGTTGAAGATGAGGAATGACCTTCCAAGTTTCTATCCTTCCGTTTCTTTATATTGTGAGAAAATTGAGTATCGCTTATGGCGAAAGATAAACCACTTTGAGCGGCCCTGAGCCGCACGCAAGTATTGTAAACGTGAGTCACGCAAAAATAACTCCAAAAGAAGTCACAGAAACAAAATGCAGGAAGAAAAACAATATGTTACATAAAACAATCAATTGGGAAAGAACGGGCCACCACAATGGGTAGTAGAAGCACATAAAAATGACCAACAATAGCATTACATAAACTTTACATTACCTAAATGAAGTGGCACACTTTCCAACCTTGCCATAGGATAATATTAATCATAATACTTTAAAAAATTGTTTCATTCTCTTGCTTCATTCTCTCATAAACTTTATAGCGAACAGAGGCACGATGACCTTTATATACGTGTACCTTTAGGTATAACCAGTGGGAGACCATTTAAAATTCTGTCAAGAGCCATTATCTAATAAAAGAGGAGAAATGATGACGTGATTCTTAAACGTAACCTACTTACTGAACGATACAAGCGAGAATAAATTTATATCTCGAAAACATACCGTTTTCTATATTGTGGGCTAAGCTGGTTTTTAGTATCCAATGCACAATCTTTCGCGCATTTTACTGAATTTTTTCAGCCTTCGTCTTATCTAAATTGTCATTAAAAAAACAGCATGAAGCTTCATAGCCAACTCTCACGGAATCATTCTTCTTCGCTAGAGATACTGCTTTTGATAGCTGCCTGGCATATTTTTATAACCTTGCTACTGTTACAGGCTTGCGTGTTATTTGTATGTCTTCAATTTGAATAGTATTTTCATTACGTGAGAGATGTTCCTATTGGTACCTGGCGACTACCACTGTATTTACCATTGGACCCTACGATTCTATTTGAAACATATAGGCCATATCCGGCAGATATGTCTGGAGTGAATGATTATTTACGCACCTAATAATATTTCAAATTTATATCAATAACTAATTTTCAGAATAAGTTAAAATGCTGGCAGATTTTGCATCGAACCAAATTTATCGTAACGTTTTCCATAATTGATTTATATACCCTTAATTTAGCTGTAAAATCTGTGCAAGGTCTGTGCAGATGAGACCTAAAACAAAATTCTGGGGCCAGATTCCCAAAACTCATTCACGAAAACATTTTTGCGCAAGAGGAATTTCGTTGCGTAAGTCGATTCACGAAACGAAAAAAAAAAACGTCGTAAGAGGCTATTGTTGTCACATCGGCCGCTGCAACAAAGCGCGTGTTACTGCCTGGGAACATGTCACGGATGGTGATTCAATTGCTATGTTTGCTCACGTCACCAAAAAGTGCTTGTATGTAGTTTCACGAAGCAAAAGTTTGCACAAGAACAGCGTGGCTAAGAGAAAATGCTAAGAATGGTCCAGACCACTCTTAGGAACAATGTGGCTGCTTAGAACCTGCCGCGGCGGTGGTATATTTTGGTGCACTGGCTGGTTTTTACTTAATTCACGCCCACGAAGGGCTGCCTGATGACTGCTGGTGCGTTTTTATTTCTTTCGGCGCTTTGAGTTTCGAGTGTTGTTTCCCTTGTAAGCAATGGATGGTATTGACAACCACCGTCGTCCAATAAGTTCGAAGTCGCACTAATCGAAGTACCCAATTGGGCGTCAATGGCGTAAAATTATGCATGTAAAGATTTGGGTTGGAATGAAAACCAATGTGTTACGTGAATGGTCGGTGCATTCGAACGCGGCACGGCATAGGATCAACTTTATTTGTTATGTTGTTGTGTTGCGGCCCATCTCCTCTAATTAAAAGTATGACTCGAGATCCTTGCCTCGTTGGTAGAAATTATCACCAAAGAGGTTAATGGGAGCACATTCCTTGCGCGCTATTGAAAATAAAAATGAGAGGAACTTTTTAGTGAGTGGTTCATAAAGCTTGTGCTCTAATGTACTTCCATTCAGTCTAACTGTCCGATGGGCGCGATCTTTGAAATACAGCTGTTGATACACTTTGGGACAATCTGGAACGCACGTACTTTGTAAACAGAAGCGTATTAGAGGTGTGCGTGATTACGCATGGAACTATAAACAAATCAAGCATTTTCACCTTCACTGTTCAGAAACCGATATGGACCGTGATAATATGGCAAGCTGTCGGAATAAAATGACCCTAGAAACTTTAAATGACACCGGAAATATGCAAACCCTCAAGCAACACTGCTATTATTACATAAGTTGTACTTAGACCGAACGCAGATATACACTGATGGGTCCGTCTCGTTCAGCAGCTCATCAGGTGCCACTGTAATTCCGGCTGCAGCAATGACAATCAAGTTTAAGTTGTGGCATATGACTACATCTAAGGCATCAGAGCTTGCTGCTATAAGGGCTGCTTTACAATATCTCGTTCAAGAACATCCAGGAAAATGGGTCATATTCTGTGATTCGAAGACAGCGCTTCAGAGTTTGCAGTCTGCCATGCGTAGGAGGAGTCATGACCAATTGGTACAAGAAATAAGACATTGCCATCATGGAGCTCTAGCACGAGGGCATAATATTATATATGAATGGCTGCCTGGACATATCGGTATTACCAGAAATCAGTTAGCCGATGATGCAGCCCGCTCAGCCCATGAAGAAACCCGTGTATTCCTGATCCCTCTATCAAGGAATGATGCAGCAAGACAACTTTACCTGCTGGCTTGAGATTTCACACGCACGTTCTGGTCGTCTACCAGCTTCCAAAGGTGTCAATTTTATGAACTGGATCCTTCGCTGAAGCTAAAGCTACCATCACTACTTTCCCGCTCCGATGCGACGCTGTTATGCCGCCTTTGGTTGGGTGTTGCATTTACAAAGGTGTACTCCTTTCGCATTGGTACGGCAGACACTCCTACATGCGACTACTGCGGAGCTGAAGAGGCCATCGAACACGTCCTGTGCAGCTGCGCTTGCTACGACACACAGCGATGCCAGCTCCAGATGGTTTTGAATAAAGTTGACCCCGAACCATTTTGTGTGCAGAAGATACTAGGACCTTGGGCATCTGCCTCAGTTGCGCAGAAAGCAACTAAAGCACTGCTACTTTACCTAAAGTCAACAAACCTGAGCGACCGCCTATAGACTGTGTGTGCTCCCCTAGTGTCCTCGTGATTGTGTGTGCCTTCTCATCTTTCTGCAACCTCTTTTCTCCCCTTTATCCCTTCCGGGTAGCAAACCGGATGTGCGTCTGGTTAACCTCCCTGCCTTTCCTTGCATCTTTACCTCTCTCTCTCCTTCACGATTCTGGAGCAAACCTTGGATGAATTCATCCCGGCGACAACTACCAGCCGTTTAACTTGGCACACGAATATTATTCTAAAGTAGAGCGAGCCACTGACATGTATTTTGAGCGACGCAGCGACCACTTGACCTGAGAATAATAGCGTTGCGAAGGCGAATTTCCCGTCGCATGCTCTGAGCGAAGCAGACGACAAATGCGAGCCGACGACGGCTTGGCCGGCAGGCACAGCTTGTGATTGGTCGTGAAGCAATACCCTCTACATCAGCTCACTCCGTGACGTTGACAAAACACTTCTTTCATCTGGCACGCCTGTCGTGTTCGTCATATCACCCCCCTCGCACATAAGAGCAAATTTCGTCACGCCGCGAAAAATGCGCAAGTAGTTTCTAAGAGCTCTTTTACGTGCTGCGCAGTTATCGAAAACAACATGGCGTCGTAAACAGCATATCGGTCGGTGCGAATTTTCGCAAACGCTTCTCGTACGAGTTACTTCAGCGTTTGACCAAATGCGTTGTGATTACGGCAGCTCTTTCGGTGCGTGTAAGGAGTGTGGAACGCTGCGGCAGTGCTATGGTGTACGGTAAAGCGCAGCGAAGCCTGTGCGTCGGTGTGTTTGTGTGCCGGCCACTAGCACTCGAGAAGCCTTCAATGTGTGTTTGTGTGCCGGTAACAGTTCGTTCGCTTGATTTTCCATACTCTCGGTTGGGTGCTGTGTGACATTTCGGATTGACCGCGTTTTGACACGTTACTCGACTGACCCCAAGATTCTACGGAAACGTATGAACTACGTGCTGTGTTCGGTTCTTGCTTCGCCACTGGTAAGCCTGTACGCTTCTATTTTCTTGCGAGCAATGTAGTGTTCAGGAGTGAAACAATTTTCGTTGTGAACTGTGGTGCTGTGTTTACGTTTCCAAGACTTGTGAAGAAGCTGTGCTCGTGTGACTGAAAATTGAAAGATAGCATTGATAACTGTTTTCCCTGTGAAGTTGCGGTGGTGGAGTTTGGTGCTTTTGTTTGCTAACTCGTCACTTATTCTCTTTTTGTAAAACCATAGTCCTTGCACTGTGATGTGAGGAACCGAAGCTGCGAGATGCTACATTCTGTTATGGATCGTGTTGCTTTGGCAGTGCGCCTAGACTGTTCTTAGGCAAGAACTTGGGAGTTCTATGTGGCAGTGAGAGCTCGTGAACGTTAAGCTGACCGAAAATTGAAAGATGGCGTTCATAACTGTTTTACCTGTGAAGTTGCGGTGGTGGAGTTTGGTGCTTTTGTTTGCTAACTCGTCACTTCTTTTTTTTGTGATAACCATAGTCCTTGCGCTGTGATGTGAGGAACCGAAGCTGTGAGATGCTACATTCTGTTATGGATCGTGTTGCTTTGGCAGTGTGCCTAGACAGTTATTCGGTAAGAACTTGGGAGTTCTATGTGGCAGTGAGAGCTCGTGAACGTCAAGCTTCCCTCCGGCCCCTATAAAGAGCAAGAGCAAACATTTCACTGGTGCCTTGCTTTGGATGAAGTAGTAGGCCAGTACCAGCTGACTACAGGTTGCCCAGTTCGTCTGGCTATCGTTTTGCACAGCACTAGAGCTTTGACAACAGCCGGTCATGTCCAGTTCTTACACTATATCAATGAACGTACACGACTGGCCAGCCCTTCATTGCTGTCATCGGCAGCTTCCAGTCTGCGGATGTCCTTTGCCTGCTGGCCCTGGAGCACACCTCGTTCCTCATGACACCGACGGCTAATAAATGCTGCCATCGGTGAGCTGACCTTGCAGAAGGAAATTCGTTGCTATTCACACAGTACTTTAACGTGTGCAAGTTTTTCAGCCCATCAGGTGTAATATTTCCCTATGTGAAGTTCAAGCATGAAAAATTTACAACTACTGTTATATACATACACATATTATGAAGAGGGGGGCAATTACATCAGAAGTATTTTGCGATTTGTTATAAGTGAGCTATTGTTTGATTATTACGATAGGCCTGTAGATTTACCACGTTTGATAGTTGAAAAGGTAATGTGAATTTCTTTGTCACGAGCCATGTTGCAATTGAGGAATTTATGCTATTTTGAAAAATTAGCTCCTTAGACGATTACCGTTGTGGTGTCACTATACTTCTCTAGGACATATAAGTTGTGGTACGTAAACTTTACATGAGGCTTCAGTTTGTTTCAAAGTGATTATAGCTGATTTCTTTCTTTGACGAAGTGACAGCTTCGTCAAATAAGTATTAGAAGTGAGTGCTTTTAATGATTGTTTTTAATTATCTTGTTTTTTGCTCTTCACAGATCGCAGAGATTAGTTAAGGTTCTGTGATGCATTGGTTGCACACACTGGCACACAAAGCCTCCTCGTGACTTGGAGCACCGGTACGAAAATAGGAAGGACACGTGCTTCCTTAATGTGCAAGTTCATGTCACTGCTGGGGCTGTTATCATTCAGTGGACCTAGATGTGGCCTGGAAGCATGCATGGCAGCCTCATCTGGAAGGACTGCGATCGATCTGCTTGGGAGCTTCGAGGGCACAAAACTGCCTAACGGCTGGCTGCAAGATTAGTTTTTATTTATACATACGATTAAGTGAACACCACTTACTGTGCACAAGTTGAAACCCATGCATGGTTGCTTGCAGTGAATACACCTGTAATATTTGCACACATAGTGCTTATTGAATATTTATACAACTAAATTGCAAGATAGTTGAGAATGTTGAAAGTTCAAAGGCTGCAGCTTATGAATAAAACTCCAATCATCTCCAAACAAACTTCAAATAAGTCTCAGACGACATAAGGCCAGTAACTGCATCTTTTACTTGTTGTAGCTTTTCCGCTCTCAGTGTTGTGGCATGTTGTGTTTCAGCCGAACGTGTTCATCACCATTGCATAGTGATATCATTTTTCTACAAATTGTAGCTGACCTTAGTATGCATTGTTGATCTTTAAAGGTGACTTTCAGTGTGTTTCAAAGCCATGGCTCCGCATCAGGGGAAAAAATCATACGCAAAAAACACAGCGGGCTCCAACAGGGGCCACCAACGCTCACCATTATTGTTGATAGCAGTGCCTTGCCGGATGGATGAGCTGTGTCCTGCACAGAACACCACAGGAGCACTCCATGACTTTGCTTGCATGTGTGCTGGCTGCATCGCACTGCTGCTGAAGTAGGCTAGCCACTTTTGAAAGGTTTTCTTCGTTTGCAATAACAGATGTCAGCAACAAGCACACTCATAATCAACAAGTGCTTTGTGTCTTCTAGACTGCCCATTTGCTCCTATACGAGGTATGGTGAGCTGGCTATTATAGACAGCCTTAAAGTTATTAACATAAACTGTTGTGTTGTAATGCAGTCTAACTTGTGTTTCTTGGTGAACTTATTTGTGGTCTGCTTCCCGCACCTAGTGTAAAGTCAAAATAGAAAAAAACTTTATTGGCTTATTATGCCTGGAAGAAGTTTCAAGCCTTCATGTACACCATTTTAGTTTTGCTCTGGTGCCATAATAAAATATATTTTGAGTCTTCACTGTTTGTGTGTGTGTTGAGGCTTGTCATCGGCTTCTGAAAATATGAAATCCGTAAATATGAGCACATATTTAGCAACAGTACACTTTTGCATGAAGCATGGTTGTAACAATGATCTGTATTTTTTCAAGTTCCAGCAGTAACAAGAGATCCGGTGCTCCACGGTCATGTACAGTGTATCAAGAACAGAGCACAGAAGACCAACAAGAAGAAAGAGACTGCCAGTGACTGTTCTGCTCAAAGTTTACGGCAGCAGAAAGAGCACATTGTGATGTCAGGAGCAGTTTGAATTGTATACGTAGTAACATTCGGTGCAGCTGCAGTTTAACTTCTTCACAGTGCATTATTCAACAGTTTCTTTGCTTGCATTGAAAATTATTTAAATGTGGCATGAAAGATACCAAACTATGAGAGTAATTTAAAGGCGGATGTAGTGTTAGTGGGCAAATCCTTTTGAGCTGAAGCTTTTAACATGCATGTTAATCAAATATCCTGCGTGTCTCTGCATTAAAGTGCCATAAATCACAGTATCCATGGTCGGCAATGGTAACTGTGTTTTCATTCTTTGTAGTACAAGAAATAAATCCATGAATGCGGTAATCTTCTTCTTAGTTGGTATAATCTTTCAGTATACACTCATTTTTATAGCACCAATGATGCCATGTGTGTATAAGCTCTGGGAATTGAACCTATGTGGATTATTTTATTTGAAAGGAAGAGAACTATCACTACTCCTAGTATATATAAAAGTATATTTTGGTGCTTGTGTATTGTTATCCCACTGCCTGTCCGTCCTTCAACAGTCTACTTGTCTGTTTCTACTGTGTAAGTGTAACTTTTTATTGTATACTTTGCTCAGATATGTTTGTTAATAATGTATTAGTGTACTATGCAAGTGACTTATCATCTGTGCAGCTTTACTCAGACTAGAAATAAAAGCATTTATTTTAATTTATATGTAGCTAATGCATGCATTTACTTATCTTTTTCTAGGTGCCTGTACAATTGTGTAGCCCTAATTATGTACTAGTATACATTAATAGTGAACGTGGCATCCTAAAATACTTTATTATTAGAAGTAATAATGTGTTCATGACCATTACTATTATTCTCAGATGAGCTGTGATAAATCTATGGAAATGTATTTACATTTTTTAAACTGTTTGAAGGTAAATGTTCTTATGTTATTTTATTGTGGTCCCTGTTTCATGCAAATGACAAATAATTACTTTGCAGTGGCTTAGTATTAGTTGTTATTTGACACATATGTGCTGAGAAACATCGCAGTTGAGGCCAGCAGCAAGACATACATGCAGTGCACTGAAGCATTACCTCACATATTTAGTGTAGAGTTTTTGCGCACCAGTGAACAGAATTTTTTTCAATGAGACTAACATTAGCTGTATGAGAGCTGTGTTGATGTGCAAACTTTGAAGTCTTTTTGAGTAGTGTTTTGAGGGAAAAAATGGGGTCTATAGCCGTCCATATAAACACTGTTTGTACCAAGGAGTTTAGTAGTATAGACTTGTATTATTCATGTAATGTCTAGAATTTCTTTGCGCCGTGCCGACTTTCAGCCCAAGTGCCCTGACATGCTTTGTTGGTGTGTTGTGAATGAGCCAAGCTATGTAACTATCAATGTAATATTGCAGACATGTACGAAATATTGACGCACAGCCTTTTTCTTTAGCTTGACATTGTCAAGGGCTTTATTCTTGTGTTTCTTATAAAAACGGCTTGTCACTGGGCAGCAGCAGAAACTATCCATCAAGTATTGTCGAGATGATTCTAAAAACACCGAGTTCAGCCATAACAGTGATGGAGGATTTCTCTCCTAAATAACTTTCTGTATATTCAAAATGAGTGTATTAGGATCGTTGTTCCATAGCCATTCATCTGAATATTTACACCTCAGTGTATGTTATGTACGTATGTATGTATGTATGTATGTATGTATGTATGTATGTATGTATGTATGTATGTATGTATGTATGTATGTATGTATGTATGTATGTATGTATGTATGTATGTATGTATGTATGTATGTATGTATGTATGTATGTATGTCGTTATAGGCCCGTGTGCTCAGATTTGGGCGCACGTTAAAGAACCCCAGGAGGTCGAAATTTCCGGAGCCCTCCACTACGGCGTCTCTCATAATCATATGGTGGTTTTGGGACGTTAAACCCCACATATAAATCAATCATGTATGTATGTATGTATGTATCTATGTATATATGCATGCATGCATGCATGCATGCATGTATGTATGTATGTATGTATGTATGTATGTATGTATGTATGTATGGTGGTATGTATGTATGTGATTGATTGATGATGATTGATTGATATGTGGGTTTTAACGTCCCAAAACCACTTCATGATTATGAGAGACGCCGTAGTGGAGGGCTCCGGAAATTTCGACCACCTGGGATTCTTTACCGTGCACCCAAATCTGAGCACATGGGCCTACAACATTTCCGCCTCCATCGGAAATGCAGCCGCTACAGCCGGAATTCGAACCCGCACCATGCGGGTCAGCAACCGAGTACCTTAGCCACTAGACCACCGCGGCGGGGAGTGTATGTATGTATGTATGTATGTATGTATGTATGTATGTATGTATGTATGTTTGCTCGTCTGCCTTTCGGAAATTATGCTTCCTAAGATATAAGCTCAGAAATTCCCCTCCAAACGTAAAGCTTTTTAGTTATTTCACTTTCGTTAGGCCGAAGCTGGAGTATGCGAGTATCGTGTGGGACCCCCATACTAAACATAGCAGTCCTTACGATTTTGACCTCCAAGGTGGTTCCGGTGAGAGATTTCTTCTGTGCATTGTTGAACAATAAAAAATAATGCTCAATGAACATATTAATGCTGCTAAGGGGGAATGAGAGACAGGAGCATTCGGCCTTTAGGTGACGCGCACGCTGCGATCCCCATTAGCAGCTATTGGCATGTAAATTGAGCACGATATGACAAGAAAGGGTTGCTACGTTATACTCGCTGGGTGTAACCTCCTTGGTTTTAGAAAGGTTTAGCGAGCGTTGGGCCGCATAGCCATGAATACAGTGAACTAGTATATACCATGAACTCGAGGTGGTTAAAGGTAGGATGTAAACCCGAAGCGCAAGCCGTAAGAAAGTGTACATGTGCCACCTCCCGTTTAGTCCTTGAAATCTCTGCTGGATGGCGGTGCTTCTATATGGAGAATATATGATGAAAAGATTCGAGATGGTGGTACTTGGAGTGCTGAATAGATGGACGAACGGACACACAGACAGATGCATGGATGGACGCATGAACGGACGCAGGCGCGGATGCATGGATGAACGCAGGGACGGACGTACAAACAGACGCATGCACGGACGGGTGGATAGACGCATGGACGGCTACACAGACGTACGCAGGAACGGACGGAAGCAAGAACGAATGGACGGACGAATGCTTCGCCCCACTCCCCATCATTCACTCCGTGGATATGCTGCCGTTTTCTTTGTCCTCTTTGCACGTGTGATAACGTCTCTCGACTTCAGGACTCGTATACACGTCCCTTGCTTTGTTTGCCCACTCAAACAGCGCTGCACAAAATATTTGCACCGTGTTTTGCGAAAAGCATTAGCACTGAAAGACCTCCCGACGAGTCTCCCTTGTTTTACGTAGACACATATCTAAACGTAAGCGTATGCACGTTCTCCCATTCCGGCTTTATAATAATGCTATGGTGCATAGAACCAGTGAAGTTCCGCTCACAATTTCTTTTGATTAGTGCTATTCTATATTTATGCACAATTCATCCACAGGCACAAAAGTCGCTCCTGTGTCTTGTAATGTAATAAATATATTATAAGAAAGGCAACCTTTCACGTCTAGGTACAAAACACCTTTACGTTCACCACTATACCGTGCTCGATGACACCGAATTATTTCAGTAGCAGCGCAGCTTCATTAAAATGTAAGGGAACTGGTCACGTTAAACAGGGGAAGATATTTGAGGCACGATTTCAAACATTGCATGCATCGATTTATGATTGGTTTTATTGACGTGGTGCATCTAAAGTGTTGTGTACTTGTACTTGACGAGATAGTGCATGGATTGCTCGATGATATAAGGCCATTGAGCGATTTCTTTTTTAGCTGCAGTCGTTGATGAAAGGCGAGTGCTTGGCTTTGCACAGCACACCAAAACGTCTATTAGAACGTACGCGGTATCCCGTAAGCGCTGTAGCAGACGCTCGCTGAACTGAAACTTAGATGCAGCCCGCCGCGGTAATGTAGTGGCTAAAATACTCGGCTGCTGACTTGCAGGTCGCAGAATCAAATCCCGGCTGCGGCGGCTACATTTCCGATGGAGCCGGAAATGTTGTAGGCCCATGTGCTCAGATTTGGGTGCACGTTAAAGAAGCCCAGCTGGTCCAAATTTTCGAAGCCCTACACTACGGCATCTCTCATCATATGGTGCTTTTGGGACGTTAAACCCCACATATCAATCAATCAATCAAACTTAGATGCAGCAAATCATTGGCTATCATTGTATGCTCTCGATGCTAGACGCTTTGCGTGCTACCTTGATTTTATCGGCACACACTTCTTTCCTTCTCGTTTCATCGGCTACCATGTATCCTCCTAACCCTCTTAAGTGCCGAATAAGTTAAATGCGTACCCGCGCTATTGTGATCCCTCCAGATAAGAGAATCCTTGGTTTAAAAAAATGCGTAGCCAAAAGAAAGCTTTATGAATTCGGCCTCATGTTACTATGAAACATATGGCGCGACATGAAAGCGAAAGAGCAAGAAGGCGTCTCACAACGCTAATAGCGTAACGAAAAGTTCGTTAAAGGTTTTCAACACAATAGAAACGCCTCAGCCAGCATATGTCATCTTCACCAACCATAATGCCAGCAAAACGGACATAATACTCTATACTTGCGCAAGAGGCGTCTTGCTTCTCTGCGTCGTAAGGGATACTGGAATTATGGGCACTTTGATGTTTCAGAAATTTGAGAACGCTCATGTAGTTATACTAGTTATAAAAGAAATTTTACAGTCGGCTTATGGTTTGCTTACGGAACGACGTTACGCCGCACAGCAAGCGACCCGTTTATGCTCCGCGGATGATGTGGAAGTGGTGAAATTTATTCTAGCCATGTTCGTAAATTTTTTTCAATAGCTTTCCGAATGCCAGAGCCATTATACTTAAGCTAACATTCACAATAAAAGCACAAATCAGTTAAATTTACCGGTGCACTCCCCTATGCCATGCCTGCAACTCATACAGGGAACAAGGCTCATTGATCTCCAGCAAGTGAATGAGGTACACTATGTATCAATTCGTTTCGCAATACAAGTATATGCGGACGACTACAGTGCATTCTAAGCATCAACTTGCTCACTTCGTTGAATGAAAATGTTTGCCACGAATCTGCAGATCAACTGGAATTCGTCATTACTCAATAATATTGTACTTGTGCTTGACTGCTGACACACACGTTGCCAATGTGGCCGCATTTCCTGCGAAGGCGGAAATGCTTGAAGCCTGCGTACTAATACGTGCATGGTAAATGATGTCAGGTGGTCAGAAGTTCGGGAGCCTTTCAACACAGCATCTCTGATAAATATATTGTGGTTTTGGCATGTTCAATTCCAATAGTATTTATTAACAATGCTATACTATTTGGTTGAGGCTCTACAAAAATGCAATGCTTGTAAGTGCAAAATTCTAGAGAAGGTTATCTCAATTTAGCAACAAAATGACACAGCATGGCTGTACGAGAACGTCTTGCCTTTATTGTTATTTCAGCCTGCACGAATGGGCTAGCTTTTTTGCAACAATAAAGGAAACAAGTATGGGAGGATGTAAAAAATAACTTTTGAAAGCGCTTTAGTTATGAGTGTGCAGACAAGTCACCTTCTTTTCAGTGGCAAGCTGATTTAGTGCAACAATAGCATGAGAAATAGCTTTTTATACATCCCTGTTGTAAGAAATAAGCTTTGGATGCTAAGATAAAGAAATACGAAAAGAAGTTTGCTCGTATGATTCCAAACAAAATACGGGAACAGAAAGCTTGCATACACAATTGCGGGACGAATGTTCAACTGTATTGCATAGCCATGGCTGTGTACCTGAAGCAAGCTATATCATTGTCTTTCTATATTTGAAAGCAATAAATAGGACACGTGTAGTAAAAACGGAACCTTTCTTCAATTTAATTTTCTCATTTCCACTAGTTTTGTAGTTATAGTAAGCTAGAGAAAGCTACAAGCAAAAAAAGAACATTTGTGCATCATTTCCTGTTTAAATACCCAAACTAAGTGAATTAATAATAAATTGCTCGATCATTTCCACATCTTCCACACAGAAAGTGGTATATGATCTACGTAAAGTGCTGTGTGATCATCCTAATTTGTGGATATACTTTCTCGAAACTATCCGAGAATGATTCTCGTTCACATAGAGTGAATTTTTATCTGTGTCTCCTTTCTTTCTATCTCTTTTGTTTCCATATTTTTCTGTTCCAACGTATTGGGTAGGAACGTGGACGTGATGCTGTTTACATCCCCACCTTTACTATATTCCTTCTCTGTCCTTATGCCACAGGGCAAAGTGTTTGAATAACTTGAATCCGTACGTTGGGACCTCGGCGTAACGTGAATGACATATTTCATACGGCAGAAAGAGATATAAAGTTGTTCTGTACCATGTGGCACTTTCTCACTTAAATCTTACGTTTAGGTTAGAGTGCAAGATCAGCAGGTGCGGATCATATTTTAATTTAGAAGAACCAAGCAGATGTAGCATAACTGTTTTGTAGGTATACTTAAGTAGAACAAGGTGTGAGCGATGTGCTACACGCCTTACATCGGAAATAAATATATGTCAAAGTGCCACAGTCTAAATTCTGTCTTCAAGGCATTTCATCGAAGCCCTCAAAATTGAAAAAGGAAAATGGGATGCTGCTTCAAATATGTGATTAGTCAGTACGAATTTGTTTGCACAGCGGAAGTGATATAGGACACAATGGAGATGATAAGGGCAAGCTGTATATCAGTGTTAACTTACTATTGGTTAGCTTTTTCTCGTATCCACTGCTCATTGCTACTATTCCCATTTATTCTCCCTCCACTTATTCTCCTTCAAGATCTGCTAGATTATACCTAAATAAACCAATAGAGGAAAGTTGGAAAGATCTGAACACTGTTCACAGTTATATAAGTTGATTTGTTGAACATTAACGAAGATAAGGGCTTGATTGATAGTTATTCAGTTTTAAACTAGCCACAAAAATATTCCGACTCACTAACTGTCTTACTTCAGCCACCTCTGTGGATGGAGTTGGACATCAATGGGGGGGGGGGGGGGGAGTAGTTGGTGTTACGCAACAAACTCACGCAAGTGCCTTTCTTCAGCAACAATTAAAAGCGGATAGACAACACGAAATGATGAATAAGATGGCACAAATTGAGCTGCACGAATATTTTTTTCAGTGGCAGCTGATCTCTACCTTGGTAACCAGTAAAATGTGTATACCTTTCTCCGGAGGAAAGCAGTGCTGAGAGCTTCTTTCTTACTATTGCAGGAACCACGCGCTAGCGCTGAGATGTTAGCACTGCTCTCGACTGTTGCCATGTTGAGAACGGCGATTTTCTCACTAACACTTTTAAGCAAGACATAGCATTTTGTAACTTGAATATACCCATTAGGCCAATTTCTCCAACACGTGTAATGGCAGTCACTATCAATACCTGGTATGTCATTGACAGACATGTAAAAGACAACGACCGGTGTTTTTTTCTTCACTTGAAGAACAGCAATATTTCAAGAAACGCCATTTCGTTTTTGCATGGGATTTGGCGACAGTGTTTTATTAACACAAATAAGGCGAAAGAAAGTGATAATTATTATAACAAGTTCTTTATTGTGCTTCTATTTTAAATCACAAGTAATCTTTTTCTAAACTACAATTTACTTCCATGAGATAATACCATGTCAAGTAAGTTGGTATGCACGCTTATGACGCAATGAGTGCTTCAGAGCCTAAAAAATGCTGAAAGAAATAAAACGTGTGAATAAATAGCTACAAGGGCAAGCTAAATGCGAGAGCAATCGTTCAGTGCATGTTACATAATATGGTGTTCCGAAATAAAATGTGCAATACTTTTGCATTTGTTAAAAATTTACACTTGAAAATTCCCTAAAAAGCTATAAGTAATGCATTTTAGTGTTTTTTTCACTTTTGTGTCGCGAAACCTTGTGTTAGCCACTCACAATAAACCTTGCACAAACAACAGAATACTTTTGACTTTATTACATTCTGTCTAACAATAAAACGACGGCTCGATCCATTTATACTTACTGAGCCTGATGAATATAGCGTGGTATGATCATTCTGAGTATTCGCGACAAATTGTTAAGAAGTATTTACGACGTTCTTTTCATTTTTCAGAATTGTATGATTTTTGTAAAAAATATTATAACGTTTATGTTTCTTGAAGTAGAACAATAAAACTAAATTGAGCTCAGTGCAAAGAGCACACTTCCTATGTTATATTGCTATATTGATTCTACGCCCTGTGCAGCTTTACGGCTGGCAATTTTCATTTATGCTGCAAAAATCAGGATGGGGCTAACGTACTAGTATATGCATATTATCTACAAGATGTTAGCAAACGTTAAAAAATTGTTTTATCTCTACACCAAGAAAAATAACTGTACTCTTTTTGAGGCATGCGTTAAGTATCTGATTTTCGAGGTATACAGAATTACCCCTTTCAGTCATGAATTGTGGTGAAGAATCTGCAAACGCACCAGATTGGCACGTCACTGTTCTGAGGCATTCAGTGAAGCTTTTTCTGAAAATAAATGATATATTAGGTTCCTCTTGTTTGACTTTCAGTGAGCAATATAATTAGAGTGCAACAGTTCATCTTAATATTCTGCCATCGGTTAGCTTGAATATTGGGATAAAAAGAATGAAGTGTTCGTTCTATTTAAAGAACTGTGACAGTAAGAACTGTTATTTGAAACCAGGTAGGAGCGTATGCCTAGCCAGCAAAAGCAGCGACAGCGTCCGGGGCGAGCGTCTCGTGCTTAGCACTGACGATGTGTTTTCCGAGCTATGCATGATCCACTACATTCATCATTACATATTTGTCCCACGTTGAAGACGGAGCCAAGTAGGTGTTCTAAAGGGTCGTGAGGACAAGTGGTTCGTGATACGGTTTGAGACAGTCCACGTGTACGATTTCGCGTCCTCGGCGACGCAGGTCCGGAGTGGGCGTGAGGGGTTCGATGAGGTAGTTGACTGTGGAAGTTTGCTCTATGACGCGATAAGGCAAATAGTACCTGCTGACAAACTTGGTAGATGTACCAGCAGCAGCAGTGGGAGGCACCCACAGCCAAACAAGAGAGTTGGGCGAAAACTGGTAGTGGGACCGTCCATCGTCGTGACAAAACTTTTGTAGCCCATGTTCTTGTGTTGTAAGGGCGCGAGCTAATTGCCGACATTCTTCCGCATACCGAGCGGCATCGAAAACTGGTGTGCTTTCAGATAAGTCGTGTCGTTAGGGGAGAATGGTGTCGATTGGAGATGATGGCTCTCGACCATAGAGTGAAAAGAAGGGAGAAAAGCCTGTCATGGCTTAAGGTGCCGTGTTGGAAGCGTACGTTACGTACGGAAGGATAAGATCCCAGTTGGTGTGGTCGGAAGCGACACACATAGAAAGCATGTCGCCAAGAGTGCGGTTGAAACGTTCGGTCAAGCCGTTTGTTTGTGGCCGATATGCGGTAGTACAGCAGTGCATTCAGCAAGTTCTTAAATAACATCCGCGAGAAAGACGTGGCCTCAGTCGTTCAAAAGTTCACGCGGAACGCCGTGACGCAAAACAAAACCTTGTAGCAGGAAAGACACAACGTCACGTGCCGTCACGGCTGGTAGAGCGGCCGTTTCTGCATATCTCGTGAGATGATCAATCACTACAATAATCCAGCGATGCTCAGCCGATGTATATGGGAGAGGACCATAAAGCTCTATTCCAAACCGGTCAAATGGCCGCACTGGGCACGGTAACGGCTGCATTGGTACAGTAGGACGGCTAGGATTGTGCTTGCGGCATTGGCACTCTGTGCAAGATGAAATGTACTTTGCAGGAATGCTTACAAGCCGCGCCAATAAAACCGAAAACGTAGCCTGGCATATTTAAACAAACCGGCGTGTGCACACTGCGCATCGGCATGGAAAGAGGCACATATATGCTGGCACGGAAATGCCTGGGTATGACGAGTAGCCATTTGCGGCCATCAGGTTGGTAGTTGCGGCGATAAAGTATTCCATCAGGGACGGCGAAGTGAGAGGCTTGTCGGTGTAGCGCTCGAGATGGCGGGTGGACGAGTGTTTCAGATAAGTAATCCATCAAAGACGCAATGCACGAATCTTTGCGCTGCTCCGCAGCCATGTCGATGGGTCCTGATAGTGGAAGTAAGATGTCTTGGATGGAGACACTCGCAATATCAGCAGAAACAGGTGGGCGCGAAAGAGCATCGGCATCGGCCTGCTTTTGGCCTGAGCGATAAATGACGCGGATGTCGTACTCTTGGAGCCGCAAAGCCCACTGTGCCAAGCGTCCGGAGGGATCCTTCTAGGAGGATAACCAGAAGAGCACGTGGTGATCGGTAAAAACATCTAAAGGGCGGCCGTACAGATAAGACTGCAATTTTGTAATGGCCCATATGATGGCTAGGCATTCTTTCTCAGTTGGCGAATAATTTGCTTCTGTTCTTGTAAGAGTGCGGCTCCCGTACGCAACAACATATTTTTGGTAACCAGGCTTTCGTTGGGCGAGTACAGCGCCAAGACTGACGCCGCTAGCATCCGTGTGGATTCCTGTGGTTGCGATTGAATTGAAATGACTCAGTATGGGTGGTGTTGTTAGCAGTTCACGGAGCTTCACAAAGGCACTGTCGCAGGCTGGAGACCACGCAAATAGATTGCGGTCTTTCTATGTCTGTCAGAGGTGCTATGATCGAGGCGAAATCCCGGACGAAGCGGTTGAAGTATGAGCAAAGCCCAATGAAACTACGCAGCTCCTTGAGAGACGTGGGCCTCGGGAACTCGCTAACAGCGCGTAGCTTACCGGGGTCATGGGGTACGCCATCCTTCGACATGACGTGTCCGACGATGGTCAGCTTGCGTGCTCCAAAGTGACGTTTCTTCTAGTTTAGTTGGAAGCCAGCTGCAGAAAGGCAGCGTAGAACCCGTTCCAAGCGACGACGGTGCGTGGAAAAATCAGGCGAGTATACCACCACATCATCTAAGTAGCACAAACATGTGTTTCATTTGAGGCCTCGTAGGATAATGTGCATCATGCGCTCAAATGTTGCCGGCACATTGCATAGACCGAATGGCAGCACGTTAAATTCGTGTAAGGCGTCTGGTGCAACAAAGGCAGTTTTTGGCCTATCATCCGGATTCATGGGCACTTGTCAATACCCAGAGCGTAGATCAAGAGAGGAAAAGAACTCTACGCCTTGTAAAGAGTCGAGGGCGTCATCGATGCGAGGCAAAGGATAAACATCCTTTCGTGTTATTTCGTTTAGGCCATGAAAATCTACGCAAAAGCATATTGTGCCATCCTTCTTTTTAACTAAAACAACTGGCGACGCCCAAGGACTGTTTGATAGCTGAACGACCCTGCACTTTAGCATGTCACCTACTTGTTCATCGATGACACGGCATTCAGTCAATGAAACACGGTACGGTCACTGCCGTTGTGGTGGGTGATTGACTGTGTCGATCTGGTGGCGTACCGCAGATGTTCAATCTAAGGCAGCGCTGTGACTGACAAAAGATGGCCGAACCTTGTCAAGGAGGCTCAAAAGCTCACACCTCTGTTGTGGGTTTAGGTCTTCGTCGATTACGCGGTTGAAAATGTCGGCAGTGGAAGGGCCATTCACGGAACTACAGGAGAGGGCGCTGACTTTCGATGATCCATCAGGAACGTCAAGTGCAGCAATGCTTTCAAATATTTCGATTGAGCCGATACATTCTCCCCGAAGCAGCGTGATCATGAATGGAAACGGATTCCCCACAGGCCCATCGGTCGCACCACCTTGAAGAGTAACGAGAGTGGTTGGTAGCGGTGATAGGTGGCGATGAACGAAAGTAGCGGAAGGCGTGAAGGATGCGGTAGCGTCGATGATGGCGGTACACGACATAGGTGTGAAGACAGTCGCGCGTGGAAGAATCTGAGTGTCGTCACTAATGACAAACTTCGCGTAGGAAGGGCGATCATCCGCAGGTAGAGCATCACCAAGAGGACAAAAGACGACTTCGGCACGGGCGCAATCAATGGCGGCTTGGTGAATGGAGAGGTAGTCCCCGCCTAAAATGATGTCGTGAGAACAGTGCGGAAGCACTACGAACTGCGCTGTGTAGGGCACTCCCTGAATTAAAATTCTGGCGGTACACTCCGCCACAGGCTGCACAGGTTGTGCAGTGGCAGTATGAAGAAATGAATCCTAGTAAGGCGTTGTCACTTTTCGAATTGCAGGGCAAACTTTTCCGGCAATGACAGAAATGGCGGCACCAGTGTCAATGAGGGCGAGTAGAGGTACACCTTCAAGAACGGCATTATTCACATACGGCCGCGAACAAAGAGGGTTTGTGATTTGCGACGAAGACGCAGTTCTTGCCTCGGGAACTGCATCATTTAGTTTTCCGCGTCGATTGCAGGGGGTCGTCGGCGCATCGGGGAGGGCGAGCGACGACGTGGAGATCAGCGATCAGAAGGTGGTTGATGGCTTGGTCGTGAAGGGTGCTATTCGGGGTCACGAGTGTAGGAAAACATGTGGTTGTACTGATATGATTGTGGGCTTTCACGTGAATGGAGCGGGTGGTGGTGGCAAATACGTTCGACGTGTCCGGGTAGACCACACGAAAAGCAGATCAGTCGGTCGTCAGCAGTGCACAATGAATTAGAGACTCGGTGGACTGGCGGTCATGGCGGCTGGGCGGTATAAACAGGAACAGGCAGTGGAGGCGGGGCTCAGAACGTCGGTAGTCATTGTGGTGCTACTGCTTTGGCATACGTCAATGGCGCATTCACTAGTGGCACCAGCTGTGAAAGAAGGACCTGAGACACTTGGTCTTGTATAATAGTTCGCAGTGTAGGGCTAAGTGGTGCACTGTGCTCCGGTGGGCCGGAGATGAGCGACAAATAGCGGGCAACTTCTTCGCGCACAAAATCTTTTATCTGCGAGAGGAGGACGGGATGTTGCGAGAGCGTCAAGTCGGACATCGATTCCTGATGTGACAGCACGGCGGGTTAAGAGACGTTGCCGGCGGAGCTCATCATAGCTTTGGCAGAGCTTGGAAACTTGGGCGACAGTAGCCGGGCTTTTTGAAGTGAGCATCTGGAATGCGTCCTAGTCGATACCCTTGAAAAATATGCTTGATGCAGTCCACCTCTGTCATGTTCGCATCGACGCGTTTGCACAAGTCGATGAAGTATTCTATGTAACTGGTGAAATTCTCACAAGGCAGTTGGCATCTTGACTCAAAGCGCTGCTCCGCACGAGGTTAGTGAACAGTAGGACGACCGAAGACTTCGCTGAACTTTGTCTTGAATGCTGTCCAGGTTTGCACGTCGGTTTCATGGTTCCGTAGCCCCAATGGGGCAATACCACTGAAGTACATGCCGACGGTGGCCAGTCTCGTGGCTTCGTCCTATTTGTTCAAGACACTCAAGAGTTTGTAGGTAGCCAGCCAGTCGTTGACGTCGTGATTGTCCGTGCCGCTGAATATGGGAGGGTCTCACTGACGGACCACGCCGGAGCACAGGATGGCCTGGGCAGCCATAGGCGGATGGCTTGTGGCAGATCCAGTGGTCGTAGTGGCAGGTCGAGTCCGGCTTCGCAACTCTAGGATTACGAGAAGACCCAGCAAACTCGACCAAATATAATAAAAAACTGTGACAGTCGGAACTTTTATTTGAAACCAGGTAGGAGCGTAGGTCTAGCCAGCAAAAGCAGCGACAACGTCCGGGGCGAGCGCTTCGTGCTTAGCACTGATGATGTGTTTTCCGAGCTATGCATGACCAAGGGCTGTGGCAGCAGAGTCAAACTAAGGACTGTGGCAAACCAAGGGCTTTGGCACAGGAGATGTTTGTTATTTTCATTGGTGCCGCAAACATCGCATGCCAAACTCTCAGTCAATCTGTTAATGAGGTATCAGCTCTCGTGAAAGCAACTCCCAGCCAAAGGCGATAGAGAAGCGAAGCTACACGTCGATGTAGGCCGGGTGGAGACCGGAGTTGTAGCGAAGGATCAAGTTCATGTAGTCTGGTACGTCATATGTTTTTGTGTGGTCCACTCAGTCAGTGCGAGCCAGATGACAAATTTGCTTCGCAGCGTCCGCTCATGAAAGCAGAATTCGAAAACTGTTTGCTTCCTGATGTGAAGTGTGAGCAGCATGATCTGTGGAATAATTCCAGCTGACACCACAATGCCCAGGTAACCACCGAAAGATGATGTCGGGCCCTTTTTGCATTAGGAGGTGATGAAGTTTCACGGTTTGATACGTTACCTGGTCGTGGCATTGGCGTCGGAGAACTGACCGCAGGCACTGTAACACCGGTTTTCACTCGAAAAGCACGACTCATTTGCTTGTCTTTACTCAGCATCGATGAGTTCCCCTTTCTCATTTCTGTTCACCCTTTCCCTAATCTCCCAATGTAGGGTAGCCAACCGGATGTCTTTCTGGTTAACCTTCCCTGCCTTCTCTCTTTGTCTGCTCCCTTCCTTCCTTGTTCGCGTCTTTCTTTTCAGGCCATTGCACACTGCTCTCCCTTCACTATTTCCTTGCTCAATGATGAGACTTCATGCGCATCCTTAGCATTCCAACGCTTCAGTTTCTATTGGCAACAACAGCGGTCATGCCCACACCTAGGCAACATATATTTGTCATTACGTGAAATGGCAAGTCACCTCGTTAAAACATCAGATTGCCATATCAAAAACAGCTGGCTGCCGGCAAACCCTCGATCGAGATAGTATCATTTATTGAAAATCGGTTCGCATAATTACAAGTGTGACCACCATTCTTGTAATTTGCCCGCGCATGGTATTTCACGTAGACGCTGGTAACGAAATTTCTGATTCGGAACGAGGCTTATTTGAAAAACGAGTGACTTCACGGAAGAAAAATATCCATTCTCAATTGAAGAAGCTAGCATAAATTTACAGTATAAGGCTGGACAAACATGCCGATGGGCCCGCTACACCCAATCTGTGCGTTACATTTCTCCATGAGAGAATGCTAAACTATAGATACGGCATGTTGAAACTGCAGCTGCAGACAATTGTCATTTGCTTCTGGCATGCACTTGTTTCCTGAGCTGATGGTGTGTCTGCTTGCAGCTTCGGCCATTGTCGCATACGACGAAGAATGAACAGGTGAACAAGTGCAAAAGAATATCGAACGCTGTTAGGGTTAACGCGCAGAAGCTTCTTTACGGAGTCAGCGCGTGTTCTTTAGAAATGCGCAAATGATGTCGAACAGGTTCGCTCCTGCGTCTTCTATAGACGAAAATACTCAATACTCATCATCGTCATCATCGCGCGTTTTCACTTCAATGTGAAAAATGCTATCCGACAGAAATACGACTATCTACAGCTGGAAGAAAAAGCGTAAGTCTAAAACACGAATGTAGCTCAGCAACCATAAGTCTAGTGTTGAAAACTGCTTTCGGTTGGTATGTACTTTTATCTCTGTCTGTGGTTTATTTAACGACAACTGTGAAAAAGACCGTGAAAATGCAATATTTTGTTCATTATCTACTGCAGCCGGTGCCTTTGCCAGAAGATTGGAGTCTTTTGAAAAAAAAAACTATTTGATGAATTGCGCATAGACCAAAAATCTGGGGTGCGTGTGGCAAAATAATTGCTTGCCGTATTCAAATGAAAACTCGGGCGTCGCGAGCTGACTAGCCAAATGGAGTGCGAAAACCAGACAGCTGCCTCTAAAAAGAAGCATCAATAGAGGGCTTGTCACAGTCAGATTAAAGAAAAACAGGAATCGATTCATTTTTCGTTACTAGTTTCTCCCCAGTCAATATCTTCAACCAATACGTATAGTGCTGCAATAAATAAGGGACTAAAAAAATTGGCACGCGTAGATTCAATCATCCCATTACCATAAAAAAATTGTTCCCAGTTTCCCTGTCAATTAGATTTACAAGCACTTGGTGATCGGAAACTACACAGTCTTACATATATACGTTTACGACGTGATTATAACAGTAATCCATTATTTTATGCTTGTCTAGTAGTGGCCAACCATATTTATTAAAACTCTGTGCATGAAAAGAATCAACATTTATATCGTTACTAATAATTGACTTATAGACATAGAACACACGAGCACACAGGAGTTATAAAGAGCTGCGCAACTGCCACCTAAAGAGTCACAACGCCTGCCTGCTCTTTCGGGAAGCGTATAGGCACTTTTCCAATATATGCGCAAAAAAGCACAGTGATTGCAAAGGATAAACTGTATAAACCCACGCATATACACACAAATAAATCACTTTTCTTTCTCGGCACATACATACATACATGGATACACACACACATACATACATACATACATACATACATACATACATACATACATACTACATACATACATACATACATACATACATACATACATACATACATACATACATACATACTACATACATAC
This sequence comes from Rhipicephalus microplus, assembly GCF_013339725.1. Taxonomy (NCBI): domain Eukaryota; kingdom Metazoa; phylum Arthropoda; class Arachnida; order Ixodida; family Ixodidae; genus Rhipicephalus; species Rhipicephalus microplus. The sequence goes on from NC_051174.1 coordinate 102,142,471, forward strand.
ATACATACATACATAATACATACATACATACATACATACATACTCATTATTTTGTGACGAATGCATTAACTTCTGCTCAAGTAATATGTAGCACTTCAGGCAGAAGGATGACAGGAAATAGGCTTCATTGATCAAAAAGTAAACTGCTTTTCGGAGACTTACATTCGAACAAGTCGTGGCCAACAATTCCGAAATGAGATGAACCACCAACATGCCGTATGAGGTGTCGCACCATGCCATCAATTATGACGCACCGCGGTTGATGATAAATACTTGCGAAACTCGTATCACCTGAAAGCATAGCGTTAGATATCCTCTCTTGTGTAAAACCGCGCAATTGTGCCTTCTGGAAGTCGGGTTGCCGAAACCGGTTACCTTGGTTAGAGATTGCCCCGCCACAGTGGTCTAGTTGCTAAGGTACGCGGCTGCTGACCCGCAGGTCGCGTGATCGAATCCCGGCTGCAGCGGCTGCATTTCCGATAGAGGCGGGAATGCTGTAGGCTTGTGTGCTCGGATTTGGGTACCCGTTAAAGAACCCCAGACAGTCAAAATTACCGGAGCTCTCCGCTACGGCGTCTCTCATAATTATTTGGTGGTTTTGAGACGTTAAACCCTACATATCAATCAATCAATCGGTTAGAGATGCCTGCTAAGGTATACGCCAAGATATTGTAGAGATGCTGAAGCAGGCAGGCTAATAAAAAATTTGGCAGCATATTCACGGAGTGATTGATGGAGAGTGGGGTGAAGCATTCGTCCGTCCATTCGTTCTTGCTTCCGTCCGTCCATGCGTCCGTCTATGTGAACGTCCATGCGTCCATCCGCCCGTTCGTGCGTGCGTCTGTTCGTGCGTTCGTCCCTGCGTTCGTCCATGCATCCGCCCCTGCGTCTGTTCATGCGTTCATCCATGCATCTGTCTGTGTGTCCGTTCGTCCATCTATTCAACACTCCAAGTACCACCATCTCGCATCTTTTCATCATATATTCCCCATATAGAAGCACCGCCATCCAGCGGACATTTTAAGGACTAAACGAGAAGTGGCACGCGCACACTTTCTTACGGCTTGCGCTTCGGGTCTACTTCCCACCTTTAACCACCTCGAGTTCATGGTGTAGCGGCGAGAGAAGAGGAGACGTGAGAAGACGTCGAAGGCGGCCGATGGGGCCGTGCCAATCTCGCCACTTTATTGCAGGCCTGAAGCGGAGCCACGTCGGCTACCAGCGTCCGCCACGCCAGGCGTGTCAGCTCGTTCTCATCCTCGCGCAGCTCGAGCTCGCGCCAGCTGCGCGAGAGACGCGGCGCGGTGATGGAAAAAATGATGATGGTGATGATGCCACTACAGAGCTCCCCCCCTAGCGCTTTGCGCAATTTGAACGCATATGAAAAAAAGAAAGAGGGCGACAAATGCTATGTACATGAACGGCAGTCCATAAAGTGTTCATTTGGCAAGTCCAGGTTGTCAACGTTTATAGGCCATCGGTAAGCAGTGTGTCTCTGGTGGGCGACTCTGGGAGTTGCGCAGAGGACGCAGGAGGAAGTAAGCGCTCGATGGAAAGAAATCCGTAATGACGGATGGCTCGGTCCCAGAGGTCTTCAATCGTGGAAAGCACCTCTGGAATTTTGAGGTCTCGCGCCACTTGTGATGCGTTTCTGTAGGCGAAAGAGAGGCCGTACTCAGTGACGCTGTGAAGCGACGCGTGACTGAGAACGTGCTCAACTGGTGCACTAAAGTGCGGGCTGTAAAGCGTGTCAAACGGGCCCGTGTCGTAGAGGCTGTCGTAGAAGGTGTAGTCACACACGCCGTCCGCAGACAGCGGCTGCGACTCGTTCGTCGCCGTGCCGAATACGCGGACCACGGGAAATGGCGTCATGGGAGGTTGTGCAGGAAAGACGGGTTCAGTTGTCGCCTCAGTCACTGTCGAGGTATTCGACGCTGGTGGACTGGTGGAAGTGCTTGTTCCCATGCTTTCAGTTGGCTCCACAGTGGTTGTAGTTAGGTAGGTTGACTTGACAGACGTCATAGACAGTTCAGTTGGCTGGTCAGACGTCGTAGGCAGCTCAGTTGGCTCAACAGATGTCGTAGGTAGTTGAGTTGACTCCACAGATGTCGTAGGCACTTCAGTTGGCTCGACAGGGGTCGGAAACAGTTCAGTTGGCTCGACAGATGTCGTAGATAGTTCAGTTGGCTCGACAGATGGTGTAGGCAGTTCGTACGTGGGACACGCGTCGCTAGTGGCCAGACGAGAGGAAGTCGGGAGGTCATAACGGGTGAAAGGTCACCTGTGCCAGGCTCCGAGGCGGGCGGCAAGGTGGCCGTCATGGAGTCTGGTGGGGCCACGGTTGGTAGCACATGTTGCGACGCAGTGACAACCCCAAAGTCGCGGGGCCCTGGAAGCGGTTGGTACGTGAGGCCATTGCGGGTGAGCATTGAGGGCAGGCTCTGGCTCCACGAAGACACGGCGCTGGGGCCCGTCATAGACCACGAAACGGAGACAGGGACAGGGGCGGGGAGCGGGGACACCGAGGGTGGTCGGCTGCTGGCCGGGGAGGTGCGAGTGGAATGTGGCGAGGCACCCGGCAGGCCATTGCTGGCACCAGTGGCAGGTGGCGGAGCGGCAGGGGGCACCGTCGAGGAGCTGACCAGCACCTGCGGCGAGGAGGAGGCCGAGACGTCTGAGCTGGTGGTCGCGGAAACGGCGAGGGCCACGGTGTCACGTGCCGTCGCTTGCTCTGCGTGCGCTTGCGTGCGTACCTTGCTCTGCGACGCCGGGGAAACCTGCCTGGTGCGGGTAAACGGAAGCGGACGGTATGCGTTGCCGCTGCGGGCGAGCACCGCCGTGCAGAGGGCATCGTAAGGCTGCGGGCTGGTGCTTGAAGTGGCAGCGAGATGGCGCAACTCTACCGGGAGGGCGTCGAGAAGAATGGCGTGCATCTGCAGCTGGTCCGTGACGCCATTCAGCGCCAGAACGGCATCAAGCTGCATGAACCATACCTTGGGGTAGGTCGATTGGAACGGTGGCATTGGCGGGCAGAGTTGCGGGAACATGGCCGCGGGCAGCTCGGCGAAGGGCGTGTTCTCCGGGTCACCAATGTAGCGGCGAGAGAAGAGGAGACGTGAGAAGACGTCGAAGGCGGCCGATGGGGCCGTGCCGATCTCGCCACTTTATTGCAGGCCTGAAGCGGAGCCACGTCGGCTACCAGCGTCCGCCACGCCAGGCGTGTCAGCTCGTTCTCATCCTCGCGCAGCTCGAGCTCGCGCCAGCTGCGCGAGAGACGCGGCGCGGTGATGGAAAAAATGATGATGGTGATGATGCCAAGGCCAGAAGCTCGTTCTAATTCTCGCGCAGCTCGAGCTCGCGTCAGCTGCGCGAGAGACGCGGCGCGGTGATGGAAAAAATGATGATGGTGATGATGCCACTACAATGGTATATACTAGTTCACTGTATTCATGGCACTGCGGCCCATCGCTCGCTAAACCTTTCTAAAACCAAAGAGGTTACGCTCAGCGAGTATAATGTTGCAACCTTTTCCTGTCAGATAGTGTTCAACGTATATGCCAATGGCTGCTAATGGACATGAGGGACAGGAGAATTCGGCTTTTACTTTCTTACTGCTTGCGCTTCGTATCTACTTCCCACGTTTAACCACCTCGAGTTCATTCATGGTATATACTAGTTCATTGTATTCATGGCGCTGCGGCTCAACGCTCGCTAAACGTTTTCAAAACTAAGGAGGTTACACCCAGCGAGTATAACGTAGCAACCCTTTCTTGTCAAATAGTGCTCAATGTACATGCCAAGGCTGCTAATGGTGATCGCAGCCTGCGCGTTAACTAAACGCCGAATGCTTCTGGCTCTCATTCCCCATTAGCAGCTATTGACATGTACATTGAGCACTATTTTTTATTGTTCAACAACGCACAGAAGAAGTCTCTCACCGGCACCACCTTGGATGTCAAAATGGTATACTTGTTACATTCTACGGGGGACGAACGGGTGCCGCTATAAGAAGCTTCGCCGCTAAAACAAGCGTCTTTATTAGGGTGAACTTGTGTCCACGAGTCTAATGACTACGTTCGTCGAAGTCCGAGTAATCGAGTTGCACAGATCCAACTGTCTTCCTCTTCCTCGTAGTCCGAGTGCACGAGCGCGCGGTTCATGCCAGCCGGTTCTTGGCTGATGCTCGTGCCACGACGATTGCAGCGGGTTACTTAAACGTGGCCCACCTGTCGTGGCATTATCCCCCTCCCCAGACGCATCGTTCTGATGCTTGAGACAGTGAAAAGATGCATGCACACTCTCAGTTGTTTTCTGGCGATCTGTCATGATAGGGCTTCATGCGGTATACGTGTACCACTTCCATGGGTTTGCGGCGTCTTAAGCTCTCGTGTCCTGCGGATCTGACTTTATAAGTGACGTTGCTGATACGGTGAAGTACTTCATAAGGGTCGAAGTGTTATCGGCTAAGAAGCTTTTCAGAGAGTCCGCATTGGTGCACTGAGATCCATATCCACACTTTGTCACCGGGCTGATAAAGTGCGTCACTGCGTCGCTTGTTGTACCGACTAGAATCGACGCGCTGTTGGCGGCGTATTCGGTATCTTGCGATTTGTCGTGTTTCCTCGGCTCATTGCAAGAAGTAATCTAAATAGGGCGGATAACTGATTTCATCCCATAGTGGTAACATGACATCCAGTGGGGTGGTTATTCTTTGGCCGAATACTAGTTCGAAAGGGGCTACGCGGGTTGTTTTTTGAACGGTAGTATTAACTGCGAATGTTATGCAGGGTAATATTTCATCTCACTGATATGTTCAACATCGACATACATGTCATGCATGTCAGTCAAGGTTTTGCTGAAACGTTCGGTTAAGCCATTTGACACAGGGCGATACGCCGTTGTTCTTTTGCGATAGTTATTTGTCATGCGCATCAGGCATTGCGTTAGGCCTGCAGTAAACACGGTGCCCCAATCCGTAATAACGACGATGGGCGCACCCTGTCTGAGCAGTATGTTGTTCACAAAGAACGTGGCGATTTCGGCACCTATTGCATTGTACAGAGAATTAGTGTCAGCATAACGGTCAGATAGTCTGTGGCTACGACTATCCATTTTTTGCCTGCACACGATATCGAAAAAGGTCCTAGGAAGTCCATGCCGACTTATTGGAATGGGTCATCCGGAGGGTCTATCGGATGGAGAAGGCTGGCTGGTTTTACGGGTGGAGTTTTGCGCCGTTGATATTGACGACAAGTTTTCACGTAGCGCTGCACTGATGCGAGCAACTTAAGCCAATAGTACTTCAGGCGAGTCATGGCAAATATTCGTCTCCTACCCATGTGTTCAGATGTTGGCTCGTCGTGCATGTATGCAGAATTTTCTCTCGCATGTTTGCACGTAGGACTAGTAAAAACGTTTCGCCATTAGGTTCGAAGTTTCTCATGTAATAGACACTTCCCCGAAGGCAGAATGTGGAGAGCCCTCCGGAGAATATCCGACGACTTAAACGTCGAGACCCAGCAAGTGGTTTATAAGCGCTAGAAAATCTGGGTCATCTTGTTGTTGTTGAGCGATTTCGGATGCGTCGACAACTCTTAGAAGCGGGAAATCTTCCTCTTCAGATACACTTGGATCGACAGGGGAGCATGACAGGCAGTCGGAAACACTGTGTTTCCTTTCAGATTTGTATACAACAGTATTGTCATACTCCTACAGCCTAAGGCTCCCTCTTGCTCGTCGACTTGACGGATCCTTTAAATTTGCCAGCAAACATAGAGTATTGTGAACACTGACAGCTCTGAACGGCCTACCATAGAGGTAGGGTCGAAACTTGTTTATTGCCCAGATGACTGCGAGGCACTCTTTTTTAGTTGCCGAGTATTTTGTCTCAGCTTTTGAAAGTTTGTGGCTGGCATAGACTAACACTTTCTCTTGACCATTCTGCGACTGGACCAGGATGGCACCGAAGCTGACATTGCTGGCATCGGTATAGACTTCAGTGTCGGCGGTCTCACCGAATCGCCAAGTATTGGGGAGCCCTGTAGCCGTTTTCTTAATTCGTGAAAAGGTTCCTGTTGTTCGCTTTCCCATGTAAAGGGCACGTCGCCTTTTGTAGGTTTTGTAAGAGATTCCGCAATCTTTAAGAACTTTTCCAGAAATCACCTATAGTAGGCACATAAACCCTTAAATTGACGCACTGACTTTTTGTCTCTGGGTGTGGGGAACCTCTGAACAGCGGCTGTCATTTCAGGATCTGGACGAACGCCGTCAGAACTAATGACATGATCAAGGAATCACAGCTCCTCCAAGCCGAAGTGGCCTTTTTCGGGTTTAATTGTCAAGTTTGCTGACCGAATGGCTTCCAATACTGTGCGTAGTCACTCTAGATGTTGGTCAAACGTTGCAAAGAATACCACCACGTGATCCAAACAAACTAGGCATGACTGCCATTTCAATCCCGTGAGGACAGTGTCCATCATTCACTGCAACATCGCTGGCTCTAAACAGAGTTCGAATGGAAGCGCTTTGGATTCGTAGATGGCATCTGGTGTTAGGAATGCCGTTTTTATGGTCCCGCTCGTCGAGTTCTATTTCCCGATATCCGCTTTTCAGATCCAAGAAGGAGAAAAACTTCGCATATCGCAACCAATCTAGTGTATAGTCGATACGTGGCAAGGGGTAGACATCTCGTTTAGTTACACTGTTCAGTTTTCGGTAGTAGACACAGAATCTAAGTATGTTGTCTTTCTTCTTAACGAGCACTAAGGGGGACGCCCATGGACTATTCGAAGGCTGTATGGCATCGTCCGAAAGCATCTCCTCTACTTACTTCTTGATAATTTCCCATTCTTTTTGTGACACTCGATATGGATGCTGGCATATAGGCCTCGCGTTGTCTTGCATTATAATTCGGTGTTTTGTATTTTCGTGAGCTGAACCTTCGAGGCAATTGAGAGGCAATAATATAATTCTTTTATCAAGGCATAAATCTGTTTCTTTTGTCTGTCCTGAAGGCTCTGGTTGACGATGACGGATGTGTAGATGTTGCAGGCTACTGGTCGAGTGCTCGAAGTCGTTAAGCTGCTAGTTTGGTCACCATGCAGAAGTCGCGTAAACAGGCAATAGCCGTACTTTGAGAGGTGTGTTCAAGTTCATTGGAGAAATTTGTGATTAGAAAAAATTTATGGTCCCAAACGTCAATAACACTCAACAAAACATTTCAATCTTTGACATACTTCAACGATGATAACAAAACAGACGTCATTTACATGAACATGGATATTAGATGACGTGTAAAGAACATGTACATTCGATGGTTCACACAAACACAACCACGACAAATATTTCAAGGTAAACAAGAGACAAATAGAACATGAATACGTACATTTTGCATATTTAGATGTTGGCATACCATTTCTGCCGGCGCATCGACACATCAGCCTACCAATACCTGGCCGGCCGAAAGACAAGTTTCACTCATTCGTCACAGACCGAGACAAAAGGGCAAGATGAGTGCCGAAGAAATTCCTCTTCACCAAGAAAAAAGAGCTCCTCCGACAAAACAGATAGGAGCTCCCAGTACAATTGCTCTAGCATCGATATAGAGCACGCGGTGGCGGCGGCCCGCTGCAACCACCTCGAAGCGGTTGCGCCAGAGGCAGAAAGAGCCGGCAACAATGAGAAGACAAGCGAACCAGCATCGCGACAACGCGCAGAAGAAACGAAGCGATTTACTCTGAGGCAGTGAAATCCGGCATGTACGGCTCTCCAAAAAAACAGGAGCAATGACAAAATGCCTCAGAAAGTGCTGATTTGGTTCCCGAAGGGAGCAGTTCAGACATGTTGCTGACTGGATCATTCTCCACCTTTCGAGGCGGTCAAGAGTGGGAAGCACGCCCCATCCCAGGCGCCACATAAAGTCCCCGAGGTGTCCAGGAAGAAAAGAAGCAGTTAACGTGCTCCAAGGCACCCGTCTAGAGCGAGCACGGTGGGCTGGGGGGACCAACGAAACCAAGAAAGCAGCAGTTGTCTCAACTATGTGGGTGTTCGAAACATTTATGCTAGGACAGCTCGACTGGACAGGGCGGAAAATTACAACACTTGTTGCATAAAACGCAGGAAGTGTTATAGACTGCGGCCCCTTGTTAATTTGCACATTAGGCATCAAATGCCGAAGGTTAGTACCCAGAAAGTAACATGCAAGTGTTTGTGCCGGATACTCCTCCCCTTGTACTAGGCGCGAAAGGAAAGCGCAGTACCAGCAGCCGACAGCGTATGGGCACTAAAAGGAAAGCAAAGCCTCCCTGAGAACGCTGCTGTCCCAGTGCTGCACGAGAGACCAACTCAGTGCCACCTGACGAAAAAAAGAACACAAAGCGGACTCAAGTGATCGCACGGTGCGTAATGATAGTTGCACGACGTGGGAAAGGTATCAAATGCGACCGCAAAATACAGTCTGTGCAAGGTACCTCCGCTCAAAAAGCGGTAAGTCAAAATCACGTGCATCCTGAATTCTCAGTGAAAAGTCTTACTTCTTCGAGAGCGTTTAACGAAACGGATTCGCAAATGCTGTAGTAGTTGTATAGAATGCCAAAATTACAAAGGGATGCGGCGGACTGATTAGAAAAACTGGCGCTAAGCCTGGGGTTTGGAGAGGCAATGAAGAAATACCGATATTAGGAGATGTTCAACGCTGCACCTGAAATGCCGCCATACTGGGAAAATACACGCAGGTTGCGTGAGGCTATCTTCATCTGAAAGGTACAAGGTTATATCATCAGCGAAAGCTGTGACTTTCACGACACTGCTACCAGGAAGCGCAAGACCCGGTACCCGTGAATACGCGTCAAGAGCACGCAAATATGGTTCAAGGCTGAGGACAAATATCACAGGAGACAATAGACATCCCTGACGGACCCCACGTGTTATGAAAAAGGCAGCACTTTTCCAGTCATCGAGAACTAGTGTGCTTTTCAGATCAGTGTAGGTACTTCTAAACATTTTCTCAAACGAATTGGAAAAGCCGAAGGCTGTGAGCACATTAAAGATGTGCACGTGCTCTTCAAACGCTTCTTTCTGGTTCAAAGAGACAAGGATACCACATGCAGATCGCGACAGAGTATAGGTGATGCTATCACGTGTGGTAAAAGACAAGCTGTGTATTTCTCGTCCAAGCACTGGTGAAGTCGAGTGATGACCTATCAGGGTGTTCAACAGACCCATCAAACGTTGAACGGCTACCGCCGCGAATATCTTATAGTCAACGTTAAGGAGCGTGATAGATCTCCAATCTTCAGGATTAGCAGAGGAAGCATCACCTTTTGGAATAAGCACAATGCGTTCATCTCAAAAACTGGATGGAAAGACACCGTCTTCGTAGCATCGCCGGATAACCGCGGTAAAGGTAGCACCAATCTCATTCCAAAATGTCAAGTAAAACTCAACAGGAAAACTGTCTGACCCAGGGGCCGTTTCACGTTTCATAGATTTCAGTGCCGCCTTTACCTCTTTAGCCTACGGAGGGATGTGCAGGCAATCCACAGCTTCTGGAGGAATACGGGCAAAGTTCTAAGCATTGGTGGTGTTTCATCGCAGCAGGTGCGCATGGCCATTGCTTCAAAATGCGCCAAGCAAATAGATCGACCACGCGTAGGAAGCGGCTGCGCCGGTGGTATTTGTGCTGCCACAGAGGCAGATGGATGTGATTGCCGAAAAAAACGAATATTTTGCGTAACGCTGCACCTTGGAATGTGCACATGGGTTGTGTCAACAGCGCCATGCTGCTGCCGCCAGGGACGAAGCAGCAGTCAAGCGTTGAAAGCGTTTATACAGTTAACGCTGCCACGCTCGCATCAGAGGAGAAGGCGTCTCGGCGCGCAAAGCAATGCGTAACTTCATCGCAGTATCAGCAGCTCTTCAGAAACGCGTCGACGAAGCGAATGCCCCTCTACTGCGCAGTGCAGTTGCCACTTCGTTTTAAGCGCATCCCATTCTTCAGCACCAGACGCCGTGAGCGACACAAGCATTGAGCGTGACAAATCTGATCTTGAGGGTGCGTTCTGCAGGATGCAAACATCAAGACGCCATGGCTTCTCTGAAAAAGAAAATTAAACTTCGAGCTTCAAGACAATAAGGCCGATGATTAGATACGTAAACAGGAGAAGGTGGGAAGAATGGAACGCATAAATCGGATACAAACGCCTCTAACGCACGTGGAATATAAGCCCAGTCGAGCCTGCTGAAGACCGGCTCGTCACCATGTCCAAACCAAGGTATTTTTGTGCACTACATTGTGCGCGGCCAGTAATGAAAAGTGGTGGACAAGGCTTTTTTGTTAATTTTCCGTTCTTTTTGTAGACACTTGATATGGATGTTGACATATAGGTCTCGTGATGTCTTGCATTTTATTTCCGTGTTTTTTAATTGACGTGCGCTGGAACTTCGAGGCAATTGAGAAGGAATCATAGAATTCTTTTACCAAGGGATAAATTAGTATCTTCTCTCTGTCCGGAGGGTTCTGGTTGATGGTCACGGATGTGTCGATGCTGCAGGCCACTGGTCGAGTGCTCGAATTGGTTAAGTTGCATAGTTCGGTCGCCCTACAGAAGCCGTCTAAATAGGCAATAGCCGTGTAAATAGGCAATAGCCGTGCCTTGAGTGATGTGTTGAAGTTCATTGGAGAAATTTGTGCGTAGGATTTCTGCACGGCCATTCGTCAAGTGAACAACACCCCGAACCACACAGACACATTTGCTCGAAAACAGCCCTACATTTGTATACGCTGTGCCTTCGTGGTTTTACAATGCGCCATTTTCCACGAGCACCATTATACTGCAGCGTAGTGGCACAGTTACGTCATCATGAACAACGCATAGAGCAGTTAGGCGTCGTTCCTCAGAGTCCTCCACAGGCCTAGCTCCTTCAGTCGAAAACAAAACGCTGGAGCTACGCAGGTTAATTACAAGGCCATTAACTTGCAAACACAACGTTCCTCTAAGGAGTTCCCTTGAACATTCTGGCAGCATAATGAAATTGGCAACGTAAATAGAGCCCCGTATTTCAAGCTTTGCAGTGCATCTGCCCTGGGGCGTAATAAAGTGACCGCCTGCCGTGCGTGTCTGCCATCCACTCCACTGTGTCACAACGTTTTTTACTCTTCTTAACCATCTTGTGACTTATCACTGAATAATCTGCACCGGTGCTGATTAAGGCATTCAGCTCCGATCCTTGCATTCTTAGTCACAAATCTGAAGCAAAGCTTTCGTTGCTGCACCTATTTACCGATAATACACCGTCGTCGTCCTCAAACCGTATTGAAGGATCTTCGTAACTGACGTTATCAGCGGGCTCACCAACACAGTTTGCTTGCTTCAGTTTTCCGGGAGTGTAATTGGAGAACGATGACCAGGCTGCCTTGAATGTGCACGTGGGCTGAGTGACCGATAGCGCATAGGCGATGGTGACCGTGACCGATGTTGGTGTAGAGGTGGTGACTTCTGGCGCGTGGACAACTACTCCTCAATAATTGCTGAGCGTTCGCCGTTTCGGGGGCACGATGCCTACGACGGGGAGCCTCTTAATTCAGCCTGTCGGTAAGGGCAGAATATGTACAAATGATCAACTTCACCACAATAAAAACACAGAGGCCTGCGCTCGTGATCACGCCAGACGTCCCTTTTTCTGGGCCTATGCTCCACATAGTGATGTATGCTATGCGCTCCTGAGGACATATAGGTAGCCGTTGTTCCCGTGAACGAGGTGCGCTGTGTGCTGCAGGTGGGAGAACAGTCGCCGCTATCGCAACTGCTGCATTGTTGTGTACCGTGGGTAGTCTGAGAACTTCAAAGTATGTTGGACTAGGTCGAGCCGGCTGCAGCTCATGCTCTGTCTTTCGTATGACCTACCTCAGTTCGTCTCGAACAACGTCGGTAACAGAGAGAGCATTTGGAGTCTAGGGCATTTGCAGATTGCTAAGCTCTTCTCTAATAACTGATCTTACGAGCTCTCGCAGGAATTCAACGTTGTTTCGCATGCCTCCAGAGAATACCTGTGCAGATGCGCAGTTCAGAATCCGGTTGTACTGCTGAGCCCGCTGTTCTAGTGTTTTTTAGACGGTCATCACTTCCGAATAAAACTTAGCAATTGTGCTTGGGCGTCCAAACGAGAATGGCGAACATCTCTTGCTTCACCCCGCGCATTAGATAGCGCACCTTCTTATCCTCAGCCATGTTGGAATCCGCACGCTTGAACGAAAGAACCATGTCCTCGATGTACTTAGCAGCTCTCTCGTTTGTGAGTTGGTTCCTCGAATGAAGAGCAGCCTCCGCCTTTTCTTTCCGGTCTGTGTTCACGTACGTAGCCACTGCTTGTCGTCGAATTACCTCCTAGGTAGACAACGAGGTTTCATGGTTCTCAAATCATGTCTTTGCGAAGTCTTCCAGGGAGCAGCAAACGCGACAGAGCTTCTCTATGTCGTCCCACCCATTCAAGCTGACCACTTTCTCGAACAGGCCCAACCAATCTTCCACGTCCTCGTACGAGTCGCCATAGAATACTAGCGGCTGGTGCAGTTGACGATGAACCCTCGTGCCAGTGTTACCTGGCTAGTCATAGTGGTGGCGTCCATCGTTTGAATTTCCCTTGGCGTGAAGTGAAGAGGGCTTAACTCAGGTGAGTCACTTCGAAGACGGGGACTTGCCCTCTGGTGTACAGGAGTCCCTTCCACGTGGTTGACTGGCTGCTCGTCAGGGCTACGCTGTCTTAAGCTCGCGGGGCTTCGATTCATACCCGGCACCTCCACCAGAAATCTAGCGATGCTGAAGCAGACAGGCTAAGAAAACAAGCGTCTTTTTTTACATAGCAAGCTCCGAATGCTGAAGGGTTGTTTTCTGAAGTTAGCCGCCATTTTGTACAGCAGGAAAAACGTGTTCGTGAGTGAAGTTTCTATAAAATGTCATAAAAACAGTTCACCTCTCCCACCTGGTAGACCCACCGCGTTGGCAAAGTGAGGATATTTAGGGAGCCTTTATATGCGAGGAGGAGAACCTCGATGTCACTGTGAACGTACTTCAATGTCTGCGTGGCGTTCCTGAAGCAATATCACCTTAGCACTTCAAACACCTCAAAGGCCGTCTAGTGCAAGGCCCGATACCGTGCTGTGTTTTATTACGGTACACATAACGACAGGGAAGGCAGATGAAACAACCAGGTTCTCTGTAAACCGTGTAAAAACCGCAAGCGATGTTCTCTGTAATCCGCATAACTCCGCTAGCCTGTCTCTCATACCTTAAATATTGATTTTGTCCGTAATATAATTTCGTGTAGCAAGTTTAGTTCCTGTGAACGAATCTGTACAATGGAGATCTCAAGAACCTTACAAGATGTAAGCAGTGCTGGAAAATAGTAGGGCACTCAATCATATTACACCAACCGTCCACATCTCTCCAAAAGCTTGCGCATTAGGCTAGAAGAAAAGCGAAGGGAGCAACAAAGAACAAACCGCGTTTTTTAGTTGAGATTTTATTGCAAACAGCATCCAAACAGTATCTGGCCTAAATTTCTTCAAACCATCCTGCCCCCTTTGCTGGAAGCTTGTGTGTTCGCAGTGAGCCTAGAGTAAAGCAATAGGGCGAAAAGTCATACACGGCGCCGATCACATATAAGCACTCCATACACATTTTCTGTACAAGCACTAAATAAAAACCGAGTACACGATATCAAGTCAACTTTGTGGGTGGTTATGAAACAAAAGGACGACAAAGATCACGACGCAGCACCAACCTCCCATAGGGCAAATTTGAGTTATGCGCCAACAATCGACTTGCTTAGTGCACATACACTGCACCGTTGAGAACCGACAGACAGAAAGAAGGAAGGACGGATGAACATGAACAGTAAACCTCTCGCACTCTATAGTACTACAGTGGAATCCTTTTTGCTATTGTTGAATGAGTTTCGGTGTGCTTCCGCGTGTTATTGAAGGGAAGAACGAATACCCCAAGTCAAGCCACACAAAATTTAGTTGAGTTGCAGCTGCGCAAGACTACAAGAGTCTACAGGGAACGCGTTCGTCGGCTCATCTGTCTACCTCTCCAAATGCCCTTTGTCAACAACCGCGGTGAAAGTGCAGGAACGCGAACATCTGCCTGCAAAGGAAGACGCGAACGCGAGAGTCTGCTGGTGGTATACGGGCCTGGCGTTTCCCGTGAGGAATGCGGTGACCGCTTTGGAAACTGATGAAATGCCGATAGTGAATGCATGCAGGATCACACGTTTGACTAGTCCTATCATTTGATCTGTGCACTGCGCTTAGACTACGAGGATAAACAAGCATGCTGAAGTTAACCAGATTTTGCTCGCATAACCCGGCGTAGCCGAACAAAGCCGGATTCATTTTTTTACTGTACAAGTGAACGTGTTTACTTTGTTCAAACTGCTTTCCGTCGCATGAATAAGTGAGTTTTTTAACGAAATATGCGGTGATATACTCAATCCACTTGCAACACAAGGAATACTCACCTGACGAACACGGGAAGAAGTAGTCGGCTCCAAGCAATCTCGTTTTGCTTGTGTAATCCAGTGTTCCCGTTGATTAGACCAAGTCGGGAAGTGGAACAGTCTTCAGGTGGTTTTGCATTGTAGGACCCAGTACCTTGCCATTTACACACCAAAGTTCTTGTACGTTCGCTAAGCGGGAGAATGGTGTCGTAGCGGAAGGTAGCTCTACGATGTAGTCAAACGTAGCTCGATACCGCAGCCTCCACAGCCACGCCAATATGCAGCTCGTGCAGTGTAGCGGAGCAGGAACGCCTGGCCGCGAGAACCAACATGGCGCTTGTTGCCATAGATACCGGGACTGGCAACATTGTGTTTTAGCGGACGGCGGCAAGTGGTGGGTCAAAGGTTGACACCACCCTAAAACACGGAGACGCGCGCACATGAAGGCTGCCTGGATCCAACTGTCTTCCTCTTCCTCGTAGCCCCAGCGCACGAACACGAGGCACCTGGCAGCTGTGTCTTACCTGGTGCTCGTGCCATGATGACTGCGGCGGGTGACTTAAACATGGCCAACCTGTCGCAGCAATATATATCGCACTCACCGTCACCAAAGGAGAGGGCACGCCAGCTGTGCACACGCAAAGGCTGTTGGAAGTCAGGGGAGCGGCTATTTACTCATTCTGAGAGCTAGTTGAGCTCTGAAGTGTGCCGCCGGTAAACAGTGCATCAGAAAATAAATATTTCAGAAGGCACACCCGAAACTACCACGCAAAAATGAGCGATGCCACGTTGACGCGGCAATGCTCCGGACTGAACACAACTTGTGATAACATATCGCTTAAGTACGCCTCCCCCCCCCCCTTTTAGGGCACTCGACTGGAAATCGAGGCAATGAATCATTGAGCCAGGTGTCAGATAAAGCGTAAAGTAAACTGATTGTTAACTTTGATATAAATAAACCTACGACAATCAAAAAATTATATTAAGTTTTAGTTTTCCTTAATTGCACCGTCCTCATCTACTCGCGCTTCAATCGTCGGTGAGCGTTGATGCCTGTGGCAATAGGTTTCCAACACTTTTCGTTCCACGTTTCGCGACCTATACAATCTTACGATGTGCCCTGCTCGAGCAGAAAGCAAGTGAAGTGTAAAATTCATTTTCCGTGGTCCATGTTTTCCCTACAAAATATTCCACACCGTTATTTTTGTGTCTTATCGCTGGGCTGCATTAAGGATAAATTGAGAGAACAACGTGCGACGGGACATTGCATCCAAAAAAGTTGCGCCAGCGCCGCTGGCGCTAGGATTTGTTCTCGCCGTTTATAGCTGAAATTTTGTGAATCAATTACGCACAAAAGAGCACAAATGATTTTTCATTAGCGGGGCGGAGGCGCGGTTTTGTTGCGTCAAATATTTACTCATATGCGACATACAAATATTTCTAAAACGAGCAAAGGCAACAGTATTACCCAGTTTACTTCTTCGGATAAAAGCGAGCAGCTCCCAATTCTATCCCACGGCTTTCGCGAGTTTGCACAAAGCCAATCATCCTTGATTTTAAAGGTATCAAGGAAAACAATTCTTCATCATTTGATAATAGCGCCCTTTTCCTAAACAAAAGCTGATGCACTACCACCGAAGCCCATCATTGCATACCCAGGAAGCCACCCTCTAAGCTCGCTTCTCTGACAACCAGGCTTTACACGTCGTCGTGTCAACGCCACGTACGGGACGAGTGCGACAGCGCTCGACACCATTTCCAATGCGCTCCCCGTGCGCCATTTTGTCTCACACTACGTTGCTCCTTTACTGACACCACAGTAACAGCGGAATTCCAGCGCATACACGTGCGAATCGCAAGCGCTTGGTATTGAAAGACCAAAAGAAGCGAAGTAGCAAGTGATACAGCCTTCCCCGCATTTTCGAGGTGTGATAAGAGCAAAGAAAAGCCCAGGAAAAGTCGAGCCCTCCCGTGAAGCGGTAGGGCCCTATGGGAGGCGCTGTGTACGTGGTGCCCATCAAAGTGCCAAGCCAAGAATGCCTTTGCATGCGGAGTAACTTTTCGGAATGTTTCTCTTGTGCTTTTGTGTTATAGGAACGCCTTGTAAGCGATGGAATTTTTGAAAGCACAGTGCGTTTACTTCCTCCTTCACCGATACATCTTTTGTTGCTTTGTTTCATGTTTCCTAAGTTTTAGAGAATTCGACGGATGGCCCATTTTTGCGGAGTCGTTTAGAGCGAACCACACCGTGGAGGTGAGGTTAGCGTGAGGGGTGGTAGCAATACAATAATAGAACAAACTATGGTGGAAATATGGCAGAGACAAATATATGTTAATTCTCGAAACATTGTTCCCAGGTATACTCGGTATCTGTTGGTTCGGCAAGTACCACAATATTGTATTTTTTGTAACTAAAGAATATATAGCCCCCTCCCCCTCACCATCGGTAAGCGCAGTAATCGTAACAGTAATTTGCAGCAATTATTGTTTACTTTTATTAGTAATATGTAGACCTAAACGGATAGGTTTCAGTATAAGACAAAGGAATTTCAGGAGCCTGTAAACACTAATAGTCTGCCATGCGAAAATCAACGTAAGCAGATGTGTATTGAAAATTAAGTCCCTATTGCGAGACCCAGCTCACGTTCAACGAACTTTAAAAGAGGATAGTCTTGCAGTACGCGAACACGAGAATTTTGGCCTGTCTGGCTGTTTGTCTTTCTGTATGCCGATTTGTCACACTATTCAGGCACCCGATGAAAGTTCAAGCACTTGCTCAACGTCCACTTTTATTGATCTGGTAGCTGTGCACATACCTACAAGCAGTATTGATACAAAACAAATATAGGCATACCAGAGGCACAACGTAATACATCACTAGTAGGCGATGTGTTTCTTATAAAAAATGCATAGATAAGGAAGTCTAAAGGTACTATTGTTTGGTATGTTGCGCTGGCAATGCTATGCTATGCACAAAAAAGATGGTGTTTCCTACGTTTCGCTAAGACGATACGGTGCCGCCACCTACTAGCGGCTCTGAGCACTACGCTAGCTCCTGCTCCCGACATTACTGCCAGATGGCATCCATATCTCACGTAGCACGTTCAGACAGAAGACTATTGCCGACGATATTTGCAGCGAAGTGTGCGAATACACGGTCACTTTTTATCTTTCTGTCTCTCTTTGCTAAAATGACTTTACAAGTCCACCCAAAAATGACACCTGTCAAGTGTACATTTTGTACCAATGAGACACTTCCGGTGAGCTTTCTTTAAAACGCTATGCATGATGGCACCCATATCTCACGTAACACGTTCAGACAGAAGACTGTCGCTGACCGAATTCGCAGCGAAGTATGCGGATACACAGTCACTTTTCATCTTCATGTCTCTTTTTGCTAAAATGACTTTACAAGTCTGTTAAAAAATGACACCTGTCAAGTGTACATTTTGTACCAATGAGACATTTCTGGTGAGCTTTCTTTAAAACGCCATACATGAAGCAAGACAACCAGAATTTAGCTTGAGTGACTTTAATAGTGATATCTCGGGCTCTGCGAAGCAAACTATAAAAGAATCATGAGGCACCCTGTAAAGGAGGGGTCAGATAAGTTATACAGAGTAGTATTCTTCAATGTGCGACCGCAGCACACGTATGCACGAGGCTAGCTTTTTGACTTCATCAAAATGTGACCTCCTGGGCTAGGATCGTACCTGCGTCTTTTCGAAGGGGCTTCACTTCTCAGTTTTATATAGGGAGCAACATTGGAGGTATTCAAATTGTTTACAAAGAGCATCGACCCCAATTCCTGCATACTTCGTTAGGCGCGATGCGGCGACAAATGAGAGCATGGCTTCGTGTTCTTCTTGTACAGCGGACAATTCGAATCCATCATACACGCTGTCTATAAGCACTCGTAGATAATTTATGGTAAGATTTGCACCTTCTTGAGTTCGGTGAAGGGAAGCTGAAAAAACTCGTATTGTGCGCACGTACGTCGTAAGGAAAGGAACTGTGTCTCAAGAAGCTGTCTTTTTGTGAGAAAATGCGTAGCATGTGGATTGCTTATTTACACTTTCTCAATCTGCCTTCTAGTTGCCACAGTGTAGTTAGGAATGTGGGGCGTCTGGCAATGCTTCACTACTTTTTTTCCCCAAGCGCACACTGGGGGGATACATGTTGTAAATAAGCGAATTGGAAACTCAGAAGTGCATTGATGACGCTGCAAAACACTGTCTATTTTTCGTACTGGTGATCGGTTTCTTCGTGTTCTAATAAAAATAAAATACAAGGTGCTATACGCATAAACTGGCTATTTCTCCAAAACTGGAGAAAAGGTTCAAATTGATGCAGTGGGAGAAAAGTTAACGGCCGGGTGAACATGGTTAGTACTAAATAAATTTTTCGAACCTTCACTTCGCTGATCATTGCTGCTTGCTATTGACCTGTTGGATATAAGCCAGCTTGGCCCATTGTTGTTTCTACGCAATCTGCTCAACCTGCAATGTATCTATTCAATATGAATTTGTCCGTTCACCCACAAAGCACAAATGACGTCTCCCGCTAGGAACGATGACAAAAAATGAGAAACTTTCCAGTAGACTGATGAAGGAAGTCAGTTGAAATGTCAATATACGTATACATGAACGTATACATGACGATAGTGAATGGAAACATGACGATACTTAAGTATCGTGGAAACACAGAGGGACCCACAGTCAATGGTTGCGGAATTTTCCTTGTTCATAACATGTTCTCTGTACTCACTTGTGTGCGGCACACAGCCTAAAATCCCCATAAAAGTGGGACGAAACCATCAAGACCTCAGTAAAGTTGTTTAACCAACAGACCGACCGACTATCTCATCGACGGTAGCCAAGGGTGGTCTGGAAAGGAAATCCTATTCCACATAAGAAAAGACGCCTTTTCGAAACTTCAAACTTGCTTGAGTTTCGATTTTATGATGGTGGTCTTGCCTTTCAGGCAAAGTTGTTTACACCCTTCTACCATGCTGGACAAGAATACACGTTTACGTTAACGCCATGGTAAGTTCTTTGGATCGGTAATCGTGGAGCACCGGCAGTTTTCTTCTACGTGTATTGTCTGCGGACGCGAAAGCGTCAAGTCAATGAAACATAACCAAGTATCCTGTTTTCTCACAAGGAATCAGAATTTGGAACCTGTCGAGCTGCTGTACTGCGAAACGCAATTCGGCCGGGCAGATTGTGAATACTGGTTGCAAGAAGGAATGAAGCAGTACAACGGCACTTTGATGTGGTGAGCATCATGGAACTTGGCTGCTGCATGTGTCACAAATAGGAGGCACTCAGGTCTTGGAGAGTTGATGGTTTTTGCTCGATATTTTTGCAACTTTTGGATTCTATAGTCATGTTTGCCTGAATAACAGCATTAAAAATGTAATCACCTTAAGCCAACATGATATTGCTACAGCTGAAGCAAAACAACGGTAGACAGCGAACAAAGGCGACAACGAGAACAACCGCTGCCGAAAGTGTTCAGCCAACACCATCAGATGAATGCTACAGAACTTTTCTGAGGCAGAAGATTTTGATGTATAAAGGTATCAACACTAGCGTCTCTGTTTACTTCTGGATTCACTCACTTAGGAACACAGGGGTTTCAATCGTATAGCAGAAATATAGGTCGTGGGATGGAGTCCCGGCTGTGGTGGCTGCATTTTCGATGGAGGCGAAAGTGCTCTAGGTCCATGTGCTCAGATTTAGGTCCACGTTAAATAACCCCAGGCTGTTGAGATTTCCCGAACCCTCCACTACGGCGTCACTCATAATCATATGATTGTATTGGGACGCTGAACTCTGCATGTAAATCAATAAACAGCAGCAATATAGCAATATATTCGAGGCAAGCAGTAATCGTGTAGTGAGCGCAACTTAGGGAAGCGGTAAAGCATTGATGAGTGTGCATGGTATTTCTGAGATTGTGGTGATCATATTTATTGTTGCTACTATGTTACAGAGAGGCCACAATGAATAGCTCTGGTCCTACTTCTGACAGTCCGCATATGTGGAGGTGTGTAGGACGTATGGTGTTAGCGGGAATAAAGTGGAAGCAGCAAGCACAAAACCGACTTAACTGGTGAAACATGGGAGAGGCCTTTATGTTGCAGTGGATGTAGTCAAGCTAATGATGATGTATGGTGTATATGATATCTTCTGGGCTTTACCCATGAGCACCATCAACAAACTGAACCATGTTTCTAGTGGTTAGCTATGTTTTATGAAGTTTGAACAAAGCAACAACGTCTACAACAGTAATGAGGAACTGATTGGTGTTTCCAATTGGGATTCTTCACAAAAACGTGAACACTCTAAGTGTGGCTTAGAAAGATATAGTGCTATCTGGTCAAGCTAACCAAAACACAGCTCCAAACAAAAACATCTAACACGCGTCGCTGTTAGTGCGCAGCAAAAAAAAAAGCCATACTTGGAACGCTAGGATCATGGTGTGTTAAAACTACCGCGCTGATACGCTGGCGGAAGTCTATATGCTACACACAACATGCGTAAAGAAAAGAGTGAAAGGCAGGTGTTGAATACCAGGAAGCGGAGCCGTAGTAGAGAACGTCTTGTGTATTAGACGCTGTGTTCAAACTAAAAGCCAATGAAATGGGCTCGTGCTATCCGGGAATGCTCCTGCGCTCTTCTTCCTCGCAGCTCTTCCGAATTAATATTTACCAGCTCCCGACCGAACAACTGGTGCGGGCTTTCTCTTTTAAGACGAGTCTCTACAAGATATTGCAGCTTGTCCGGAATATTCGAGAGGATACAAAAGTTGTGTCGGTCTCTTCAACGTTATTCCACCAGAAGTGCGCACATTGCATGACTGAACTTTTCCGTCCTTGCCCTTAACCCTTTCAAACTCTATGTACACAATTCTGTACATTTGATTTTTACGGTTTTACAAGAAAACAATCAAAAAATGAAGGTTTTCAATAACTTTTGTCAATTTGTGTGTCCCTCGTCTGGCAACACTGAAGTTTTTAGGGCCATCTGCCGGATAATAAAGGAATTACGACCATAAACAAACAACATGGTGCGCACGCGACGGCTTCAGCAGGTGAGCTCCTTCGATGATTTCTCCTGCTTTTTTTAAAGGTCATGTGGCTCTAAAGAAATATGGTAACCGTGTCTTATACACGAGCATGTGCGTATCTGGAAATACTCAGCGTTACGGAAAAGACTGCATTGTCAGCGGAGCATTTAGTGCATGGCCACAATTGTGTACAAAGCGTGATAGTGGAAGAAAAGAGGGCCACACGCCCATTGCAGTCTAACCACTTACGTCACTGCTATTTTTCAGATTTTATCGGCTTGCCTTGTACGACTTTTTACAAAGCAAAGTTGCATCATGCAACCAAAGAAATAGCCGACAGACTACTAGAGAAGATTGCTTCCGGGAATGTGTCTGATATCGGTGAAAGCAACGATGAAGACGACATTCAACAGGAAGATGTTCCGCGGGAAAATTGTGACACGCCGAGTTCCACTAAAGGCGAAAGCGGGAGCGACAGGTCTCCATTGGAAGAAATACGTGTTGAAGACAACGTACCGAGGAACTTTCAGTGAAAAAAGAAAGTTTACGCGCCCCCATCAGACATCGACTTCAGCGGTCACAATCAGTGCCCACCGGAGGCGGATGAAACATGTACGCCATACACGTACTTTTCGAGGTACGTGCCCGAGTCCATTTTCAGGGTAATAGCAGAAAACACGAATCAATATAGTGTTAAAACAACTTTGGATAATGTGAATACCACAGCCACTGAGATGAGAAAGCTGTTCGGTATGCATATCTTGATGAGCGTCGTTCACTTACCTCGGGTAAGGCTGTATTGGAACCCAATGATGAAGGTTCCTCTCACCAGCGAAACTATGACGGAGAAGCGCTTTTTAAGCTTCTAAATAATATTCACATTGTTCTAGAAGATTCTGAATTTGACAGTGAAGATCGCCTGTGGAAAGTGCGTCCATTTCTGGAGCTCATACGAAAGCGATGCTTGGAGCTGGCTCTTTAACAGGAATGCTCAGTCGACGAGCAAATGATTTCTTTTAAAGGCCAGCTTTCCATAAAGCAGTATGTGAAAGGCAAGCCATCTTTCTGAGACACAAAAGTGTTTGCTCTGTGTGGTAGCAGTGGTTTACTCTACGACTTTGCAATATACCAGGGGGAAAACACGATTCTCGCCGACCTGAAGAAAGAATACGGTCTTTGTTCTGGTGTTTTCTTGCATCTATCTAAAAGAATTTCTTATGGATGCAATTACCAACTTTACTTTGATAACTACTCACATAAGTGCCTCTCCTTCGCCAGCTACGAGAGCACAGAATTTCGGCAGCTGGAACTGTGCGAAAAAACAGGCTGGGAAAGTGCCCTCTTGAATCCAAAATGTGATCAACAAAAAGCCGCGGGGATACTCTGCTAAATACGTCACAAGGGATGATGTTGTAGTAGTGATCTGGAAAGACAACAATGATGTGTCGGTCGCGTCCAACTTTGTTGGCATTGGTAATGAAGAGGATGTCAGGAGGTGGGACAAAAGTAAGCGTGAACACATATTAGTGAAGCAGCCGGAGGTCATCGCCAAGTACAATCGAAGTATGGGAGGCGTGAACAAGATGGACTTCCTCTTGAGCTTGTACCGCACCAAGATCAGGTCAAAGAAATGGACGCTGAGGGCGATATTCCATTTTGTAGACCTAGCTGTCTGTGAGGCTTGGGTGGAGTATTTGCGTGAGAATGCACACGCACGGCGATCAAGGCTGCTTGATCTTCTGCACTTCCGTCTGCAAATCGCTGAGGCTCTCATTAGCAGCGTACCAAACACAAGAAAGCGTGGAAGGCCTTCCTACGAAGTCGAACCGGCGGATGCTCGTGAGGAGAGGAAAGCCCGCATTCGACGGCCTTGTTCAGATGCACGCTACGATGGAACGGATCATTGGCCAGAAGCTCAGGACCAAACGCTTCCTTCTAGATGCAAGTATGAATATTGCAAAGGAAGATCAAGAGTTTTTTGCTAGAAATGTGAAGTGCCGCTCTGCATGACCAAGGATACTGCTACTACAAATTTTACACTTGAAAGACTTTTTCCTCTTTCTTCACCTCTATGACGCTAGGTACACAATTGTGTACATGACTGTAAAAAAATAAACTGCGCTTGTACTTTTGTTGCAAGCCTGTTAGTTCATCTTATTTAGTCAAATATAGAGAGTTGAAACACAAAAAAAATTTTTTAGATGGAAATAGCGAGTGGCGTCTGAAAGGGTTAAAAAATTCTGTAACTTGTCTCATCTTCCACAGTTGTCTCGGCATGTTTAATTTTTTTACGAGTACGATGTCTCCTTTTTTAACTGATTCAGCGCTTGTATTTTTAGTCACTTGGGCTGAACGAAGCTTTCAGAGGTACTTTCGTCTTCACCTGTTCCAAAGATTGTTTAACACTTGCTCCCTCTGCTTCCATATACGTTGAAGAATGTCGCGGGACGATGAAGCTTCTTCTGATGGTGTGCTCACACAATCTACAGGAAGCATAGTCTGTCGTTGTTTTATCAGGAAATGGCTGGGCGTACGTGCGGTCGGTTCAGATGATCCTGAATACACAAAAGTGATCGGTCACGAATTTTTTTATAGCTTTAACTTGAACAAGGATGGTCAAAAGTTCTTTATAATTAAAGAACTGATTTCCCAGTGTTTTCTTATACAGACTTCACAGACCTAAGTAATCGTTCCCAAATTCCTCCCCACCAGGAAGCCTGTTCGGTGATAAATTTTGAAACGATGTGGTGACTGGCGAAATACGGTTGTACTTCTTGTGATTTCATCCACTCATGAAGTCGCTGAACCTTTATTGAGGCCTATTTAAAGGTCTTGGCATTGTCGGTGTATGCATTCCTGCAAATTTCTTGTCGAGACACAAATAACTTGAACACTAGATGGAATCTGACGTAATTAAGACTGGTGACTATCTCCAATTGAAGAGCTCTGACGACTGCGCATGTGAATATCAGTATGTAAGTGATCTTTAGAGTATCTGCCTTATCGTTTTAGAGAAAGGGCCCGGCGAAATCTACCTCACATATTTCGAGAGGTGGAGAGGGGGTGGCACGGTCTTCTGTTAGAGGTTCGAGGGGTTCCGAGTACGAGCTACAGAAAATTCTCCGGCAGACTGTGCACTCTTGAATGACTTTCTTTACCACCTGCCTGGCTCTCAGTATTCAGAACCTTTCTCTCAGTTCCGTCATGAGTAAGCCGAGTCTAGCGTGTAAAAGCCGTTGTTGTTCTTTCTTCACCAGCAACTTTGTAAATAGGTCTGAAGCAGGAAGCATAATAGGGTGCTTGAAACTTTCACGTAAGTGACTGAACTGAAGTCGACCTCCTAAGCGAAGAAGCCCTAATTCGTCGAATAACGACTGAACTGCTGAAGTGCAATGTTCATTCGGCGCACATCCGTTCCAAATACTTTATTTCGCCTTTGACGTACCCAATAAATTTCTGCATCTTATTATTCAGTTTTAGCTAGAGGTCCTTCCTTTCTGGTGTCTGGGTGCCAGCAATTCTTAGCAAACCGCTGTATCCATGCAGTCGTACGCATCAGTCGGTCATAAGAGCTGTAGTCATCGATGTTTACAATCGTAAGTTCTGGTTGTACAGTTGCTCTCAAACACATAGTTTCTTTTTCTATGTCGATTGTGTCCTCGCTGTGGCAGGGCTCGTGGAATGTCGTCTCAGTGTGGAAAAAGTTTGGTCCTTCCCACCAAAGCGAGCTTTGTAGGAGTTGCTCGGCGGTGGCTCCTCTAGTCTACAAATCAGCAGGACTTGGATCACCTGGGCAATGTCTCCACATATTCACTTCTGTTAAGGAGAGTATCTCAGACACTCGGTTTGCTACGAACCGTTATTAGCACTTTGTTGATCTTCGTAACCAATTATTCACGAGCATAGAGTCTGTCCACATAACACTTTCAAAGTCTGATAAGTTTAGGGTACGTCTCACTGCTGTAACAAGTCGAGCTGCCACAAGTTCTCCCATGAGCTCTAGTCCTAGAACAGTCATCTTTTGTAGCGGTGCGACTCTCGATTTGGCTGTCAGAAGAAGATATTTCATGTCTTCATTGAAGTCTCTTATCTGAAGGTAGAGCACGGCACCATACGCAGCTGGATTTGCATCGCTAAATGCATATAAGGCGACACAAAATTTGTTGTCCTGAAGAAGAGAGAGAGAGAGACGAAGATGCAAGGAAAGGCAGGGAGGTTAACCAGACACACATCCGGTTCGCTACCCTGCACTGGGGAAGGGATAAAGGAGAAAAAAAGAGGTTGCAGAGAGATGAGAAGGTACACACAATCACGAGCACACTCGGGGCGCGCACACAGTACACAGGCGGTCGCTCAGGTTTGTTGACTTTAGGTAAATTAGTGCTTTAGTTGCTTTCTGCGCAACTGAGGCAGATGCCCAAGGTCATAGTATCTTCTGCACACAAAATGGTCCGGGGTCAAGTTGATTCAAAACCATCCGCAGCGGGCATCGCTGTGTGTCGTAGCAACCACAGCTGCACAGGACGTGTTCGATGGTCTCTTTAGCTCCGCAGTAGTCGCATGTAGGAGTGTCTGCCATACCAATGCGAAAGGAGTACACCTTTGTAAATGCAACACCCAACCAAAGGCGGCATAACAGTGTCGCATTGGAGCGGGAAAGTTGTGATGGTAGCTTTAGCTTGAGCGAAGGATCCAGTTCATAATATTGACACCTTTGGAAGCTGGTAGATGACCAGAACGTGCGTGTAAGATCTCGAGCCAGCAGGTAAAGTTGTCTTGCTGCATCATTCCTTGATAGAGGAATCGGGACTACACGGTATCCTTCATGGGCTGAGCGGGCTGCATCATCGGCTAATTGATTTCCGGTAATACCGATATGTCCAGGCAGCCATTGATATATAATATCATAACCTCGTGCTAGAGCTTCATGATGGCAATGTCTTATTTCTTGTACAGAGTGGTCATGACTCCTCCTACGCATGGCAGACTGCAAACTCTGAAGCGCTGCTTTCGAATTGCAGAATATGACCCATTTTTCTGGACGTTCTTGAACGAGATATTGTAAAGCAGCCCTTATAGCAGCAAGCTCTGATGCCGTAGATGTAGTCATATGCGAAAACTTAAGCTTGATTGTTATCACTGCAGCCGGAATTACAGCAGCACCTGATGAGCTGCTGGACGAGAGGGGGTCATCAGTGTATATCTGCGTTCGGTCTACGTACAACTTATGTAATAATTGCAGTGTTGCTTGCTTCAATGCTACTGTGGAGTGAATGCTTTTCTTTTTGATTCCCGGAATTTCCAGACGTACTTGCGGCTGATCGAGGCACCACAAAGGACATGCCATTCTCGCAGCTGGCGTATATCCTGATGGAATGCTGTTTAGGTGCTTGGCTATGACGTCTGAAAACGTAGCACGTGGTCTTCTGGAGGGTAGAAGGGCCAAGTGGTGGTCGAGGACACGGCTAGCATGTTCAGTGTGCGCTCTGAGGCAATCCACACTTCTATATGTCCTGACCGGATGGTCTTTGGCAAGCATGATTGTGGCATAAGTAGAAGCGCATCGGGGCAGTCCTAGGCAGATACGCAGTGCCTGACCCTGCAAACTTTCCAATGAATGAGTATTGGATTTGCAAGTGTTAGTCAGCACCGGCAAGCTGTAGCGCAATAGACCCAGAAATAGGGCCCTGTACAGCTGTAGCATGGAGGCCACAGAAGTTCCCCATGCTTTCCCGCACATGAATTTCATTATATGCACAATAGATAGCAGTCTCTTCTTCAAGTACGCACAATGTGGGCTCCACGAAAGACTTCTGTCGATTATTATACCCAGGAAACGATGCGTCCGTGCATATTTGAAACTGTGTCCATTTATGTAAACAGGGTATGGCGTCATTGGTTTGCGTGTAAACGCCATCAACGCGCACTTCACAGTTGATATAGTTAGGCCTTGTTTCTCAAGGTAGGCTGTTGTGAGGGTTGCTGCACGCTGTATTCGTGCACGCACCTGAGGGCGAGTAACTGCAGCACTCCAGAGGCAAATATCATCGGCGTATATGGATAGGCACACCGACTTTGGCAGAAACTTCACCAGACCAATGAGGGCAACATTGAACAATGTGGGGCTTAAAACACCTCCCTGAGGTACTCCGCAGTAGGTGTAATGTTCGGCAGTTGTACCCTCATATGTTTGTACAAAGCAACACCTGCCAGTTATATAATCTTTTATCCAATGTAACATTCGTCTACCAATGCCCATTGCTGCGAGAGAAGTGAGGATGGCATCGTGAGCTACATTATCATATGCACCCTTCACATCAAGAAAAAGTGCCACTGATATGCGCTTGCGACTTTTTTCTTGTTGAACAAATGTCCATAAGTCAAGCACACAGTCGATGGAAGAGCGGCCCCGACGAAAGCCTGCCATGCAAGAAGGGTATTTGGTGTATCGTTCCGAGTACCACTCAAGACGAAATAGAACTATTCTTTCCATCACTTTTCCGAGACAGCTTGCGAGGGCAATAGGGCGATACGCTGTCAAGTCCAATGGTAATTTTCCCGATTTCAAAAGTGGTAATAATCGACTTATTTTCCATTCTCGGTGAACACTGCCGCTGAGCCAGGAGTTGTTGAAGCATGTTAAAAGTTCTTTTCTGGCTTTTTGTCCAAGGTGTCCCAACGCACTATAAGTAATACCATCAGGACCTGGCGATGACATGCGCTTAGAAGCGACTAAAGCACCTTCCAGTTCTTCCATGGTGAATGGATTGTCCATTTCTGGTAATCGCGTCTCAGGAACGATCACGGCGTCGATGCTCTCGTTCATAATATTCCGGGCAACTCTCGTGCAAAATTCTTCAGCCACCTCCAGTTCTGTTTTTCCATGATGGAGTGCCAAAGCTTTGAAAGGGTGCCATTGTTGCGGAGAGGAGCGAAGACCACGAACTGTTCTCCAGATATATGACAGCGGTTTATGAGGGTCTAGAGATTCGCATAATGCTTTCCAGCGTTCGCTCTCCAGCTTTAAATGCGTCGTTGAATTTTTTTCTGGAGCCGCCTTGCTTCCCTCAGATCGTCAATTGATCTTGTGCGTCTGTATCGTCGTTCAGCACGCCCTCGTATAGCTCGTAATCTTTCCAGTTCGATGTCAAACTGTGTTATTTTAGACGAAAATGGTAATTTATATTTGGACGCTTTCATAGCTTCCGCTATGGTATTTTCCAGGCTGCAGGCGAGGCCTTCTTGGCAAGCGGCCTCAACACGCGATGTAAACATCGACCAGTCAGTGCCAATTACAACACCGGAAGAGAAATTTTTTATGATACCATCGATCGTCACGTAGGTGGGTATGTGATCACTCCCATGAGTCTCAATATCGCAAAACCATTTAACTTTGTGAGAGAAGCAACGTGACACCGATGTCAGGTCAAAGCAACTGCCATACCTGAGACCCCGCAGATACGTGGGGGTACCATCGTTCATAATGAAAAGGTCGTAATCGGAAGCGAATGTAACAATGTTCCGGCCCCTGGCATTCATCCTAGTGCTCCCCCAAAGCATGTGACGGGCGTTGAAGTCACCGGTGATGATCCAAGGCCCATCGGTCTTCATTAGGATGTCTTTTAATCTGTCGCAGTCAAATCGCGATGACGGAGATATATATGCACCAATAAGCGATTGGACAAAATGTCTATGAACTTCCAACTGACTCACAATTGGGAGGCCTTTCGTCCATGCTGTCCGCTCTTTTAGAATAGAATCTGGTAGGGGCGCATCCTAGGTGTATTTCTGTACCCACAGCCTTTGTATTATTAACTTTACCACCAGAATGAATGGCGCGAAGAATCCGAAAGAATCGTACATAAGTGAGAAAAAACTTGAAATCTGTCACTTCGTAATAATTGGCTCACTTAATGATTTAAGCATCTTGTTTAGCGAGGGCTTTAAAATACGTTTGTCAGTATCCCAAACAAGTCCCAGTATTTTTAAAATATCTTTGTCGGTATCCCAAACAAGTCCCAGTATCTTCTTCTCGCTGCCTACATCAAACTGTATATTCAAGTCTTGGTGGTTGTAATAGTTCTGTAACTGTCCATCATTTGTCGTCCACTCTGTCGAATTCATCCCCGCCTTTTTCAGAATATTGAAGCAGTCGCTAACAATTGTTTGGGCTTTTTTTATACTCTGTGCTCCGATGACCAAATCATCAACGTAGAAGTGATCTTTCAGTAGTTTGGCAGTCGTAGGGCATTTGCCTTCCATTAGTCGAAAGTGGTGTCTCAGAGTTGCCGCAAGAAGGAAAGGGCTGCTGCAGGTACCAAAAAGAACCCTCGCCATGTGTAGTTCTTCAAACATAGAAGACCCTTTCTCAAACCAAAAGTAACGAAATGCGTCTCGGTCTTGTTCGGTCAGTGACACTTGAAAAAATGCTTTTTCGATGTCGGCGGAAATTCCAATCTTGAAGTTGCGAAACTTCAGCAGCGGGTCAAGAATGTTGGGGTTCGAATTCGGCCCAGTACACAAGACGTCGTTGAGAGAAGGAAAGCCTGGAGCGTGAGACGAGACGTCGAATACCATCCGTACCTTTGTTGTAGTCCTGTTTCGTCTTACTAACACTCTGTGAGGCATGTAGTAGGTGACATGCCCACTCATACTGCTCGTTGGAACCTTCTCAGCGAAGCCATTGTTGTAGTAGCTCCTTATCGTAGTGTCATATTCCTTGTTAAACTCGACGTAGTTTTTTCTGTAGAGACTCAAACCTCTTCAAAGCGACATCTCGGTTGTCTTTAAGCTCGGAATATTTGTTGCGCCAAGGGAGTTCAACCTCGTAGCATTCTTTCGTTTTAAGAGTTGATTGCACGAAGTTCTTCAGGATATATTCTTCATCTTTTGATTGTATCTCTTCGTGCATCAGTCTGAGATGCTCCACTTTCCAGAATGCTCTCAGTTGCTCGAAGACGTTGACTTCCATTAGGAATACGTTGAAGGTCCTTACAGTGTCTGGCGTTTCAAGCTTCGGCAAACTTCTGGTATCGTCATGTAGTGTTCATCCCACGATGGTGTCAACGGCGGTTAAAAAGTCGTTCAGTCGATGAATTTTGCCGCGGATGAGTTGGCAGTAATAATCAGCTCCTATAAGCACACATATAACAGGCTTGGATGAGACCTGGAATACAGTGACATCAGCCAAACGTAAGTTCCGGTCCTTTATTCTTTCAAGCACATTTGTCTCTGTTAGTGCTGACAGGTCACTGCATACTTGTGGGACATCTGTAGCTTCAATTTTTTATCGAGTTTGAGTCGTACTGGCTATGCAGCGCCACTAATACTCTCCTATAAGATTTCCGAGGTGCAGAAATATTTCCAAATTCAGAGATAGACAGCTGTTCTTCGGCTAACACGGTGGCTTTCAGCTTTCTCTACAACTCTTTGGTGATAAAGCTGCGTTGACTACCGCCATGAAATAACCAAATAACATCCTTACAAGGCGTTTTCTTCCAGAGCCTTATGCCAAGACTTGCGTGGTCTGTAGAAGTACTGTGCTCTTTGAAGCGTCCACAGAAGAGCTGGAAACAGTGGTATGCGTTTCGTAATTTTTCTGTTCCAACATGCCAATTTGCGCAGTTTCTCTTTTTTCTCGTCTAGCGTTATCTCAGCTGGAGTCATCCACCGTGTGACTTTTATCAACGCTCATTGATTGATTTGTGGGGTTTAACGTCGCAAAACCACCATATGACCACTTCATCATCGCAGAACATACAACTTTCCGGAGGGAATTTGACCATTAACATAGACGCTAACCTCGGTTATGTTTTTTAAATTTCAGTCTGCTGGTTAGGGCTCATTCTCGGTGATCAACCGTCATCAGCAAGGCCTGCTCCCGGCTTCTCACTTCCAGGCTCAAAAACTCTAGAAGAATAGACAATTCATCTGGTGGCCTTGTAGTACCACTGGTATTTTTCGAAGACAAGGTGCGCTGAGTATAACGGAGCACCTTTTCTGCGCGAGATTCAGTATTATTGCCGTTTTGACCAACACTCCATACTCTCTCTTTTCGAAACCAAGGTAACAATAGAATCTCACACGAGTTCGCACCTCTTTATACAGCCTTTGCAGCCCTTCAAAATCTTCGCATGAGCGTACTTTATTACGAAGGTTAAGAAGTAGGCGCATGTGATTGTTCACAATCAGTGATGGTCAAATCTTTCTTGTAGAAGATCTATAGCTGAGCTATAGCTTTTGTTGGTTGCAGCCAAGTCGCTAATGACACCTTACGCTTTACCCGACAGGTAGCTTCGGAGATATTTCAGTTTGTCTACGTCAGCGAGGTGCCCATTTCGGTGAATAATTTGTTCAAATTGATCCCGAAATTCAGGTCATTTAATGGAGTCACCTAGAAACTTCGGTATATCAAGCTTAGGAAGCCTAATCTGTGCATAGGCTGGAACACAGTCATGATGAGATGCGTGGCTAGCTACGACTCGAAGTGCAGTTAAAATACGTTTGGTGCAGGACTTCGCTAGGAAGATAGCGTCTTGGTATTTCCCAACGCTTCGAAGCTCATCCTCGAGGGTATCCTCAGCCACATACTCTTCTATCTGGCTTTCAAAGTTCGTTAACAGAGTCCCCTTATCTTCAACAGGTTAGGAAGATCCCTTAGCTCACTGGTCGGCACTGGTTCTGCCTGAATAAGAGTCTTCATATCGTTGATGACCCTGATAACTACCACTCTAGCCACCGTGCATTTCCGCCGTTGCCTTTTAGTGCCTTCACGTCGAGAATTGAAGTGTCGTGATGACGTGGATCGTTCGCTCGTCGCCCAGTGTCACCGCGTTGATAGCGTCGATCAGCCGTCCTCTTCAGGGAGCTCACCTCAGAGTTAGGGGTCTTCAACTGCTCGTTCGAATCCTGGTCACGGCACCATGATGTTGAAAACCACGAAGCGGAGCTGCAGCACAGAATGTTGTTGTTGTTATTATTGTTGTTGTTTACCTCTGCAAATGGCTCGTACCCAAAGGAGGGGATTGGCCGATTATACGGTGAATTTGCCCGATACTTTCAGCATTGCGTCATTCCTAAAAAACTTTTGTTATTCAAATATGACTTGAAGTGCCAATCGCAAATTTGCAGAAAAAGAAATAAAGAACAAATAGTGAGACCGTAATTTAGCGAGAAAATCGTGTAGTCGCAGTGATGTACTCCTGAACGGTGAATAAAACATCCGTGTGCCTGAAACCCAGTGTAGAGGCTCCAAGTGAAAGAAGATCATGTTGTAATAATTGCAAGCCCAGTCTTTGAAGAGGTGGGGCTGGTATGCTTTGCTTGAATAAATGGAAACGGAGGCAATGTAATAAAAAGACTGATCTCTTCCTTTAGATTGCAGTAAATGCACATAGGGGAATTCGATAAACCTGATCTATGCAAGTAAAATTGAGGGAGGTAACGCGGCAACGAAATTTGATGATGACAACTTCCATCATCCTTGAATTGGACAGTTCACTGCGCCAGGAAATAACAAGTGGTTGTATTCCGGAGAAGCCGTCGGTGCAGGGTCTAATGAATGTTTCCTAATTTTAAGTGTGCGAAATCGCGCCACCGTAATGTGTACTGTATGAGGGTAAATAGGAATATTGGGTTTTGAAAGCGATGCCTTCGCAAGAGAATGGGCTATATTATTCGACAACAAACCTTTGTACCCTGATGTCTAGACTAAATGAATACTTCGGAAATGACAAGGAGCCAACGATTTAAAAAGTTTCAGTATGGGTGAGTGACCGGATGTGGACAGAGAAGAGCACACTGATAATGAATCAGTTATGACTGCTACGACAGGAAAGGAAGTATTTATCTTTTGCAAAGCAAACACTATTGCCATAAATTCAGCCAGAAAGAATGAAAATCTGGTAAGCGAAGTGAAAATGACCAATCAAGTACTGGGCAATATCAAGTAGTGGGAAGATATTCATGGTAAACCATTTCTGGGGAAATTTGTTGCTCAGTTAAAGGAAGCATATCACGAACTTGTACATTTAGAGGCCGAAGTAACTACTGAACAAATACTATTTGTGGTATGTGAAATCTGGGCCAATGCACGGAGAAGAATAGGTAAGGATTGGAAATAAAAGTAGTTTGTTAAGGGTTAAAGGGTGCTTCATATAGTCGTGAAAAGGTCTGCACAGTAAGAATGTTAAAGCGACATAATAGGGTTCGTATTCGTGCTTCAAGGTATAACACTGCATTTACAGTATACTTTGGAAGTCCTGAGCAGAGCCGTAAAGCCTCTCTTTTCAATAGAATGAGCAGCTGAAGTTTGTAGGCTGGCAAACCTGAAAAAAGAACTCAGTCAAACTCTAGCACAGCTCAGACATACATTTTATATAAAATCAAGTGCTTTCCTTCTCGTACCTGATCTACGATTGCTCAACCTCTGCAATACGTCCATAGCGCGTACTGCTTTTGTCGCGATGTATTCAATGTGAGGGCGCCAATAGCTCATTGTTCATAACTCCAAGGTATTTCAATGATTGCACTTGTGGGATATCTTCAAGCTTGTAATTATAGATATGTGGAAAGGATCTTGGACAGAAAAAACGAGAATAGCAAATTTACTGGTATTCAGGTTCAACATCAATCCATCCAGCCAATGTTCTATTTTATTTAGATATGCTTGGAAGATAGTGAAAAGACAGTGGAAGTCATGTGCCATAGCGAAGAAAGCAATGTCAT
Source organism: Rhipicephalus microplus (assembly GCF_013339725.1). Classification (NCBI taxonomy): domain Eukaryota; kingdom Metazoa; phylum Arthropoda; class Arachnida; order Ixodida; family Ixodidae; genus Rhipicephalus; species Rhipicephalus microplus. Next base: position 102,176,767 of record NC_051174.1, read on the forward strand.
CGGCATAAACATAGGTTTTAACATCTGGCTGAACGGGGATGGTACTCAGCAATATGTTGAATAGTACGGGGGAAAGTGCTGACTCTGAGGTACACCTCGGGTTTGCTTGTACTTACAGGAAGAGAAACAGACTTGATAACGGTAGAATTCTCTTCCACTTAAAAATTCCGTCAGCCATGCTACTATATAAGGTGGAAGTCCATGACTCCATAACTGATTAATCAAGATAGAATACTCTATATTATCGTATGCTTTACATATGTCTAACGTTACTGAAGCCACATACTGCTTTTGTGACAGGCAATATGAATACGACTTTCCAGATCTACATGTGCATGCCATGTGGAATATCCAGATCTAAAGCCAATTTAGAAGAACTGAACAGTTGTTTCTCATTAATAAATCTAATTAAACGACCATGAAGTACCCTTTATAAGTTTTACTACATTAGATATTAAGGCTATCAGTCGTATGTTGTCTCAAGTGTAGTCTTCCCCCTATTTCTTAAGCAATGGTATTATTTTTGCAATCTTCCATTCAGAGGGGTTCATGCTCTTTTAAGGGAATCATTGACGAGACCTAAAAGATCATTTGGATATTCCTTGTGTAGTATTTTTAGCATTGTATTTGTTATTCCATCATGGCCTGGTGCTGCATTTGGCAATCTTTCTGTAGCTTTATTTATTTGGAAGTCAATATTCCTGTGTAGTCATAGATGGTTGTATAAGCCACATTAGGAAGACGCGTTGAGAACCTGTTTTCTAATCGTTCAGCCGTTTCATTCAATGATTCCGGTAGTTCTTGTGAGGTGTGAACTTCTGAGTCAACGTTTCCTGGTATAGGGGTCGTCTTCCTACTACGTAGGAAATTGAATGAAGCACGTTTGTTATTCAATTTGGACAGGTACTCCAAATGTTATTGGTCATATTGCTCTTTCGCTCACGATGCAGTGCGTTTAATTGTTGCTACAACGTACTTATAATGCTTCTAATTTTTCGGACTCTGATTACTTAAAGTGTTTTCCATGCAGCGTTTCTTCTTCTATAGTCTCGCGTGCACTCATTATTCCACCATCTACTAGGTTGGGCACTTTTGGTTGACGCCGAAGCGATTACAAATTCTGAAGTTTTCTTGGAGACTTCTAAAACGGAACAGACATTTCTGCCGAGATCTTCACTTTGACCACTGGACATTGCCCTAATATTTGAACGCAAGCGTTCTTCAAATGTTTTATAATTGATCAGTGTTTTCTCTGTCCTTTCAATAAATTTGACAGGACATGAGATTTCAAAGTATACAAGAAGATGGTCACTGTTTGAAGAGAAATCAATTGTTTTCCAAGACTTTTTTAAACACTCGAGCTGCAAAACGTAAGATCAAACACCCAGCGTGCCCATCTGCGAATAAAGTAGGCTGTCTTTCATTTAGGCAGGTAAGGTTTTTAATAATCATCCAATCTCATAGGAGAGTACCGGAAGGGTCTGTTCGAAATCCCCACGAAACATTATGCGAGTTAAAATCACCAGTCAGAAACAAATCATTCTTGCAATTAGTTAAGGCATTATCTAATTGTTGAGTATTTGGCGAATCCGTAAGAAAATATGCATTTATTAGTGAAAAAGGGCGGTGGCCTGGCATACTGAGGTCAATTGCCTCAATTTCACAGTCTGAAGACATAAGTTGAAAAGCTATGCTCGCTGTGCGACAAATTTTATTGGAGACAAGTGTGATTAGATCACCTCCTAGTGATAGACGGTCTAGTAGAAACGCCCTAAAATTCTTTACGTGATAATTTTAGCGGGGTTAAGCCAGGTTTCTTGTAATAATATTATATCCGGATATAGTTGATTGATTAAGCAAAGTAAGTCAGAAGAGCCTGAAATCAAAGACCAATTCCACTGTACTACTTTCAAGGTATCTATGTTGACAAGCAAAACACATCTTTAGCGGCAGCTTCTGAAATACTCTCTTTAATAAGTGCACTGGCATTCTCGCTGCCTTTTTTAGGTTTTGAGTTTGCGCAAAGAAATTTTACAGGAGATCCAGTGCGCTTCTGACGCCTGAAATCTTGGCATACGTCCATTTCATTGTGATCCTCCGCGTGGGTCGACGTGGAAGGTACCAACAAAATAAAGGTTTTCTCTTTTCGGGATTACGACTGTGGGGCTGAATTCGGCATCTCTTCCGCTGCACAAGGTGCCGACGTGGCTATAGGTACTGCTACTGCAGAAACCAGCTCTGTCATCTGTGCGCGAAACACTTGAGAGATTCACTCACTTAAGCTCGTAACTATGTGTTCCAGCGCTTTCGACATCGCTCTTTCTACTGCAGCTTCAATAGGATTCAAAATCTTCGTCTCTCTTAGTTGTTCGTGCTTCGAAGTGACTCCGGCATATCCAAAGGCCCTATCCTTCACAACTGTTATTGCTTCTCGCCGCGAGCAAAGGCGTCTTTCCATGATTTCTAGCAGTTGCGTTTCATTGGACCTTGCGGTGCAGTTCAAGTAATCAGCCGCATGATTTCCTGCACAGAGGCAGCACTTTTCGGTTTCGACGTTGCACTCCTTCGATGGATGGGCATCGCCACAGATCTGGGAACGTGAATTTCATTTACAGCCCCTTACACTGTGACCGAAACTCCAACAGTTTTGACACTGGAGAGCACGAGAAGTGAGGCGTTCGACTCTGAAAATGAGTGGCCATATTTCTAACTCAGACGGACAGGAAGTGCCGGCAAAGGTAGCATTAACCGACTCCGTGGAGACTGTCTCACCGTTAACTAATCAGTTGCACTGGTACACAGCTATGACCCCAGCATCAGACAGCTTTTCGAGAGTCTCAGCGGGCGTAAATCTAGAGTCGACTCTTCGTACAATTTTATAAGTGCACGCTAAATGAGGCGGAATAAATGCACTCAACGGGACCGAAGCAAATGTCTTGCACTTTAGGATGTCAGAAACGTATGAAGGATCGAACGATTTGCATACCAAACCACGTCTTCCGAACTGACGAACTTCACTTATCAGCTGAAAGTGCGGCGTCATAGCCTGAAACTCCGCCTAGATCACCTTTCAGTTGTTGAGCCTAATAAATCCACCACTCGAGGCTACCAGCGCAACAGGAATGCTGCCAACACCACTGCGGAAAAAAAAACATTCCAATGGCAAGTCATCATTAGGCAAGGAGGTTGACCAAGGGCTGTGCCCTTGGCCAGGAGACAATTTAGACATTAGCACTGATTCGATCGCCTAAACAAGAATTAAGCAACGTCAGCTAGTTTCAACAGGTCCAATTCACCCAAGACTCAGCCAAACCACTGTCCGAAGGTATCCGAAGGGACCAGTTACTCGCTCGAACGGGACTCTCAGTGATGTGTTGGAAAGCTTGCGCGTGCAATGTCTTGTTTATTAGACGTCTTGTTTATTAGACGCTGGGTTCAAAACTAAAAACAAAGGGAATGCACCTGCGCCATCTGGGCATGCTCCAGTCCTATTCTTTTTCTTCGCCGCTCTTCCAAATTAGTATTTAACAGTGGGGCTGCCTTCAACATGTAAGGTAGCGCGGGTGTTGGTTTCCTCTCTATCGCAACATATGGCAATGTGTTTAGCAAAGTTGTTCTACGATTTGGAGTACAATATACTCATCTATGGAAACTGTGCTGCTATATTGCACTCAAGAGCTGTGAATTCAGCAAGGAACGAGGACTACTGCAAAATTCTATTGGGTGGTGTTAACCCCAATGCCGGCCAAAGAAGCAAAGAGGGGTGGCTACTGAAGCAGGAAGAGGTTACCATGGACAAGCTTTTTTTCACTATTTTCACTCACTGAAAGCAGGAATTTTTCTTATCCACTCATCAGAAACAACAGCCGAAGTATTCTCGCTCCTTTGTCCGCAGTAATATTGCATTGTTCTTCAAAGCACGTCCTGTTCATTGGTTATCACGCAGGTTTCTACTGGAATAAAACAGTCGAGTAGCCATGCACACTTGGCATTAGCTTTTACATGAGGAGACACCACATTTCACTACAGCAAATATCTTATAAACTTTGCATCAAAGCGCATTATTTCCACATTATTTTACCTCCGCGTTTATGTAAAGAGAATGCGGTGGTGCGCATTTATTCAAAGGTGTAAAAACTATGTAGAAAATCAATCGCAATGCTATTTATTTGGTTCTAATACTCAGATAGGACTCAAACGCAAAAAAATAGAAAGGGTACTCTCAAAACGACCTAATAAAATTATTATTCGCTTTGGTTTAGGCAGTAAATAAAAATATCATAAATTTATTCTTTTATTAGGGGGCGGGAATTTTCTACTACCTGGGTTTCTTCTACATGCTCTAACATTGCACCATATACCCCACCCTCTTGAGGTAATCTGAAAGTTACTGCCTGACCAAAAGTGCTTTAAAGAGAAAGAACAGCATCACTCATTGCTCGAGCCACCGCAAAACATTATTGACGGCAAAAAGATATTTAGGCTAGCGGGAAAGCATAAAGCCCATTACCACGAGTTTTACCCTGTGTCATTATTCATGCTTAGAAGCCGGTCAAAGGTTAGAAGCACAGAGAAACCTCACCTACAGCCGAAACAAGGCGTTGTACTTTTTTTGTTCTCTTTAGTAGGACGAGGGTCGAATGCTTAAACCTTACAACTTTTATCGCCACTATTTTGCCGGAGTTCAGTGCACGTGAGTAAAAGCATTTCCGAGTACACCCAATTCACCTTGGACGTATGGTGACAGAAAGTTCCCTACAGCTTGGGCATGGACGTAACCTGAACTAACAAAAAAAGCGAAACGCACAAACCCACACACACACACACACACACACACACACACACACACACACACACACACACACACACACACACACACACACACACCTGCTTACTTTCAGCGCACGAACACTCAAACATATGCACGCATAGACGGAAGAGAGGCACATTATTGAAGTCGAGATGTTTTGCTAACAAGGAGACGAGAAGGAGACGAGCGCTTTGACGCCGTTGTGTTCTCGGGCTATATCTATTGTCATTTCATACGAACTATGCCAAACTCCCACACTTCTAAGTGTTTTGGTCGACGAGAAGGCAACAATTAGGTTCACGTGTATTCTGCTGCAACAAGGAAAAGCGCAAATGGAGATGGAAATGTGGAGAAACATTGTCCTTTATGTGTGCATTTTCAAGTTATTTACCCTTATGGCTGCTATAGGCACGTTTTATTGTTTTTGGATTTACTTACCGTGAGTCTATAAATTGTTCAATGTTTTGTCAATCGAGCGCACTGGAAGAATTGGAAATTTCCCGAAAACTTTGTTACAAAGTGCAACGATGTCTTGTTGCAGCTTATGGGCTAAAACTCTTCATAAACTATGGCATGATTTACGTTGCTATCATGTACAATGTTACATCCTGTGTTGCTGGCTGGTCTATAATGTGCAGAGACAATCACTGGTTCATTATATAACGTGCCTGGACAACGTCTATTACATATGTTTTACCATGTCGTCGACAAGTTACATTGAAGCTAAAGGCTACAAAAGAACCACTGACGTGTTCAGAAAAAGTGGACCTGGACAAGCGGGTGTTACAGTGATGTTGCGTTTGCACGCCAGATTGATGGCCTCTTACTGAATACGTGATTTTCTACGTGCTATGTGATGTGCCGCCTCTCTGTCCCTTTCCTCTCTTTCCTCTCCTCCTTTTGAAACTCCCCCATCCCCTTCCTACGTGTAGGGTGAAAACCTGTTATCTTGGAGTGCTTGACCTCCCTACCTTTCCTTTTTCACTGTTTATTCTATAATATATTTAGATTGCACTACTTAAGTTGATGCTTCTCTGTGAGTCTTGTGTGTGATTATGCGTGTACGTTGTTACATTTAGCCCGGCAGTTAGTTGTAGCAGACACCATTGTGTGTTAGCCTGTCTGCAAGAATGCTTTCACCCCAATATCGGCGCCTGGTCGGAAACACAAAGCACGACACTGTCCTTCAGGTGGGTAAGGCAGTCCGTTGTGGTCGTGTTACAAAAGAACTGAACAGAAGCATCGCGAACAACACTTTGTTGTGCAGGGTTGAACTGCGTGATAAAGCGTCGCTGTTGCAGTTGTTTTGGAGTCAACATCTCAACTCATCCATTGTTGCCTACGTGTGGTTGTGACAAAGCACGAGCGGTTCGGAAGCATGGAATTGCGTGACCGTAGTAGTTCTCGGGATCAGAACACCTGCACTACCGTGTTCTACAAGGTTCCAGGAAAAGGTACATAAACGCAGCTATGGACCACTGCTCACGTTCGGGTCAGTGGCCGTTTTCCCCAAAAAGGAGCTCAACGTTACTTTCTCCTCGCCCTGCGTAGAGTCTCTAATGTGGGGCCATGTGGGGCCAATGACATTTGCGTCATTGTGTGGTGAGCTCGTACTACCCATTGGACATTTGTGTCCATGTTCCTCATCGGCCAAGCGGTCTCCCCTCTACACCCTTTCTGGTGGGTGGACCACAAAGACTTCAAGCCGCCGGATTCGTGGAAGCAATGGTCATCGCCTTCTTCGGACCTCCCTGTTATGAAACGAAGGGGTATAAAGTCAAACACATTTTCTACGTATGTGTTCCTCTTCTCTTCCATCATGTAAATAAACCTATATTTACACTCTAAGAACGCCGCTCTTCACTGGGGAAAATCGGTTAAGTGCACGAAAGCGAGGAGCCAGCTACCGTAAAAAGAAAAACTGCCGAACCTCAGAGTCCTTACAACGTATGTTCGGACACACGTGCAACAAACTACAACTGTTGTGCAACATGGAATCCCCTGCAAATACAAACTTACGGTTTCTTTGTTAATGGTGCTTCTTATCTAGCGGGCAGCTGTATACACCGCATGAACTGCTACATGCTGGAACCTTAATTAGTAAATTGTGTTCACAGGCAAGACGTCAAAATAGTTTGCTCTAAAATTTGGCGTTTTTCAAAATCTAGCAGGGCGCGTACGTTTGTGTGATTTACCACGTACAAGAAGATAAAAAAATTTGAAGTGAAGACACAGAATATTGCCTAGAACGTATTCTCCAGATGCACATATCATTACAAGAATTTGTGTATGTGGTACCTATTTGTGACAAAAAAGATAAATAAACACGCAGACACAAGAGATCCAGGGAACATAATGTCACTTGTTGTGTCCCATTGGTCTTTTTTTCTAATGTCTGAGCTTGTCCTTAGCCTCGGAGTACGAACTCTGCGTTTGTAACGATGGAAGCCCTACATATTTACGCGGATCAGCCTATAGCAGCTGCCTGGACCTTACATTGGTTTCTCGCTCACTTACCAGGAAAGTGCACTGGTTTTCGGATCTGGAAACGCGGGGCAGCGACCATATACAAACTTACCTGTGTATAGAAGGTTTTACCAGCTCCAAGTCCTCAAGAGGCCTCAAATACACCGATTGGCCGAAATTCAAAATGTTAATGGAAGACTGCTGTACCGACGGCTCATCATATAACCTAGAGGACTCGATAAAGGATGTCCCGCAGAATACCACGCATACCCATTTGACTAGTCACAAGCGCAACGATTTTGACATCAAGCTTGAGAAACTTCGCGCAACACGCCGTCGTGCAGAACGAAGGTACCGACGGACAAAGTGCGTGGATGATTTGAGGCTGGCTAGACGCATTCAAAAGAAAATGCAGCGGCACATGAATAAACTGGCTAGGCAACGTTGGACATCCTTTTACGAGTCGTTGGATTCACGAAAGCCTCTATCAATGCTATGGCGAACTGTCCGGAGTCTTAGCACAACCTTGGGTCAGCGACACCCATTTACATCTCTGGCACTTCACCTTCGATGCAGAGAGATTGACGTCGCAGAATCTTTCTGTAGAAGAGTTACTGGTGATTCCGATTTCACATTATCAAGAACGGGAACATTTGACAACCCACCGCCCTCACGTGATCCCGTATGAAATGCCAGTTTTCTATGGATGAGCTACAGGCGGCACTGGCTCTGTGCAGACGTTCTTCAGCACTCGGACCTAACGGCATTACCTATCGTGCCCTTTGTAAACTTGCAGACGAAGCTCGGAAGGCACTCTTACGCCTATACAACGACTCCTGGCAGACTGGTACGGTTCCCCAGGCATGGAAGTCAAGTCACCTCATTCCACTTCTAAAGGCTGGTAAATCTTCTTTGGATATTGCCTCATACCGTCCTATCGCACTTGCCAGTTGTGTGGAAAAAACGATGAAACGAATGATTCTAACACGAATGGAGTGGTATTTAGAGCACTACGAAATCAATCCAGTATCCATTACCGGATTCAGGCGCGGCCACTCGTCAATCGACAACGTTGTTGATCTGGTGACATATGTTCAACACCAGAAAGCCTGTAAGAGATTGTGCGCCGCCCTGTTTCTAGACGTTAAGGGGGCTTACGACAATGTCCCCCTTGAGGCCATCCTTAGTGCTTTGGAAACAGTAGTTCTTGGTGGCAAGATATATTTGTGGGTCTACAGCTACTTACAGCTGAGATCATTTTACGTGATGACAGCGAATGGCCGAACACCTGATTATTACAGCAGCCAAGGAGTTCCTTAGGGAGGAGTTCTAAGCCCTACACTTTTCAACCTAACTCTCATTGGTCTAGTCGAGCAGCTACCTAGCACTGTAGAACTTTCTGTCTATGCTGATGACAGCTGCATTTGGACATCAGGTGTGACAAGGCCTCAGCTTTGCGCCCGCCTTCAGATGGCTGCTACAACGACGTCATGCTACCTTCGTAAACAAGGCCTCCAGGTGTCCTGCGGAAAATGTGCAGTGGTAGCGTCCACGCGGAAACCAATGTCTGCTTACAGCATATCGATTAATGAAGAATACGTATCGTTCAGCAGAAGCCAGAGGTTTTTGGGAGTCATAATAGATAGAAACCTGTCGTGGACTCCACACGTGAACTATGTGAAAAAGCGGCTGATCGCAACATGCCACATGTTCAAATTCCTTGCAGGAAAGAATTGGGGAGTGCCCATACCATCCATGTTACAACTGTACAGAGTGCTGTTTATCGGATTCTTACGGTACAGTTTACCTGCAATATCTAACACCGACAAGACCAACCTGCGTGCGATTCAGAGCATTCAAGCCCAAGCACTTAAGGTATGCCTTGGAATACCCCGCAGTGCTTCAACCGCTGAAACCATTGCCATTTCTCAAGATCACCCGATAAAGACGCACATTATTACCGAGACAATGCGCATGCACCTCAGGCATTATGCCAGGACCCCTTCTCACCACCTGGCGAGCCTAGCTGCTGAAAGACCCCGCACGAGATACGGCACTATTGTCTACAAGCATTGTTCATCGTTTGCTGAGACATCCGCACCTGCATCAAAGCCACTGCTTCCTCCTTGGAGCTTGAGCCAGCCGCGAGTTCACTTAATGATTCCAGGAATGAGGGGAAAATCGAACTTACCGACACATGCCCTGAAACAACTGAGTCTCTTCCTACTGGAACAAAACTACAGTAACCACGTGCACATTTACACGGATGGCTCTACAACGCCGTCTAGTTCAGGTGGAGCAGTGGTGATACCATCACAAGAGGTAACTCATTGTTTTAAGACTTCACATGTGACAATGTCAACGACGACAGAACTCGAGGCTCTGCGCAATGCACTGGAACTCATCAATTCAGAAGAAAGACCAGGTAAATGGGCTGTGTTTTCTGACTCAAAACCAGTGTTACAGTGCCTGATATCAGTTCTCCGACGCGGATGCACGACCAGTTGACCTACCAAACCGTGAAACTTCACCACCTTTTAATACAAAAAGGCCATGACATCGTCTTCTAGTGGTTACCTGGGCATTGTGGTATAGGCGGCAATGATTCTGCAGATCATGCTGCTCGCACGTCACATAAAGAAGCGAACAGCGTTCCGATTCCGCTTTCAAGAGCGGATGCGGCGAGGCAGATTCAACTGGCCCGCAGTCTCACACTGAATGAGTGGAACACACCAAGCATACGATGTACATGACTGCACGAGCTCGACCCTTCACTACAACTCCGGCCTCCACCCGGCCTACATCGACGTGCAGCTTCGCTTCTCTATCACTTTTGGCTGGGAGTTCCTTTCACGAAAGCTTATACCATGTTAATCAGAATTACTGACAGTGCGGCGTGCGACGTTTGTGGCACCGACGAAAATATTGAACACCTGCTGTGCCATTGTCCTCTATTTGCCTCAGATAGACAAGTACTTGCCAACGCAATGCGGTGACTGGATGATCGGCCTCTTTCTGTGCAGGTGCTATCACAGCAACGTCCACATGCCTCGACAGCCCACAAGGCAGTGAAAGCCCTGCTGTGTTTCATGAGAAAGACAGTCTTGTGTGAACGCCTCTGACATGCGGTAGAATTCTTCACGCTGCAGTGAAATTACTGTCAGTCTCTCCCCCACCTTTTTTTCTTTTCCCTCTCTTCCCTCTTTCTCGTCTTTCTTGTCCCCTTCTTTCATCCCCCAGTGTAGGGTAGCCAACCGGATGTTTTTCTGGTTAACCTCCCTGCCTTCTCCCTTTTGTTGCTTCCTCCTCCTCCTATGCTTGTTCCCCTACCATCTTTTAACTTCAAACCACAATCCTAAAATCACACGTTGGTGACATCTAAGAAGGCTACAGCATTAGAACGAACAAAAGTCATCAGTGCGTAGCACATCTAAGTGAACAGCCAACTCCCGAAAGTGTGCCAATTCATTACGACCCCTTTTCGCCAACAACGAACATTTGTGTCTAAACAAATAATAATTTGTGCGTTGTGCATTTCTTTCTTGCTTATGCCGCTCTGCCACATCACCTACTAGTTAATCTTCATCCTCTCTCTTTCTCAGTGTTCTATTTTTTTCTTTAACGTCCATACCTTGAAGACATATCTACTGAAGCTTCCGAAAGGATTTCGAAGCTGACACAAAGGCCACTCGGAAAAAAATTAGCTGGTTCTTGGGGCTGACGTCGCTAATCTTGAAGTATTGTTCGTGCCAGCAGTGCCACTTTCATAAAAGAAAATCTGTTTTACTTCACCGGAAGCAAAAGGGTATTGTGTATAACCAGCGGCTGTCTTCAGTACATTTCACAAACTGTGTCCCTGTACCGAATACAAAAGGCAAAAATATTGACGCAGGTGACACCCGTGTATTGTTTTTCATGTACAGATAGGATGTAAAATTTGGCCGGTCCGACACCAAATTCTTTCTACCCAACTTTTCTTCATGTTATGCCATATCTCTTCAGAGAGGTACGGTGTGCCCAAGTTTTATCGACGTAGTTGCAGAAGCGAGTTACAGAATCATTTTTTACTTACCTACCTCCACCAATGACACATTAGCTACCTCAGCAACATCCACTCCCGGTTTTGAAGCCGGAACGCGCAGAGGTTCATGTTTTTGCCTTACGCGGCAGTTCCTAGAAAATAAAAAGTTTGTGGACCCTCACAGTACCAGGGACTATATTTGAGAAGAGTCACATAAATGTGGCAGGCTACCGCCACGGCCGCATTCAGTACTGTGTTTAGTGCAATTTTTTATTGCAGAGGTGGACATCATAACATATGAAGAAAATGTTGTCTTGCGAGAGATACAATAACGAGAATCACAAAACGGACTTTACTTGCGAGGACATAAAGTGAGGATTGACAAAGAAGCAACGCGTAAAATTGATGTTCCACACACGGACCCAAACGCAATATTTTCTCAAAACAAGAAAGATATGAATAACCGCGTTACACGGTGAACGAACAGCACAAATAAAACATGCGTATGTACATTTTGTCTGCTTACATGGTGATTCTGCCAATACCAATGGAGACCAAAGAAACCAAAAACCCGGCAAGCTGAAAAATATGTTCCACGAGTCTGTCGCACTCTAACACGAAAGGGCAAGACCAGTGCAGAAAGAATGTAGATTCCCCGAGAAAGAAGAGCTCACAATTGCCCGACAATCGAAAGGAGAGCGCGAAGGTGACTGCCATCTGCAACCACTTCGCAGTGGTTGCAACGGAGACAGATAGCGTCAACGGCAATGATAAGACAGGCGAAGCGGCCTCGAGAACAACGCCCAGAAGAAACGGAGCGATGCACTCTGATACTGCAAAATCTAGCATGCACAAGCGCACAGAAAACACAAGCAATGGCCTATTGTCTCAGTTCATCAGGTTCCCGTGCGGAGCAGCTACGGAATGTTGCTGAATGGATCATTCTGCACATCCCAAGGCATTTGAAATTAGGAAACACATCCCATCCAAGCCACGTACCACACAGAGTCCCGTAGGTGGCCACGCAGAAATGATGCCGTCGGCGTGCTCCGAGACTAAAGACTAAGGCGAAAGTGGTGGACCGAAGGAACCAACGGGAGAAAGAAACTCTTGTACCAGCAATGAGATGGGTGAACATATCTGTCACCGCGAATGTCACCTTACTCGAAGAAAACAATAAACATTGGCTGTACGGAAGACTACACATATTCTGGCATAGCCGAGCTGAGCCACTGCTATATTCTGCAAACGCCTTAGGTTGTGCGTATATAAAAAAGTTTATACCAATTTAGAAGATTACTTGGTACTTTAATATCTGCTGACGTTGGCGATACATACTGTGTTTCGAACAAGTGACCGACGACATAAAGTACCATTTACTCTAGTATGCGAGAACAAGACGCTGTCACAGTATCGAATACAAATCGTTGAGGGCTACTTAGAACAAATGTTCGACACTTTAGAGTACGATGTACTCTAGCGTGCGAGAGCTATATGCTGTTCATTATTAAAGGCAGCGCCTGTGTTTAGAGAAATTATTTCTCACGAACAGTAAACATGAAATTCAATCCAACAGAATATCGCGACGGAACACATTATGCACAGACACACTAAACGTTGTATCAAAAATATGTTCCAAAATGTACGTTCCATAGTAAACGAACAACAAACAAATAAAATATGAAGATGCATTTATTACGCGTCTGTGTTAAAAAAATGCTTAGCGATTTCGAGTACTTGGTACTCAACAATGGGAGATCAGTAAGCTGTCCCTAAACTATGTGTGGGTGTGACGGCTAAGCATGTCTTTAGAAAAACTTTTAACGATTTCGAGTACTTCATACTCAACTTTAGGAGAGAACTGAGCCATCCCGCTTAAGTTGTGTTGAGGAAAATATGTTTAACAATTTCGAGTACTTGGTACTCAACTATAGGAGAGCATGAATCTGTCCCTTGACAGTGTGTTTAGAAAAAGTGGCTATCGATTTTAAGTACTTAATACTCGACTATGGGAGGGCCTAAAGCCGTCACGTGCTGCAGTGATGCGACCCATGGAAGATCTGAAGTCTGTATGTTTAAGAGAATTTTACTTCTGAAAAAAATCATACATACACAGAAGACATTTATGTGTTACATTGTTTGTTCTCACGACATGCTAATAAATCTTAATATACGTTCAAATGCACAACAGGAATGGTTTGTACCTGTAAACAGAAATTCCTACCTGCGCAAAGAAAACTACGCTCAGGGGTACATACAATTCATGAAAAGGAACGAAAGACAACATTTAAGAATTGCGCATAAAAAATAAAGAAATACTTATACAATACTACATTCAGGTTCAGTAAAATCACAAACACTAGCCTACGTACTCAGTAATGAAGGTAAGGCATTGACAATCTGTTCTTTCTGGGAATAAAAAATCGTGTTGACCACCGCAGGAGGAAGGCTTCCTCCCCCAGAATGAATAACTGTTCGTTCGGTTTGGTTGACTGCGTTAGCATTTAAGAAAATAAAAGGTTGACCAGAACGTAAAGGCCGCACTACGAGACCATCACACTTGTACCGGCTTAACATGGCGTTTCGTGATGCATTTGGGAAATGGTATGTTCTACAAAGAGCGTCATAATATATGTCTAGGCCAATAATTACTTTCACTGCAGGTTTTTTATGTCGTTAAAGCCAACTGTGAAGCAGGAAGACATTTTTCTGGGGCATTCGCTATAGCATCTGATTCTGCAGTCGCTTTTGTCCGCGGGTCGCTCATGGAGTAACATAGTAAACATGAAGAGTGGTCAATGGCTGCCTGTCGCGGCCCAAGGCCGTAGCGTTCCTGCTGTCTGTTAGGTGGCGACCACAAAAAAAATGGCAGCATATCCACGGAGTGAATGATGGGGAGTGGGGCGAAGCATTCGTCCGTTCATTCGTTCTTGCTTCCGTCCGTTCCTGTGTACGTCTGTGTAACCATCCATGCGTCCATCCACCCGTCCGTGCATGCGTCTGTTCGCGCGTCCGTCCATGCGTTCGTCCATGCATCCACGCCTGTGTCCGTTCATGCGTCCATCCTTGCATCTGTCTGTGTGTCCGTTCGTCCATCTATTCAGTACTCCAAGTACCACCATCTCGCATCTTTTGATCATATATTCTCCATATAGAAGCCCCGCCATCCCGCGGACATTTCAAGGACTAATCGGGAGGTGGCACATGCACACTTTCTTACGGCTTGGGCTTCGGGTTTACTTCCCACATTTAACCACTTCGAGTTCATGGTATATACTAGTTCACTGTATTCATGGCTATGCGGCCGAACGCTCGCTAAACGTTTCTAAAACCAAGGAGGTTACACCCAGCGAGTATAACGTAGCAACCCTTTCTTGTCAGATCGTGCTTAATGTACATGCCAATAGCTGCTAATGGGGATCGCAGCGTGCGCGTTACCTAAAGGCCGAATACTCCTATCTCTCATTCCCCCTTAGCAGCCATTAACATTTGCATTGAGCACTATCTTTTATTGTTCAACAACGCACAGTAGATATCTCTTACCGGAATCACCTTCGACGTCAAAATCGTAAGGACCGCTATTTCGGGCATGTGGCACTGGTGGTTACGTACTACAAGGGACGCACAAGCCACGCCATAAGGAGCTTCGCCCCTAAACTGAACGTGTACCGATCGACCACGACGTTGCTATTAAATAACTTACGCTATACAATTATTATTTTCAAGCAATTCGTGGTTAGAATAGTTCTTTAGAAAATAAAAAAAGGCGGTTGCCTGGCTACGGCGATTTCACATGCATCGCTGCTAGGCCTGACCTTACCTGGACGTCCCGTTGACCCTGCATCACCACGGTGCCGTTCTCTCCCACCGGTTACAGCGGTACACACGTCTTACGCATGCAAAGAGAAATGGTAAGCAAATCGAAATAATTTACATTCAAATATTCTACTACATTTGGTCCTAAGGCCGCAAATACATGAACCACGTTTTCTTAAGCGCTTTGCTGTGCCCTCGAGTAAGCGTTCCTGCGCCTACGACAGCGTTGCTGCTACACGCCGAGAAATCCAAGAAATCAACACCTTTCTTTATTTCTTTATTTCTTTCTTTCTTTTTTTTCTTCTTTCTTTCTTTCTTCCTTTTCTTCTTTCTTTCTTTCTTTCTTTCTTTTTTTCTTTCTGTGCCAGTACAGAAAATGGAGCGAAGGCAAAAGGCTAAAAGCCTGACTGACGGCCTTTGCTCCAAATGCAGTGAGGCAGACAGGCTTTCATAAGAGTTTTGCAGCATACCGATGAAAATACAAAAATATAAAAAACACAAAAGGTAAATGATTAAATACAGTAATATATACAACAGTTATAAAGTGTGTTTTTTTCTAGTAAGCAAATATATTGCCACTCTCCATTTCCCAAGTTTTTGTTATCGTCCCAAAACACCACACCATTCTCAGCGCGAACCGCGCCTCCAGTTTTCGAGAAGGTTCCGGACTGTAGTAGATCATTTCGATAAGATCACGCCCACTGTGCGAACGGTACAGATTGTTCTGGAACCTTCGTCGCCGCCAGCGATAACGCTAGAACATTTGACGGCAAAAGTATAAATGCCGACGCGCTTCGCCGCTTGTCAGTTGTTGATCGAAGGCCGACGCTCCGTTCGCCGCTATCAGTCCAAGACTGCTATCTGTGCGAGACTGCTGCTGCAATTGGACTTTCCGTTTGCTGGGCACAGGTTCGCCCAAATAAACAGTTAAATCCCAACACGAAGTCTCCTGTCTTCGGCCACGTCACGACCCCGTGACATCTGGTGGAGGTGCTGCTTCGTTCACGTACCGGACGCCCCCGTCAAGCCGTGAACCCAGCCCACGTCGCGGAGAAGACACCGACGCCAACCAGGAGCAGCGAACAAGCCGCCGACAGCAAGGGCTACCACCAGAATACGGGATTCTAGAAGACAAGGCGGGGAAGACCAAGGTCATGACCGCGACTGCAGCGACAATGATAACTGCCGCATCCCAGCCCACGATGGTCACGCATCAACCCAGGGAACCACCAATTTTCCATGGGTCATCGTTCGAAGACCCGGAGTCCTGGCTAGAAACATACGACCGTGTGGCCGCCCTCAACCACTGGGAAAACGAAGAAAAGCTCCGTCGTGTGTACTTCTACCTGGAAGACACCGCAAGAACCTGGCTAGAGAATCGTGAGTCCACGCTCCGAACGTGGGATGTCATCTGCGGCGCATTTCTGCAAACGTTCGCGAGCGTCGCTTGCAAAGAAAGGGCCGCTGCTCAACTAGAGACCCGAGTTCAGCTACCAATTGAGAAGGTTGGAATTTTCACAGAGGATATGACCCGCCTATTTCGTCACGCTGACCCAGACATGCCTGAGGAGAAGAAAGTTCGTTTCCTCATGCGAGGGGTCAAACAGGAGCTCTTCGCGGGACTAATGAGGAATCCACCGAACACCGTCCAGGAATTTGTATCCGAGGCGACCACCATCGAAAAAACCCTTGACATGCGCACCAGACAGTATAATCGTCGCCTGACTCCAGAATGCGCTGCTGCTCAAACCAGTGACTCCGAAAATCTGCGTGAAAGGATCCGAGCGATCGTGAGGGAAGAGCAGCGCAAACTGTTGCCTTCGGCGCACCCTCAAGTGGATTCGATCGCCGACATTGTGCGAGAAGAAGTTCGGCAATCACTTCGAATTACCCAAACACCGCTGCCCGAGCCAGAAACTATGAGCTACGCCGCTGCAGTGCGCCACAACGCTCCTCCCCGTCCACGCCAAAACGCCGCCCCGTCGCACTTCCGTCGTCGGACACCACCGCCGCCACCACCCCCACCGACGACCTACCGTTCACCAGCGGGCCAGCGCAGTGCGCCGAGGAAAACCGACGTTTGGCGCCCCCCTGACCACCGCCCACTGTGCTACCACTGCGACGAGGCCGGGCACACTTACCGCCTTTGCCAGTACCCACAGATGAGACTGCATGGCTTCGCCATCGATGCACCAAGTCCGCAGCCAGGGGAACGGCCACGTGACATCGCCAACTACCTGAAAGGAACTCAATGGACACCCCGAAGTCCTTCCCGTTCGCCGTCGCCCAGCCGCCGCATGTCACAGCACCCCCGGCAGTCACAGCACCCCCGGCAGCCACCAGTGCTTTCGCCCTCGCCGATTCTGCAGAACCTGCTCAGAGGAACCAAGCCCCTCCCATAGCTTTCGACGTCAATCCCAGACTACCGAACGATAAGCAAGAACAGCTCAAGGCCCTGCTCCTGCAATACGAAGATTGCTTTTCGTCGTCATCGAAAATTCGGCAGACCCCAATCACGAAACATCGCATCATAACCGAAGAAAATGCGAGACCTTTCCGTCAGAGTACGTACAGAGTTTCGACGCGAGAACGTGAAGCCATGAAGAGACAAGTTGATGAAATGCTGCGGGATGACATTATCCAGCCGTTCAAGAGTCCATGGGCATCCCCCGTTGTGTTAGTGAAGAAAAAGGATGGGACCCTACGTTTCTGCGTCGATTATCGCCGCCTGAACAAAATCACAACAAAGGACGTGTATCCTCTCCCACGAATAGACGACGCACTTGATCGGCTTCATAACGCCAAGTACTTTTCGTCAATGAACCTCAAGACTGGCTATTGGCAAATCGAAGTCGATGAAAGAGACCGAGAGAAGACGGCGTTCATAACACCGGACGGTCTCTTCGAGTTTAAGGTGATGCCCTTCGGCCTTTGCTCAGCGCCTGCAACTTTTCAACGCGTTATGGATACAGTACTGGCAGGATTGAAGTGGCAAACTTGCCTTGTGTACTTGGACGACGTCGTCGTGTTTTCTTCGAGTTTCGACGAGCATCTTCGGCGCCTTGAAGCTGTACTTCAAGCCATCAAGACGTCCGGACTCACACTGAAGCCAGAAAAGTGCAGATTTGCGTATGAGGAGCTCTTGTTTCTGGGACACGTTATCAGCAAGTCTGGAGTTCGTCCCGATCCACGGAAAACAGCCGCCATCGCCGACTTCCCGCCGCCCACTGACAAGAAGGCCGTGCGCCGATTTCTGGGCCTGTGCGCCTATTATAGGCGGTTCGTGAAAAATTCGCCCGCATCGCCTATCCTCTCACTAACCTTACCAAGGCCGACGTAGAGTTCAAGTGGGAAACGCCACAGGAACACGCTTTCCAGGAGCTTAAACATCGCCTCCAGACGCCTCCGTTACTTGCCCATTTCGACGAATTCGCCGAGACAGAAATACATACTGACGCAAGCAGCGTAGGTCTTGGCGCCGTTCTTGTGCAGAGGGCTGACGGACTTGAAAGGGTTATTAGTTACGCCAGCCGATCGCTATCCAAAGCAGAAGCAAATTATTCCACAACAGAAAAGGAGTGCCTCGCCATCATCTGGACTACGTCGAAATTTCGCCCCTACCTCTTCGGCAGGCCCTTCAAGGTTGTGAGCGACCACCACGCCTTGTGTTGGCTAGCCACTTCGAAGGACCCTTCAGGTCGCCTCGCACGATGGAGCCTGAGACTTAAGAGTATGACATTACTGTCATTTACAAGTCCGGCAAAAAACACTCTGACGGCGACTGTCTCTCTCGTGCGCCTGTCGACCAACCGCTACCCGACGACCCTGATGACGAGTACTTCTTGGGAACGATAACTACCGACGACTTCGCTGAACGACAGCGGGCCGACCCGGAACTTAAGGCCCTAATAGAATACCTCGAAGGCAGGACCACCGAAGTCCCGAAGGTATTCAAGCACGCACTTGCGTCGTTCTTTCTATGAAACGGTCTTCTACAAAAGAAAAACTTTTCACTGGTTTGAGCTTAGTACCTCCTTGTGGTGCCTTCAGCTCTGCGACCAGAACTCCTGCAGGCCCTGCACGACGATCCGACGGCAGGGCACCTCGGTGTTTCTCGCACGCTCGCGAGGATACAAGAAAGGTACTACTGGCCACGTCTTACCACCGACGTCACTCGTTATGTGAGGACATGCCGGGACTGTCAGCGACGCAAGACACCGCCGACAAGGCCAGCGGGACTTCTGCAGCCAATTGATCCACCTTGCCGACCTTTCCAGCAGATTGGTATGGACCTACTGGGGCCGTTCACGACGTCGACTTTCGAAAACAAGTTGATCGTGGTAGCTACCGACTACCTCACCCGCTACGCCGAGACAAAAGCCCTGCCAAAAAGCAGTGCATGCGAGGTATCTAAGTTCTTCGTCAAAAATATCGTCCTACGTCGCGGCGCTCCGGAGGTCCTTATCACCGACAGAGGAACGGCATTCACTGCCGACTTAACTCAAGCGACCTTGTCATACAGCCAAACAAACCACCGCTGGACGACAGCGTACCACCCACAGACCAACGGCCTCACCGAGCGGCTTAACAAGACGATCGCCGACATGCTGTCAATGTACGTCGATGTCGAACACAAGACGTGGGACGCCATTCTTCCGTATGTGACCTTCGCATACAACACGGCGGTGCAGGAGACGACGCAGATATCTCCATACAAATTGGTCTACGGAAGGAGCCCGGCTCGATGCCATGTTACCCAACGTCACCGACGAAGAAAACCTGGATGTGAGCGAGTACCTTCAACGCGCCGAAGAAGCCCGACAACTTGCGCGTCTCCGTATCAAGAATCAACAGACAACCGACAGCCACCGTTACAACCTTCGACGACGCTTCGCGGAATACCAGCCCGGTGAACATGTTTGGGTGTGGGCGCTGATACGCCGACGTGGACTAAGTGAAAAGCTTCTGCGACGGTACTTCGGACCGTACAGGGTGGTTTGACGTGTTGGCCCACTTGATTACGAGGTTGTCCCCGACAGCATCACGAACTCTCAACGACGCCGATCGCGACCTGAAGTCGTACATGTCGCGCGCCTTAAGCCGTTTCATGCCCATTAACAAACTGAAACAGTGTTTTTTTGTATTATAGTTGTATCGTAATTTATTCATTGTACTTTCTAGCATTATTATTGTACCTTCATCTTTAGTTAAAGCATCGAGACGATGCCTTTTTTTCAGAGGGGGGCAATGCCACGTTCCATTTCCCAAGTTTTTGTTATCGTCCCAAATCACCACACCATTCTCAGCGCGAACCGCACCTGCAGTTTTCGAGAAGGTTCCGGACTGTAGTAGATCATTTCGATAAGATCACGCCCACTGTGCGAACGGTACAGATTGTTCTGGAACCTACGCCGCCGCCAGCGATAACGTTAGAACATTCGACGGCAAGAGTATAAATGCCGACGCGCTTCGCCGCTTGTCAGTTGTTGATCGAAGGCCGATGCCCCGTTCGCCGCTATCAGTCCAAGACTGCTATCTGTGCGAGACTGCTGCTGTAATTGGACTTTCCGTTTACTGGGCACAGGTTCGCCCAAATAAACAGTTAAATCCCAACACGAAGTCTCCTGTCTTCGGCCACGTCACGACCCCGTGACAATATACACAACAATCGTAATGTTTTACGTACCAATTAGACATTAGTAGCGAATTCTGATCGTTACTGCAAAACATATAAGATAGCAATATACACAGGAAATCCTCAGAAAAAGAACACACACAACAAAAAGTATCAGATACTACTTAGGCAAAGAGGAAACAGAACGGTAGTCAAAAAAATTCAATGTTGTGTTCAATCAGTACCATCCTGATCATATGTTTAGAAACTGTACCATTTATATCTAGGAGGCTGTTGATTTTGTTTAAAAACGTGGGTATCTGAAAAGAAGAGTGTTGTCATCCGTAGATCATTTGAGTCTTCGGAGTACTTCTAACGTAAGCACGAAAATTGTACAGAAAACCATGAGAATCCAGCGAATGATAGAGTCTATTGCGTTTTATGTACTGAAATAACTTAAAATAGTAAATCTGGCTTGCTTTGAGGATGCGATAGTTCAAAAATAGCGGTTCTGTCCACAAGTCACGTATAGGACCACGAAAATCTTCAAAAATTCTAAGAACCCTTTTTTGTAGAATAACCAATTTAGAGTAGTTCATTGGTCTTGTAGTCCTCCACACAAGCGCGCAGTAAGAAAGTCGTGAGTAGACGAAGTATAACAAAGGATGTTTTTTAGCCACAGTGGTATGAAAGAATTTAACCTGTGTAAGCAGCCAATATTTTACTTAGTTCTGACCTTAAGTTTGATATATGCTCATTCCGAGATAGGTCTTCTTGAAACCAGACACCTTGGAAATTCTGGCTGTTAACTTGTTCTAATATGTGGCCCTGGTAGGTAATAGTCATATTAAAATTTCTTGGTTTATTCACGGGGACAAACAGCATCTACTTCCTCAAGTTTGCGTTTAGGCACAACTTATTCGGTTTAAACCATGACGAGAGTCGACTAAAAAAAAATATTCACGTTACCTTCAAGATCGACAAGACCATAAAAAAATGTTTGTGTCGTCCGCGTACACTACTAGTTTGGGGCAATCTGGAATGTGGCAAAGATCATCAATATAAATTAAAAATAGGGGGGGGGGGACCCAGAATTGATCTCTGCGGCCCTCCTTTCTCGACCAAGACATAATCTGATTGCACGTTATTTATGCTCAAACATTGGTATCGATTTGCTAGATAGCGTTTCAATGAATCGTGTTGTGATGACGTTTATTGAACCAGAGAAGTCGCAACGATGTCACAACGAATAATGGCCGTATAGCAAGTCTGGCAAAGACGGCCCAGGTTCTCGTGCAATCAGAGCACGGGGTTTTTCGTTCTCTTTGGAAGGCGCTTACGCGTTAGTGCGTATGCTCCACTACAATACCCCCGGGGTGCAGAGTAGCCGTCCTGGCGACTCAGGGAGTAGGCACAATGAGAGGGTCGTAGTAGGGCTTGAGACGGTCGACGTGTACGGTCTCGCGTCCTCGACGGCACAAATCTGGCGACTGTGTTAGGTGCTCGATGATGTAATTCACCGGGGAGGTTGCGTCAATGACACAGTATGGACCATGGTACCGGGCCAGAAATTTAAAAGACAGGCCAGGAACGTGCGGGGGCACCCCAAGCCACACGAGGGAGCCAGTACGAAACGTAGGCGCTATGTGATGAAAGTCGTCATGTCGGGTTTTTTGTAGACATTGAGCCTCACTTGTCATAGACAGGGCCAACTGACGGCAGTCTTCAGCGTATCTGGCGACTTCCCAAAGCGGGGAATACTCCGCTGCATCAGGGCGGTACGGCAGTATGGTATCGAGTGGGTGGGATGGTTCGCGGCCGTACAACAGAAAGAACGGGGGAAAACCGGTAGTCGCTTGTGTCGCGGTGTTGTAAGCGAAGGTAACAAAAGGCAATACAGCATCCCAGTTAGTGTGGTCGGAGGAGGTGTACATCCTCAGCATATCGCCAAGTGTGCGGTTGAACCGTTCAGTGAGACCATTCGTCTGTGGATGGTATGCGGTTGATTTCCGGTGGATGATGTTGCATTCAGCGAGAATAGCTTGGATGACCTCCGACAGGAACACTCGACCCCTATAACTGAGTAATTCCCGTGGAGCCCCGTGGCGGAGAATGAAGATGCGCAGAATGAAGAGTGCAACTTCGTGGGCGGTTGCTGCCGGTAGGGCTGCAGTCTCAGCGTAGCGTGTCAGATGATCGACGCCGACAATAATCCACCGGTTTCCAGAGCGACTATATGGAAGGGGGCCATAGAGATCGATACCCACGCGGTCGAATGGGCGAGCCGGGCATGGTAGTGGCAGTAACATGCCAGTAAGGTGCCGCGGAGTTGTCTTGTTCTGTTGACAAGTGGTGCAAGACTGACCGTATTTCTGCACAAAGCGATACATTCCTCGCCAGTAATACCGTTGGCGCAGCGTTTCGTAGGTTTTCAGGAAACCTGCGTGAGCGCTTTGGGGGTCTGCATGGAAATTCATGCAGAGGTCAGAGCGCATATGAGTTGGGACAGCAAAAAGCCACTTCCGACCACCAGGCATGTAGTTACGGCGATACAGAATGCTGTCTCGCACGGAAAAGTGGGCTGCTTGTCGGCGTAGTGCTCTCGTGGAAGTGACAGCAGACGGATCGGTAAGGTAGTCGCGTAACAATGCAAGGTATGGATCTTTACGCTGCTCCGAAAGCATGTAAGTGGTGTCTATTGGTGACAAAGTGGTAAGAAGGTGTGACAGAGAAGCCACTTCTGGGGTTAATAGCGATCGGGAAAGTGCATCGGCATCCGCATGCTTGCGACCGGAACGATATACTACATGGATGTCGTATTCTTGAAATCGAAGTGCCCAACTTCCCAGGCGTCCGGACTGGTCTTTAAGTGTGGACAGCCAACATAGAGCATGGTGGTCTGTGACCACGTCGAAAGGACGGCCGTAAAGGTACGGGCGAAACTTCGTCAAGGCCTAGATTATAGCCAAACACTCCTTCTCTGTCACGGAGTAATTCAATTCAGCCTTCTTGAGAGCGCGACTTGCATAGGTGACTACGTAGTCGGCTTGGGTGCCCTTTCGTTGTGCCAAAACTGCACCAAGACCGACGCCGCTTGCATCGGTGTGAATTTCTGTGGCAGCAGCGGGGTCGTAGTGACGAAGAATAGGTGGCGAGGTCAGCAGACGGTGCAGCTGGCGAAATGCGTCGTCACATGCAGGTGACCATGCAGATATACCTTTGCTGTTGGAAAGCAGACTCGTCAGAGGTGCGATGATGTACGCGAAGTTGCGCACGAAGCGAAGAAAATAGGAGCAGAGACCGACAAAAGTTCTTAGGGCTTTCAGTGATGTGGGCAACGGGAAGTCAGCGACAGCTCGAAGCTTATCGGTATCCAGCAGAACACCGTCTCTTGTGATGACATGTCCCAAGATGGTTAGTTTTCGTGCTGCGAAGTGACACTTCTTGAAGTTGAGTTATAGACCCGCAAAAGTAAGACATGCCAGAATCTCTTGCAGGCGAACAAGATGTGTTGGGAAATCAGATTAAAAGACTACAATGTCATCAAGGTAACACAAGCAAGGTTTACATTTATGGGCACGCAAGATGGTATTGATCATGCGCTCGAATGTGGCAGGTGCGTTTCAGAGCCCAAATGACATGACTTTGAACTCATATAGGCCATCTGGCGTTACAAAGGCTGTTTTAGGGCAATCACATTCAGCCATTGGCACCTGCCAATACCCAGAACGCAGATGCAAGGATGTAAAGTACTCGGTGCCTTGTAAGCAGTCAAGAGCGTCGTCTATTCGTGGTTGCGGGTAGACATCTTTTTTCGTAATCTTGTTCAAGCGGCGATAGTCCACGCAAAATTGAACGGTGCCATCTTTTTTCTTTACCAGAACCACAAGTGATGACCAAGCGCTCTGAGAAGGCTGTATGACTCCACGTTTAAGTATGTAACCTACTTGCTTCGTAATGACGCGGCGCTCTTTGGCGGAAACGTGATAAGGACGCTGTCGCAGAAGCGAATGTGAGCCGGTGTCAATAGTATGAGTGATAGTCGTGGTGCGGCCCAAAGCAGGTTCTTGAAAGTCGAAAGAACAGCGAAACTTGTTAAGGAGAGCAACAAGTTGCGGCGATGCGAGGGGGAAGGTCCGCGTCAATAGCATTGTCAAAGGCTAACGAACTTGATGGCTCAGATGCATGAGTGATTGCGGCACTGTGACATGGCGTTTCGTCGGGAAGAATAATATCATCGATATGGTCGACAGGTTGCACATATCCCAACGTTTTACCACAAAGTAAGCCAATGGGGTAGTTGCAGTGGTTGGTAACCAGCATTACGGTTAAACCAGACGCAATTGTAAGAATGGCAAATGAAAGAACGATGCTCTTGCGTTCATTAGAAACTGGAGATGGCGTAAACACCACCGTGGCGTCAGGTTGCGCCACACATGAAACGCTTATAGGGACCGAAGCTTCCGGAGGCAAGGTGATGTCGTCGTCAGCGATGAGTTTGCAGAGCAGAGGAGAACAGTCGGGTGGTGGAAATTCACATGTTGGTACAAGGGACACTTCGGCACGGGAACAATGATAGTTTCATGACGTGATAAGAAATCCCAACCGAGGATAAGGTCATGAGAGCAAGATGGCAGAACAAAAAACTGTACGACGTACAAAACGTCTTGGATGACGACGCGCGCCGTACACACAGCCGAGGGATGATTGCGTTGGGCGCTAGCCGTGGACAGCACCATGCCACAGAGAGATGTGGTCACTTTCTTCCGTTTCCGACAAAATTTTGCGTTCATCACAGAAACGGCGGCCGCGGTATCAATTAACGCTAATGTGGCGACTCCCTCAACATCGACATCAACAACATTTTGTGGCGAAAACGGAGGCCTTGGGAATTGCGCACAAGTTGCAGTTCTTGCCTCCGGAACTGCACTGATTAGTTTCCCTCACCAGGAGGTCGTCAACGACGCATAGGGGATGGCGATCGGCGACGAGGGGATGGGAAACGAGCAGTCGATGGGCGGTGATCAAAGTCTGAGTGCCCCTGTTCATATGCAGACGTGGTGGCCTGCAGCGGCGCGTAGGTAGGAGTTCCGAAGTATGCATTTGCAGGTGTGGGGCGACGGCGGCAGAAGCGTGCCATGTGGCCAGGGATGCCACAGGCGAAGCAAATAGGATGATTGTCTTGGGTGCGCCACTCATTAGATCAACGGAAAAAGCGAGATGGGGGCCTGTAAACTGGAGGCGAGGCCGGAGTAGGTGGAGCGGATAAGGCGACTGGATGCGGTGGGGGCCGCACGACCACAGCTGCGTAGCTGAGAGGTGAAGGTGGTACAAGTGATGCGTAGCCGACAGCTGAGAGATTATGTGCTACTGATGTGCAAGAGTAAGGGGCCTGCACTGTAGGGAGGACATCGCAAATGTCAGTGCGTATGGCCTGCTGCAGTGTCGAAGGCTGGCTTGCGGTGGGCGCGTCGCTATGCGGCAGCATGGAGAGCTGTCGGGCGAATTCCTCCCTGATGAAGCCTTTGATCTGGTTGGACAGACTTTCTTGGCGAACGTTGGCATTTGCGAGTGCGACGGCCGAGGTCGAATCCGGCGGTGAGACACTCTGTCGAGCGATGGAACGCTGACGGCGTAATTCATCGAAGCTCTGGCACAGGCTTACGAGGATTGCCACCGAGGTTGGACTTTTCGCTAGCAACATCTGGAATGCGCCATCCTCAATGCCCTTGAGCATCTGCCGAATTTTCTCTTCTTCGGGCATAGATGGATTAACACGCCTGCAGAGGTCAAGCACGTCCTCAATGTAACTAGTAAACGTCTCGCCAAGCTGCTGGGCTCGGTGGCGTAGACGCTGGTCAGGGCGGAGCTTGCGGACCTCTGGTCGGCCGAATGCTTCAGTCACGAGGGTCTTAAAGGAGGACAAGTTGGCGATGGCGGTTTCGCGGTTGGTAAACCAAAGCTTAGCTACGTCTGCCAAGTAAAAAATAACATAGGTGAGCTTAGAGTCGTCGTCCCACTTGTTGCTGGCGCTTACGTGTTCGTACAAGGAGAGCCAGTTCTCGACGTCTGGCTCACCACTGCCGCTGAAGATTGGTGGGTCCTGTTGGCGAGTAGCACCGGGGCATGTAGACGGGACAGCCGGTGGTGCTGGCTGGGCTGGGATGGGCTGGTTGGCGACTGCGTCAGTCATGTTTCGCGGTGGTCTCTCGGGCAACTTGCGAGAGCGGAGCTCCAGGTCTGCTTGGGGATCTCAGCAGCCTCCACCAATGGTGATGACGTTTGTTGAACCAGAGAAGTCGCAACGATGTCCCAACGAATAATGGCCGTACGACAAGTCTGGCAAAGGCGACCGAGGTTCTCGTGCAATCAGAGCACGGGGTTTTTCGTTCTTTTTGGAAGGCGCATACGCGTTAGTGCGTATGCTCCACTACAGTGTGCAAATAATCGTATACCACATGAGCTTAATTTACGCAAGAGGATATCATGACATACGGTATCGAACGCATACGGTTTAAAACCAAGGAATCAGGTTTTATTGTGCAATTAGACATTAAACATTCTGACAACTACTGCTTCAAATGAATACTGGTCAAAACGAGCCTCTGTATACTAACGGGATATAACGAAGCTACAAAAACTCAAACGCACATTCCCTACCTAGCCCCAACAGTGACTAGCCTCAACACGATATCGTGAATTAGCCAGCGCTTTTTTCATACAGGAGAAAAGCTCCACTTATATTCATCAATGTCTCCTTACCTTCATTTATGAGCATTTTGTGCTCACTTGCAATGCATATTTATTCAGGCTTGCGTGTGAAGTGAAAACATGATCCGCATTCCACTTACAGCTAACTCATTCGCCCTTGCCTAGCACGCTTCCTTTCTGCATGGTGTAATCCACCGGAATCTAAATCACTTTGAATCTCCAAATCGTAACGTAACCGTTAGAAAGCTTGGTGAAGTATACTTTCAAATAAGCTTAACCTGAATCCAGCATTTGGAACTAGAACTCCTTAAAGGTTACTATTTCACAACAGAAGTGCAGTTAGAGCTGATTTATTGCAAGACTGGTGAAGTCAAGAACAGAATCAACGAACAGTTTTGAGATATTGCTCTAAGAAGAGTGGAGCTAATATACTGTGGTATATGGCTATGACCTGTGTTTTTTTTCAATGTAAACAAAAAAGCTGAAAGACACCCTTTGCATCTTTATCTTGCGTAGATGCACGTAACGATGGCGAGCGAGGCACAAGTTTTTCTTTACACCACGGCGACCCCACCCCCACAAAGACTGCTGGTATTAGAACGCCGCAGCCCAAGACATGCATTACATACCGCTGGGAGAACGGGACATAGTAATCTTAGAAAACTTTGATAGCTAAAATAACTGGACTTGTTCTTCGTCCCTCTTTCAAAGCAAAGGCCATTTTCCGCAAGAGCACCACAATCCGACTCCTTCCTTAAGAATGGGAAAAACACGCTTGTAGCACGGGAGCGGTGAAATACAATCTGCCCGGAGAATTTTTCGCCATAACACCCGCAACGGTGAGAGTAAAAAAAAAAAACGCGCACTGTGTTCAAAAAGTTGTTAGGATTTCACAAAATTAAATGCTTGCCGCAAATCGCCTATCTGAATCAGCCCCTGTGGGAGCGCTCAAGTAGGGAATACTCACAAATTGGCATCCGCGCTTGAATAATACACGGCACAGCTCACACATCCATATCACACATGGCGCATAATATCCCGAGTACTACGCCCCTCTTTCTTGATTCATGGAACCAATATAAATTCCAAGTAGGTCCGCAATAATCACTGCAGGTGGCGTCCCCACTCCATCAGCGGCCAAAACAAACGCCCCAAGGCAGGCTCGGAACTTTCAATAAGAACGACGCTGCAGCAGCTGTATGAACGCAGTTGCAAAACAACCATGCACACACTATAAACGGACGCGGGGAGCAGCGCAACAGTGCATGCCTCACGATTCTCTTGCGGAAGCGCCATAGTGAAGTGGGCGACACGCAGCTTGAAGTAGCCGCCATGTTAGCCGTTTTCTTTTCGTTGCTTTGCAATCACTGGAGACACACAAAAAAATATCACACGCCTCAAGCCGGGTGCCGGGTTCGCCGGCTCCGACGATTTCCCAAAGAGCTCCCAACGGTCAAGGTTTATTCTGTCATTGGCCGCAGGTGCATGCGATTTTGTGGCATGATTCGTAATAGCCAATAGAGTGACATCGAGACCTCCTCCTCCTATTATTTCCTCCTCTGCGCGCAAGTAAAGAAGAGAGCGGGAGAGAAGAGCAGAACTTATGGGTAGAGCGATACTCTCCTCTCCTCTTCTCCTCCCAAGGAATACTAATCGAACCTGTCGTGAGTGAGTGGTAATGCCCTATTTCTCATTTCACTTTCTGCATCGGCTGGGCGCACGACAGGCACTCTCTTTTTGGCTTCCGATGATGGGCGATAGCTTTCAGTGGTAGCGTGTTAATTGTTTAGCTATCTTGGGTCAGCCGTGCGCCCTAGTGTTGTAGAAAAGTTTGAAAAATGGTGAAATCTACACCCAGAATAGGAAGGTAATCATCCTAAGAATTATGGTTCCGTGTTCAAGCCACACGAATGAAGCATACACAAGAGTAAATTAACTGAGGCACATATATCATTACAAAACCGTAGGCTCAACACCACTGAAGATGGCCTGGAATGAGGAGACAGCTCCACTACGCTCCACTATAATGAGAATAAATGACGTCCACTTTTTCTGAAGATGCATGTAAGATCTACCGAGAAATATCCACCCCGAATTTGACCTCAACGACCGGAAATAAGGAGTGACGGAGTTACAGCGCACCTACGGCCAAGAAGTAGGAGGTCATTGTATGGACGACGACGCCTACACCATCAAACATTGCTATAACCTTGCTGTCGTGGCCAGTGAGAGCTAGATTGTTTTTAAGAGTAATACTCATGGAGTTTTGGTTTTCAAGTTGTTTTCTTTACAGCTTGTCTGATTATTCACGCTGATTCTTGCATCTAGACTCATTGAAGTTAACAGCCTATTTAGCTATAGTAAGACCATGCACCTCTTTGCTCTCTATCTTTCATCCTCCTATACCCCTCCCATGCACAGGGTAGCAAACCGGCTGCCTCGAGGCCGGTTAACCTCCTTGCCATTCTTTTCCTCCCTTTTTTTCTTCACTCCTACTTTATAATATGCAAGTTTTATATGCGACCCTTATCAGGCAGCACTAATCAATCAAGTTTAGTGAGTTGCTAACCGGAAGGTTGCGGGATCGAATACCTGCTGTGGTGGCTACATTTCCGAAGGAGGTGAAAATGTTGTAGGCCCGTGTGCTCAGATTTGGGTGCAAGCTTAAAAAACCCTCGGTGGTCGAAATGTTTGGATCCCTTCAAAAAGGCGTCTCTCACAATCATATGGTGGTTTTGGGACGTTAAACCACACATATCAATCAATCAAAACGAGCGAGTACAAAGAAGAGTGGCTATATTTATTCTTTCAAGATGGCCTCGAACTAATTCTGTGACAGAGAGGTTGCAACAGCTAAACTGACTCCCCCTTTTAGAACACCATCGTGTAGCCAGACTATAATTCTTGTTTTTGCTTTCTCAAACTACATTTAACTTTGATATAGCGCAGTACCTCGTTCCGCAGCCTGTCCAGACCCTACGAAGTGACTACCAAAGCAACTTTTAAATCCCGAAATCTCGTATTAACACATACTCATACTCTTATTTTCCTAAACCATAAAAAACTGTACGGAATTGTGAAACATTAAAAAATTGAAATTCAAAGCTATAGAAAATTTTGTAACTAAATCTTTTTAATGCTACCTTTTTTTCAAAATTTTATTGAGTATACCAAATCACACAAATTTCGTGTAACATGTATTGTGATGCTTAATGTTCTGTGTTGAATGATGTATGGATAATGGAGGTGGTGGAGCAAATTATTGTGACGGAAAATTTTTGTATTTTTTTCGCCTATGCATTGCTTCTTTATGCTTTACATGATAGTTATTACGTCAGCTTTTGTTTACTGTGTATAAGTAATGACACATTGTAGTTTTTAGATATTTTGTATAAGATGTCTGTTCCTAATTCATGTAAACAATGATTAGATTTATGCCCCACCCCTGTAACGGCTCATTCGAGCAATGGTACCTGTAAAAATAAATAAATAAATAAATAATAAATGTTTTACAATATTTAAATTTTTACTGATGTGTTAAAATGTTCGTGTTGACAATGAAAATGCTTGAATATTGTGTACCTTTTTTATGGTTTGCTCGATGCGATGGTGATTTTTCTACATAGCAATGTTATTGCAAAAAAAAAAACAGTACACTACAGTTTGTATAAATAAAAAACGTTATGCATCGATTGCTAAAATTTTCAATAAGGAGGTAATCTGTTACCTAAAAACGCCATTTTTGCTGTTTTATAATTATTTTTAGGTACTGCTATCTGAACAAACACAATTTATTTGTAAATTGGGCGAGCATTTTTGTTTTCAGCAACAACTGCCAACGGGTGAACGTGTTTGCAATAGCCGTGCCCTCAGCCTAATTGACCCTAATAACAGCTAACGAAAGCACTCCCGAATAACGAAAGAAACACCCGACCTTCGCACAAAAATGCTCAAACCAAAACTGAAACCACTGTGGCACAATGGCAAGGCCAGAAAAGGAACCTTGTGACAGTTTAATGCCGGGCGCAAGGAGCGCTAGTGGTCAAGGGGGCGGCGTGGTTTAATAAGAGTGTAAGCTCTTTATGTTTACTATGTTACTCCATGGGGCCGCGCCGACAGACGCTGGTCGCGCCGGTCACGCCTGGCGTTAGACTATACAGTGCTCGCGTGTGTCTAACGTAGCGTCGTTGTGCCCAGCGTGCGCGCGCGTGAATGCTACATTGGAGTATATTGGGTCCTTCATGATGCGCTCGCCGCCGTTTTGCTAGCTCCACGTATACTCCATTTGGTCAATAGATGACAAAATATATGACCGCGGTGCAAACATGATAATCCTGACGTGCGTGTCATATAAGGACATGCCAACATGCCACACTCATAGCGGCCTTGTGGCCGTTTCGCTAGCTTGACATATACCAAATTCGGTATCACGTGATATGAATAGATGACAAAGGTTAACGACACATTCAAACATGATAATCATGACACGTAAGTCATGTAAGGCATTATTTACCTTACCTCATAACATTGTGCTGATATTAAAGTGACATTTTCTCCTTCGTGATTCACATATCTTCGATTTCCTCTATACGTGGGATCTGCCAAGTTTTTTTAATTGACAATCGCACAAGTAAAAACGCTGAGGCTAGAGCAACATTGGTGAGCGCTGCGGATGGTGTCGGCCGTTTGGGGTATCCGCTGGTGCCGTTTAAAGAGCCCAGTACCGTTAAGGGTGGACAGACAGACAAATTAACAGAGAGATAAACCAAAATTTTTGGTTTATCTCTCTGTTGTCTGCGCTCTATGGTGAACAGGGTAGCGCTTGCGTGGATGGCCCGACGCAGTTGACGATGAACGGATACTATTGGGGTCGAAGTCATGCATAGTATCCTGCTTGAGGTTGAGGACAATGCCACGCCGAAATCTGGAACTGCACTCAAATCCCGAACGTGTTGCTTATAGTAGTGGTCCTCCTTGTCTTCACTGAAGTAAGCGTTGAGAATGGTTGAGTTCTACATGAAGCATTGTGTTCGTCTCTCGACAGTCTGCAGGCTGGGCAACTGTCAGATATACGCTGAATGTTGTTTTACTGGTTGTGGTCACTCTCCGTTGGCTGCACGGTTGCTACGTTGAAGCTTGCAGACAAGTGAATCAGGGCACTTTGCCAGACTCTATGGAGCATGCTCCAACGCGATGCTGGTAATGTGCCTCTAAACGTCTTTTGCTCGTTCGAAATCCGCCGTTGCAAGTGCGAGCCACGTCTCTCGCGTTAACCTTTAGTTAGGCAATATCCCGCCTTTCCATATTTTCATTGACAGACTTGTGTAATAGCCGACTGACACCTTTCTGTTCGCAAAAATTGTTTCTAGCCCTTTGGCCTGACAACTCTTTTTGCTCTGTGTACGTCGCCACTTTACACCACAGATGACACTGGAACACTTTTATCATCCCACTACCTGCCTGCCTGTACGACTTTCTATCTATCTATCTATCTATCTATCTATCTATCTATCTATCTATCTATCTATCTATCTATCTATCTATCTATCTATCTATCTATCTATCTATCTATCTATTCGGGTACATCTGTGTGTTGCCTTGATGGCCCCCTTAACTTGGGGTGAACCAAAATTAGTATGTAAGGGTAAGATCCAGTGACAAATATGAGTCGCTTGTCATCACATCAGGAGTGTAACCATTTCGTCGCGTACGTCGTCTTACTTTTTTTTTATTCAGGCACGTGTGGCAGACATCCGTATAAAATGGGTGGGCATGAGCCACAGGATTGGACTGGATAAACTTTTATTTGGTCTTCCAACACACAGATGACTGTGTTGCGGGCAGCTCCCACGTGGGGTCTGAGATGCCAAGCTTCTCAGCTGCCTCGCGGGCTTGGTTATGAGCCACAGGGATAGGATTATGGGCCACAGGTAATTGACAGCTTATGTGAACCAAGGAACGAAGAGAACAGAAATGGGCGACCCAAGCGTGGGAGCTTTATGAAAACTCACATCGGCAGCGTTCATCTGACATATATAAAGAATAAAGGTAGGGGGGCTAGCAGGAATTGAACCAAGTATTTTTCTTGCGAATCAACTATTCTGCCACAGAGGCGCGCTATATCTCTAAACCACTTTGGAAAACTACCCTGTGTATACGTAATGTCGGTGAAACGTTAATTGTAGCTACAGTGCTGGCTATTTGTTTTATTCACATTGCATATGCACTCCTACAGTAGAGACATTACGTCATCCTAATATCCTTTGTATAACTTGAGGCCACTCATTCAGGTTAGTCTGGGTAGCGCTAGCCAGGGCTACCTTTCTCGCAAGCACAAACGCTGCATATATGCCTAGCATTTCTGGTGTTGGTAAAAGCCATGTTGCTGCTGCAATCATTACGTAACAATAACCAGCTTCCTATAAAAAAAGTGTGCGACTTTTCAAGACATATTTTGGCACATCATGTGCACATGCCTTTAATGTCATTCAATAACTCTTATGTCAAGAAGAAAATACCGCGTAGTTATACTACCTCTGCACGCTTCGCATAACACCGATTTTCATGGTGCGTGGGATCCACCTCTCAATTTTAAGGAGTGAATTTGGTTATTTGATACGCCTACAACGCCTATACCGTTTTCATTATTGCACAGGTAGCTCTCCTTCTATGCAACTTGCCCTTATGATGGCGGCTTATGAGTTACTCTAAACACCGCATTCAAGCGCAGTTTGCTAACGCTATGTCATCGGACATTTAGGCTCGTCTTTGTACACATCAACAAGCATATTTGATAAAGCTCAGCACGTGCAACTAGGACTTTTTCTGCACCTGAGGCAAAGGCAGGTGCCACCATAAGTTGTGCGAACGCGCACCATACAGAAGCTGAATTCTAGATTTTGAAAATGCTTTAGGGAATTTCGAAGAACGCCTGTCCTGTAGTTGTACTATATACGAAGACAGAGAAGTTTTAATAGACGTGTGAAAATAAATCGGCTGTTCTGCCTTGTGCGTTAGATAATACAGCCAACCAAAGCTAGGTTAGCGTTATTTATTTTAAAAAACACACCAATGTTGCATGAGCACCTTGTGTTCGTATCAACGCTCTTCAACGACCGCATTTCCAATGGGTGAGTATTGATTGCATTTATTCCTTTTTTTCTGTTTCTTCTTTGTGTGGCTTATTGGGACACTCTTTAGTAACCAGTATAACTTTAGTTGTGCTATGTTGGCAAACTTTGTCGTATTTTCGGTCGCATTCGGTAAAATTTGATCCACTTTTGAAGACGCCTCTAAGTGCCGGGCCTTGTACATGAAGCTCGCACCATGTTGCCGCTGCAATAAAAAGACATGCGTTTAGTGCAGAACGAATACGCGAAACTCAGAACGCGCGAAAACTTAGTTTTGTAGTAAGTGCGTTTATATTAGTGTAATTACGATTTCAAAAATGTAAACAATCAATTCGGGAAAATATTTCAATTTTACATTTCTATTTTTTAGCACCTTAAGCTAGACACTAATATTGGCTTCCCTATACCTCAGTTTCGAAAGGAAAACGTTAACAAATTATAATTTTCATTTTGAAAACAGTGTGGTGTGCCACGGCAGGTTAAGAGTTTGCACCCGTCTCATCGCCCACGTTTCCGAAAATAGCATGAACAACGAATCGAATTTTTCGTGCAGAGTGCATACTGTACACGGCAGTGACTGTTAGTGCACGTGCAGGTCATCTGCGGTAGGTTCAAAGTATTCGGCTGCTGTATTATTTTACTTTTAGGAGGCTGTGCTTATTGCTTTACCTAATGACATCATATGTTACCGTTGATGCATACGGCAGAATAGCGCCATCTCTCAGTGGGTATCCGCCTTAGAGAACGTCCCATGCAGCAAGCTACCTGCTTTTTCCTCGCACCGACTTCGCCATCAGTGTTTTCAGAGCAATTTACCACACTGTGTTTACCAAAGTCACTTGTCGTGTCACTGACTTTTAGTCGATGGATGGCTAATGTGGCATTTTTGTCGTCACAACATGTGCTTTGCTTTAGAAAGGTGTCACAGCTTCGGTCGCGCGGAGCATAACTGCTGTTACGATGCGACTTGGCAAAAGTAAAGAACCAATAGGAGCTCACCTAACCCTCTTCACGCGTATTAGGAACTTGTTGCTAGACGAGTGGCTCAGTTTTTAGCGGTGTGTTCAATTTACCGATAAAAGAAAAGACACAGGTAAGAGATGGCTGGACAGGCACTACTAATGCTGACAGTTGCGCATCTGCACTGCAAGGATGAACACTGTAGTTTGGCCCTATGTGAACTTCGGAAATTTACGTTAGGTTTGATGCAGTAGATAAATGTAGGACTGTAACGAACGTGGAGCTGT
This sequence comes from Rhipicephalus microplus, assembly GCF_013339725.1. Taxonomy (NCBI): domain Eukaryota; kingdom Metazoa; phylum Arthropoda; class Arachnida; order Ixodida; family Ixodidae; genus Rhipicephalus; species Rhipicephalus microplus. Next base: position 102,212,582 of record NC_051174.1, read on the forward strand.
CAAGTGACAAAAAATAAGGAACCTGTTAGGCTACAGAGACACCACAACAAGGTTTTAAATGCAGTTAGTAAAATGGCGCTCCGTTGTTTAGCACATTTTCAGCAGTATATTGGTAAGTTGACTGAAAGTTGGCTAACAGTGCGTGCCGTATGAATAGGCGTGGGAAGTGCTGCTGTGATTATCGTTGTGGGCAGCTTACCTTCCCAACGTTTCCCGTCAATCACGTCATGCGTGCGTGATTGGTATTTGCGTTTTGGCGGGTGCCTGTTCTGCGATAGCCACAGCGAGTGTCGTATGACGGCTGCTCGCTTAACGTAATGGCAGTCTTCCACGCATGACTCCGCTCACTTTGCGCCCTGCTCGCACTCGTCGAACCTCGAATGCTAGGGCTGGCGTCATTCAAAACACTCATGTGAACCCTTGGTCTCGTTCTTTTAGAAATGCCATGGTCCCTAGAGTAGCTCCACGAGGGTAGCGATTCTTTCGGCCCAGGTAGCAACAGCTACCTGCGTTTTCTTCAAGAGACTTTTAATCAGCTCGTTCCGGCTGACCATGAGCAATATTGCGGTTGTGTTTTGGGGGTCGGAAAGCCTCCAGAGTTCCACATTATCTGATTTCTGATGGCTACTTTTTTTGCTACAATATTGTTTCTGTACACGGAAAAAAACTGGGGGGGCATGAAATAACCGGCAGACATATCTCTCCTGGCAACTAAAGTTTATCCAATCAAATATCTCTCCTGGCGTATAGCAGGTGCACGATTACAAAGAGTGAGGACCAGCTAAAGTGTAAGGATGAAAGCGGTGGCAGTCACATGCATTCTTGGAGGTTTTGAAAGGTGGTGGTAGATAAGCCATTCATTTCTGTGTATCGCCTCATGGGCTTCATGAGGAGAATATACGTGCGCAATGCAAACATAAGAGTTTGCTTTGGAACTTACGCTACCACTAGCGATAGCCCTGTAATCTTCGTTGGAACATCAAATGCTGACGTGCTTCACTGCTGGAAAGATTAGCGACGGCTGGTACTCTGTTCCCCACTAATATTCTACAGCAAAAATTGCTCACCTTTTAATCTTTCGGCCACACTTCCACAAACAGAAACAGTTTTTCCTCGAACACATTTGCTGCTACATACATCAGGGTCAGGACCCATGACATTCTACTTCTTATATCAATAATACAAGTTGCTCAAATTTGTAATAGAGGAGCAATGATTCACGGTCATTTCGTTTCTCTTCATACATACTTTGCTGGTTGTCCATGTCGAGCGTCATTAGTTTGCTTACGGCATGATTGAGGCATAACCAGATAACAGAAGCAGGCTAGCATTTCAAAATGCGATGCTCATGAAGCCCTATTACCCTATTGCGATATGATTTGAGGACAAACCTAAGCGTCCTTCCCTTTTTAGGAGTAGTCTAACCTTGTTATGCGCCACGCGTTTTCGAGAAAAGAAGAGACGAGAAAGAAAAGAAGGCAGTATCTCCTGAACAGTATAATAGACGGCGCTGCCTCATAGAAATGCATACAAGCTGCAGTTGAGTGAGGATATTCTATATGGCACTGTACTGCTACTCTCCGATTTGCTGCAGCGCGGGCTGTGTCTGGGTACGCGGACATCGAGTACCTCTATCAGTCTCCTGGATAGTCACCGTACGTGGCGGATAGTTGGTGGGGCATGGACAAAGAAGAGCCACGGGTGCGTTGAAGAAGCTTGCGCTCGGCTCGCTTGGATCGCGTCTCATCGGTGTTACCCACGCGCCGTCTGCATTCTCGAATGTGATCGGACGTAAGGACGCATGCACGGATGGACGGGCACACGGACGGATGTACGGATAACTCAGAATCGCCTCATCATCGCCTCACTCATCATTATTCACTCCGTGGATGGGCTGTGATTTTTATGTTGCTTTAGCAGTCACTTCTAGTGTAATTGGTTCTGAGAATATTGGAAAAAATGGATGTATAAATAACAGAGGGATAATAATAAAAACGAGTTTGCGCTAAACAAATAAAAAGATCATGCCATTTTTCGCTAATGAAAACAATGTGTTGATGTGAAGCAGCCGCTGCTAACGACTACACTCGCGGCGATATGACCCTGGCGCTCATCGTGTCATTGCGCAGAAGAGGAACCAGGGGAGCCCCAGATCGCGCACTGAAAAACTGGTGTTTCCTACTGGAGGATGCCGATTGCCACTAATTGCAGTGAGACACAGAAGACTCTGATTGGACACAGAGACTAGCTGTCCGTTTTGAGTTAACGCCCACGCTGCGAATTTTTATGTTCAAGATTGCGCAGGAGAATTTTGAAAGAGTTTAAAGTTAGGCGAGTGAGTGCTTTGACCTAGAAATCATCATAAGGGCGCAACTAAACACAATACACAAGAAGATGCAGACATAGACAGGCACCTGTCCTCATCTGTATCTTCCTGTGGGTTGTGTTTAGTTGCTCCCTAACGATGGTTTCTATGTCAAGGCGCAGGAGAAATCTTCTACCGGCACTACCTTGGAGTATAGGAAGCAGTGCCTAAATACATGTTGTGGCCAGTGATCGGTTGTGCAGCATGAACAGTCAAATTTTTTCCAATCAAGAAAGTTACTATCAGACGCTACATGCTTCAGCGTTGCGAGCCGAGAGAAGGCAAACATAGGAGAGGAAAACAGCGGGGAGGGGAGCTGCATGGTAAATGATGATGTAAACGCCACGGCGAGAAATGGCTATAGGAGAGGAGGGAGCGAGCGTAGGTTAGCAGATGCTCCCAGCGATGGCGTTGCGAGGCGAGAGAGACGAAAAGCGAGAGCGCGTGGCAAGAGAGAAGTGGAGAGAGTAAGTGCAGCTATTGGAGATGGGAGGAGGAAAGTTACGCATGCGTAGTGTTAGCGGGGACGCTGACGCCGGCTCCGCCAGACATACACCCGAGCAAGAGATGCTCCGCATCCTTCACAATGGGGAAATATAGCTCATCCACTAGTTTCGTGCACCCGTTCCCACGACATCATTGTTAAATGCCACGATTGCCTCAAACTTTTGTTCCTATGCATGCCATGTAAAGTTCCCAAAATTATTCCTCATGTGCCGTAAAGAGAATTATTCAGGCAGACTGTTTGTCTTTTCATGGTAGCCCTTTCAATTTGACGTTGCACCCAGCCGCGGTGGTCTACTGGCTAAGGTACTCGGCTGCTGACCCACAGGTCACGGTATTGAATCCTAGCGGCAGCTCAGATTTGGGCGCATGTTAAAAAGCCTCGGGTGGTCAAAATTTCCGGAGCCCTCCACTACGGCGTCTCTCATAATCATATGAGGTGGTTTTGGGACATTACACCCCACATATAAATCAAATCAACTTTTCTTCACATGTGTAGTTCAAAAAAGAGCAATACGTTAAAAAGCAGCGCTAAAATGACACCTGCTGCTGCTGAAAAACATTTATTTACAGATGTTATTTACAGGGAGGGTGGGAACGGTCCTTAAGGAACTGCCCCGTACAAACACTAGGTGAGCTCCCTCCTACGGGAGCCCATTGGCGTTGGCCGCGGCCCGGGCACGCTCGACCAGGGCTCGTTGGGCCGTCAGGTGAGAGCAGCCGAGCAGGGCTGCCCCCCAGTACTCCCGTGAAGGGTTGGGTAGTGGGGTAAGGTTTGGGGTTTTTTGGCATGCCCACACCATGTGGAAAATGTCAAAGGAATTTTCCTCACAATGCGGGCACTTCCACGTGCAAGCAGGGTCAAAGTGTTTTACGATTGCCGGGCACAATAGAGTTTTAGTATAAAGGCGAAGGAGCATTCGCTCCTCCGCCTTCGTGAGGCCCTTACAGAATTTTGGATAGACGTTATGGCCAAATTGATAAAATTGTGTGACCTCCTTAAAGGTGTTGGCGGGATTGGGTACGAGTTCCGGATCGGTAGGGGACGACGATGGTGCCCGGAGAGTGAGCGTGCGGGCGGCGGCATCGGCCGTCTCATTACCATCGAGGCCCGTGTGAGCCGGAGCCCATATGATCGTTCGGTGCGCGGGGCAACCTAGGTAGCTGCTGTTCTGCAAAATTTTATAAGCACGCTACGGAATGTATCCCTGTTCAATATTGCGACAGGCACCCCTTGAGTCGGTAATGATGACCCTCGAGTCCTGATCTGCGGTCGCTAGTGCGATGGCGATCTCCTCCGCGTGCGTAATGTTATGTGCACGGAATGTGAGTCCGTTTACAACGGTGTTTTGGTGGACGACCGCAGCCGTGTACCAACCACCATGGTGCGGGCCGGAGGCGTCCACGTAGAATAGTCCGAATTTGTGGCCGTAGTGTCGAGCCAAGGCTTCCGCCCACGCGAGGCGTCGGCCACTGTAGTCGTCTCGGGTCATGTTAGCCGGAAGAGGGCGCACGTGCAAGGAGTATCGCCAAACTTCTGGAATCCGTACGCGCTCTTCCGTGTGTATTGAATGATTGATGTGTAGCCGGGCAAGGAGGCCGCGACCCGGCGGTGTTTTAGAGAGTCTAGTATATTGGTTTTCCAAGTGCGCCTCTCTCAGCTCCTTGAAGGTGTTCACCATTCCCAAGCCCAAAAGACGCTGGTTAGAGGTGCTGACAGGAAGGTCGAGGGCGCGCTTGTAGATTTTGCGGAGAATAACTTCGAGTGCATTCCCGTCGGATTTGCGTAGGTGGAAGTATGGAGCCGAGTACAGGACTCGGCTGGTTACGAATGCATGCGCCAGCCGCAAGGCATCTTTACATCGTAACCACCCGCGCTTGTTGGAAACCCGGTGGACCATCCGGCCCACCTGGTCCCCCACCTTACGCGATTTGCCCAATGTTGTGTCTGCTCTGCGAATTTTGTGTATAAAAGCCATAGTACTCTAATCTCATCGCGTTCGGGTATGGGTCCGCTGTGAAGGGAGAGGTCGATTTTTGTGGTGCACTTTGGTGATGGGCGTATGTGCACAAATTCCGATTTGGACGGGGAGCACTGAAGGCCGCAGCGACGGGCTTAGTCATCCACGATGTCCGCCGCTTGCTGCAGGCTTGCCTCCATGTCTCCTGCCGAGCCGTGTGACGCCCATATGGTGATGTCGTCGGCGTACAGCGCATGCTGTATTCCTTCGACTTTCGCCAGCTGAGCGGGGAGTGTCATCATTGCCACATTAAATAGGAGGGGCGAGAGGACCGCTCCCTGCGGAGTCCCTCTCGTGCCTAATCAGTAAGGGCCGTGTTCAGTGTCCTGAATCCGAATGTATGATTGTCGGTCAGTGAGGAATTGTTTAATATAGTCGAAGGTGTTTTGGCCGCAATCCACCTGTGAGAGATGTGTTAGAATAATTTCGTGGGTCACGTTATCGAAGGCCCCCTTCAGATCCAAAGCGAGCACAACTTAGTCGTTCAGGGGATACTCGACTGGATCGAGGATCTCATGGTCAAGCTGAAGCAAGACATCTTGCGTGGACCGGTGTGGGCAGAACCCGACCATGGTGTCTGCAAATGCATTTTTGGTCTCCAGGAACGCGGACAACCTGTCGCGCACCATCGTCTCCATTAGTTTTCCCACACAAGAAGTAAGGTAGATGGGGCGGAGGTTGTCCGTGCTATTGGCTTTGCCCGCTTTGGGTATGAAGGTGACCAGGACGGTCTTCCACTGAATTGGTAGCCTTGTTTTCCCGATCCAAATGGAATTGATGTAGGCAAGGAGCATGGTGTAGGCCGAGTCAGGAAGATTGGCAAGTAATTTCACGGTAATTTTATCCCTTCCCGGCGCCGTTCCTCGCCTCATTGTTGCTAGGGCTGCCTTCAGGTCGTGTAACTGGAACAGTTGATCCAGCTCCGTGTTCTCGGTACCTGCATACGAGTACGCCGGCCCTCGGGAGTCCTGCTGTGTGCATAGATATTGGTCTCGGAGTTTATATGCCGATTTGGCTGTGTCTCCGTCGAAGCTGTGAAATGCTCGTTGCAGATGCTTATGTGTCTCTGTTCGAGTTTGGGTCAGATCAATCAAGGCGCGGAAGAGGCGTCAGGTACTCCAGCTGGACATTTGTTGAGCGGCCGTGTTGCAACGGTTCACCCAGTTTGAGTCAGCGAGCTGGGCCGCGTACTCTGCTGCTTGCTGGGTGAGCTCAGCGATGTGAATTTTAAGCTTTCGGTTGTGTTTTTGCCGGCGCCTTCGGCGGACGAGGCTGCGCCGGGCCTCCCAGAGGTGAAGGAGATGGTTGTCCACCGCCGGAGTCGCCTCGGAGAGTTTAATTTGTGTTTCTGTGGAGCGTAATGAGGAAACCAGTAGCTGAGTCCAAGCATGGTATCCTTGCTCCTCAATGGGTGTCGAATTGGCGTATATTTGCCGAAACGTTGTGTAATCGGGTAATCTTGCCTCTCCGTAGGGTCTTGCCAAAAGATAGGTGCGAATGGTGGTGTTGAGTATGCAGTGGTCGCTGCCGAGGGTCTCCTCAGTGTTGACCCAATCCGCATACTGAATGTTTTTTGTGAGGGTAAGGTCCGGACGTGTGTTTCGGGTCACGGAGTCACCCACGCGAGTTGGGTAGGCAGGGTCGGTGTGAAGAGTTAGGCCCAGCGTGGACATAAGTTCCGCCAATTTACGTCCACGTTTCTCTTCACGTGCATACCCCCAGAGTGTGCTGGGGGCATTAAAATCACCCACGATCACCAGAGGGTCCCTGCCTGCAGCCTTTAAGGCGCGGCTTAAAAGGTCTGCAAATGTAATGTTGCTTAGATTCGGTGAGCAATAAATGTTTAGCACTTGCAGTGGCGGGTCCTGTTTACGCAGTAGAAGGAGTGTCACCATCACGTACTAGAAAGCTGGCTTAAGGTCGAGATCAACTAGGTTGGCCGTATAATTTTTGTGCACGCAGATACAAGATAAAGGGTCCTGCTGAGACGTAGTATAGTTTGTGAGTGTGGCAGCACTCCCTGGTTCCTGGAGGGCTACCACAGCAGGAAGGTTTTGAAATGCTGCGAGGAAAAGCCGGAGGTTGGTGCGCTTAGTGTGAGCCTTAAAGCCCTGACAATTCCACGGGGTGATTTGGATGGGAGTGGCCGTATTGGATCGTGGGGACTTCCGAATTCTAAGGGTGCCCGCCATGGTCAGTAGAGTTAACGAGCGATTGCGGTGGCGGTGCTCCCGAGCCAGCACTCGCATGGAGGGGGATGTCCTCGATTCCGGAGGCGGAGCAGCTGTCATCATCCTCAAATACGATCTGTCGTCGAAGCGTTTTAAAATACCGGCCGGACATGTCCTTAATTGGGCCGGCTCGTTTGGTGAAACGCGCAACTTGTTGGGCTATCAGGGTTGGAATGGTTTGTGTCATTTTAGCAATGGCGGCATTTACAGCCACTGAGATTTGGGTTTCGAGGACAGTTATACGGCTGTTCATACGGACCTCAAGGGTGTTCACACAAGCCTCGAGTGCGGCAACCGCGTCCGCTGCCGCCGTCCCGGTCTCATTCTTCATTCTCTCTACTGCGGGGGGAGGAGGAGAGAAGACTAGTTGCGTCTGTTTGGCCTCGGCTGCCGCTAGTCTTTTCTGTAATGCTTCGATTTGTGCCTGAAGTTTGGCAATAATAATGTGGTCGGCGTTGCGCGGTGAAGAGGGGATGATAAGGGGGGATCGGGAGGCAGCCCTACCCGTACCACCCACCTGGTTTCCGTTTTTGACGGCGTTGGCTCATGGCCCAGCTTCGCCGCATGGTCGCGACGTCGGCTGCTTTTCGGTTCCTCCAATAGGGGAAGCAGGCTTGTCTGTCTTGGCGACTTCCCGGCGTGGTGGCTCACTGGGAGTCTGATCTTTGCGTCGTTTCTTGGACGCCCTTTTGGACTTTTCGCCCTGTTGTGCAGCCACCTTGGAATTACGGTACTTGGCCGTACATGCTCGAGAGTTTGTGGCGTGTGCTCCACCGCACGCAGAACATACGGGTACACATTCATGCGGGGCCCGCACCCCCTCCTCCACAAGCGGAACCTGCTGTCCACACAGGCCACACGTATCTGGTCGTGGGTTGGGACAAGTGTCCATCCGATGGCCGACGACACCGCACTTGCCGCAGGCCGGGATCGCCTGGTAGTAGGGTTTGACAGGGATCAGCATTGTGTCGTAGTGAACAAAGCGTGGCTTCTCCTTGCCGGCGTAGGTTACACGCGCCTTGTTCGATGTGCCAAATTTACGCACCTCGACGATGGTGCCTGACCTCCAGCGTACGCTCTCTCGGAGCGTCTCCGTCGTATCTGTGTTGCGGACTACAATGACTCCGTGGCAGACATTGCTACCATCTTGTCGCAGGTACCCGTTGAGCAGAGCCTGCCTGTGCTCGATGTTTACCGCGAAGTCCCCGATGATTTTGTCTGCCGTGTCAGGGTCCGGGGTGTGAATCACGATCAAATTTTGCTCTCTCGATGGAATAACTGTCAGCGTCTCAGCTCGCTTGGGCCCGAGGTATGCCTTAAACGCGGTCCCGTACCAGTTCTCTGAGAAAGCATCATGCAATGAGATGCACTCTCGCGGCTTTACAACTATTACATAGTCGTCCGGACTCAGTTTCGGAAACGGGCGGGGCTTCCATTTGGTGAGAAACTTGCCCTTGCGTCCCGCAGCGCGCGAAGCGGGAGGCTGCGTCTTGTCAACTGGCGTGCCGGATGCCGGGGCAGCGGCGGACGCCGCCTTCTTGGCGTTGGCTTGCGAGCGGCGTTCCACGCGTCGTTGGGAGCTTGGCTCCGAAGCCTCGGTGAAGAAGCAGAGTTTGGCGTTTTGGAAGTCGTAATCGTCTACCACGTCATGGCATGTGGGTCGTATCCACGCTGCATGAGAGTAGCGTCCATGTTGCCTCGGAAACCCGGTCCCACGCCGCCGGGCGTCGGCGTCGCCGTTTGGCTTAACGGCGTCGCCAACGTGGTCGGGTGATGATCGGCCGTAAAGTTGTTCAAAACCGGCCCACCTAGATGACAATGGTATCCACGTGTTGCCTGTGAGTTGCCAAAACGATTGATGCTGGTCTTGACGGGGTACTGCGAAGTTGCCCGTGGTGCCAGCCGAAAATCAGCGGAGCCGTCAAGACATAGCTGCAAATGACTTGGATATAACCTTAAAATTGAAGAAATTTACAAAGAATTGAGCAAAATATTTTATTGGAAGATGTAAATTAGGGAGGTCAGTGTGTACGGAATATGTTTTTATGAAATAAAAGTTGTCTCTTAACTGTGTACTTTGGATTAACCTTAACGTGGTACTAAGCCCAAATACTTAAATTTATGGCGAGAAATTTTTCCAAACGTTCAACAATTTTCTCAGTTCATGGTATATTATCAATGATAACTTTGTTAGTTCTACATAAATCATTAAGGAACTTTGAAGTTCTACCGTGCAATATCAGCATAGTCTAAAAGCAGATAAGAGCTGTAATATCAAAACGTGTACTTGCCGTCTTCTTCGACCATAATACGAACAAGAAAAATAGCACACCAATAATATTTATTATAGTATCTCAGCTCCTTTGTGACATGAGTGCCTGAAAAATGCCACTGAATTATGACCAAGTACGATTCTAAAACCACATTTATGACTGTGACAAACTAGTTGTCTAACTATTTCGGTACCTGCACCAAAATAAAAAATGCATTCTATAGAAATGCTCAATCAGTATGAGAACAAGTTTGTTTCACAAGAAAGAAAGCGCATTCGAAAATATTTTTGAGTTAAGGAAGCTTTGTGATGTGCATATAGTTGAGGCCACTTTTATTGCTCATGATTAGCACACGATGGTGTCTGACAACAAACGATGCAGAAAAATCTGCCAGATTTGACAAAGCCTTTCTGCAATAATGGCTATGGTGTTTAAAATCTATGGCTGCGGTGTGTTGGTTGCCTCGGAATTTCAGCTGCTGAAAGGTGACACTTTTTAGATCGAAGATCCTCAAACCGTGGATTATGGGTCTGCGATGTATGTAACAGTAGTCGTAGTAGTAGCAGCATGTAGCCACCTCTACGGCTGAACTAGAGGTGCGGCACGCGTGCACTGTTTTTGATTATGGAGGAAACCCATGCCCATCTATTAAAAACTTAAAATATTGTTGTTTCAGACGAAATACCCCTCAGAGACGACTATCGGTGACAATATGTAATAATTTTGCTTTGAATTTTATGTTTACTAAAAAAACTTGTAACAGATTTGTGCACTTTTACCACTATCTGGCCGGAAGAGGTTGCCATGTTAAACTCGCTGGGCGTAACCTGCTTGGTTTTAGCAAAGTTAAGCGAGGGTTGGGACGCAGTGCCATGAACTAGCGGTGGTGAAAGGTGGCAGCTAGGCACGAAGCGCAGGCCGTAATAGAGTGCGCGCAGGCACTCTTCTAGTTCGGCCGTGCCACCTCTCGTTTAATCTTTGCAAGACTGCTAGATTGTGGTACTTCTGTATGATGAATATATGATTAAATGATGCGAGATAGTGGTACTTGGTGTATTCACTAGATAGATGGATGGATGAACGGACGCACGGATAGACGAAGGAATGGACAAACAGGCAGACACATGGACGAACAAACACACAGACGGATGGACAGACGCAAAGGTGGACGGACAGACAGACGCACGGATTTAATGCATGGACGGACAGCGCAGGGAAGAACGGGTGGACGGAGGTATGGATTTGCGCACGGACGGAAGGATGGATGGACGCAAAGATGGATGCGCAGATGAATGGACGCATACACGTATGGACGGACGCACAGACGGATAAACCCAAGGACGAACGAATGGTCGCACAGACGGACGCATGGACGGGCGGAAACAAGAACGACTGAACGAACGGAAGCTTGGATGAACTGACGAATGATTCGACCCAGCCATCACCATTCACTGCGTAAATAAGCTGTGATTTTTTTCATTTATACCACAAACATATATGTAAAAGGTAAGGTCGTCCTTTGAGTTAATAAGTGCTTGCAAGCAAGAAAGCAACGGCTGATTGATTGATATATAGAGTTCAACGTCCCAAAACCACCATACGATTATGAGAGATGCCGTAGTGGAGGGCTCCAAAAAGTTCGACTACCTGAGGTTTTTTTAAAAGAACAATGAAGTCAAGCAACACGTTACGTCAGAGTGAAAGCTAAATAAATGTACGACAACATGGAAAACGACAATTAATACGAGCATCAGCGCCCTACTTATTGAGAAAAAAAAGTAAATCCACAAGAATACATGCGCCGCACGAGAACATTCTCAAAATGATCCCTATGTCGTAAGACAAACCGTCACAATTAATCACTAGTAATCGATCTAACTGCACTAAATACAGAACTTTCTATGCATCAAGAGACACAATAAAATGGCATTCTCTTCACTTCTGTTTCATTCATAGAAAAAAAAAACTGCCAGACGTTACTAACGGGTTGGGCAAGTGTTTCATAAATTCAGTTTTCACGTGGTAACACTAGACAGGTTGTGCCATCTAGCAGGCCCCAGTTGAACCAAAACACGTCTGTCATCTCTGAGCCAGTAGCAGGATGTTGGTCAATGGTCGCTGGTCAAGCCCGTTACCGTGGTCCACAATATTGTTGAGCTGCCACGCAAGGGTTTTAGAACACCACACGCGTTGTAGAATAGCATGGCTTCTACACGCTACGGGTCACGCGCTTTTAGCGTTGAATTTGTTAGATGCTGTAACAACTTTATCGCCCAAAAAACCAGACAAGCTATTGCGTCTGCAGTCGGAGCCATGAATACCGAGTAGTTTTTCCCCGTGAAAACTTTGTGCCAGGAATATGGTATATTTCAAAGTGGAACGACGCGAGTGTATTTTCGTAGAACTCACTGATCTTGTTCTTTGCAGGATATAATGAAGACATCTTCTATGGAAAGAGGGGCGCGAACAATGTGCTAGAGCGAGCGATGGATGGACGGACGGACGTACAGACAGAGACACGGACGAACGGAAGCACGGACAGAAGGAATCACGGTAGCACGGACGCATGGGCGGATGGAAGCATTGACCGACAGAAGCACGGACAAAGGGAAGCACGGACAGACGGAAGCTTGAAGTGGCGCAAGCACGGACGGACGCTTCGCCTCACTCATCATCATTCACTCCATGGATATGTTGTGATCTTTTTCGAACCCCGCCTATTTACCGTTTACTGGAAGATTAACTAAATTGTTGACCTCCACTAACTTTTTTTAGTTTTTCACGAACCATCAATAGTATTGTTTTGTTGATTCTGTGGTGGTTCTAAAGAAAAATTAGATCATAAAAAATTGTTTCCACTGTCTTCGTATTTGTTACCTTGCCAGTTAAACAGTTCATCGCACAGGAAGTGAGAGGTGGATGGAGAATGCGACTGCGAATGAATGTGAACCGCGCCAATCCAAAACATCGTAATCAGCGTCATCTTTATGATGCATAGTGCCAAGCTTGCATCGTTATGTGCGTGATCTTCATCGGCACCGTGAGTATGGACAACGAAGAACAAATAAAAGAGCAACAAAAGACTACAAATAGATAAACAAGTGGAAAACAATTAAAGAGAGAAAAAAGAGATATAAGGAAGAAGAGAAGAAAAGAGATAAAGTAGGTAGGTAAAAAGGCAGTTTACTTGCTGAGCCACTGATCAGCTCTTGATTTTTACTAGCCAATCTAACATTTACTATTTAGATAATACACTGTAATGATTTGACATTCAGAAGAATTTCATACTACGATTACACCTCAGATATTCAACAAATTCTATTATTTTTCTTCTTTTCCTTTTTTTCACATTGTGTCAAAATAATTTCACAGTCGAAACAAAGGAATCCTGTTCCTCCAGCCTGGATAACCTAAAGGTATTGACTTGCATTAACCACCGGCTTCTTGGCCAATCCCCCTTAGTGGGTGAGAGCCATAAAAGAAAGAATCAATCAAGCAAGCAAGCAAGCAAGCAGACACAGCTTCATGCTGCATTTACTAGGCTTAACTGCTCTTCCGTGTGGTAAAGTGTTCATGTCTAGATTCAAGTTCTTATTATGAGAATGTAAAGGGAAAATTGAAAGTTGTGATAATAATGTGAATAACAAGGTTCCATGTGCTCAAGCTGACGTTCCTACGAGTGGAGTTGTCTTCCTGAAGGCCTGTTGTCTTGGGGAAAACAAGAACACTTGTGTAAACATCAGTCAGAGCGCACAACTCCTATTTACGCGTTTTGATTTCTTTAGGTTATGACTCGCTGACACACTTAGAATAGACACCTAGGTGTGATGTTTCTTCAGGATTCATCCACCCAGTGTGAAGTTGCCTTAGTTTTTACATTGTTGCTGCACCCATGACAGAACTTTTAAAGCCAGTTGGGGCGATTTTCGAATCACTATTAGATGGCTACATAACATCAAAATAAATTTATTGCTTGGTTGCTTGTGACTGCTTGATTGACATTGTGAATTTTTTTTACAACGGTGCGTGGGAGCACTGCGTGAATTCCCAATCTACAATGTCTGTGTTTACTGCATGCTGTTTTGTCTTCATTGTTCGCTTCCAACTCCGCACGTTCAATAGCAAGTTTTAGTAATGGAATACTGTTTTCTTTACCATTCCAGTCTGTCATTTCCATTCTGGGCGGATACTGCAGTAGTTGAGCCTCCACCGTCTTTTTATGCCTGAAAATACGCACGGACAAGTGAAGTAAGCACAATAGTCATGTTGCCCTAGTTGCCAACATGAGCGTCCAAGCATGTTCGAATTTGCTCTCAAGAATTTTCAATACATCTAACACCGAAGCACTAACGTTTTGCGATAGAGAATAGAATTCAAGCGCAAGTGTGATGAAAGGACACACAGGTCACGTTTTATGGGTGATGCGTAAACATAAAGGACTTGAATCGGCAAACCGAAACATAAACTGAGGAGTGGAGGGCAAGTGGAGCGGGGTGGGGGACCGCAAACATTAAAATGATATAGAAAGTAGCGTGTGTGGTCGTACATTGTGCTCGCTTAAATAGAACAAACTATTTTTTTCTTTCTCTCTCTCTTGAATTTGTTTTTAAAAATCCGCTGTCAGATGTTTAGAAAAAGTATTTACACTAGGTACAAATATGAAAGTATGCGTGATGAATCAGTATCCAGGACATCCCGGACGTTTTCACACCTCATCACATCGCCAAACTGGTACTTAGTCACTCGCTTTTGTGCTTAATATCGGTGCTCTCTGCTTTATAGTGCCAAATCCTTAGTAGTGGAACGATACACGTCGTCATGGTAAAGAAGTAAATGAGTGCACTATGAAGTAGGCGCACGAACACATGACAGCAGAGGTCTTGCACGCTTCTGTGATAAGGCTTTTTTATCCAAAACATCATCGTCACTATCATGTGAACAATAAGCCAGAATCATGAAATACCACATCTGTACACGTAATGCAGTTAAACACATCAAGTACAACGTACGAGCAAAAAGAAAAATAATAAAGAGTAGAAAAAATAAACAATCGTACTTTGTTGTATTATTCACACAAAAAGATCAAGTGAACCTTCATTTAAACATAACAACAACAACAATGACCGTAACAAAGTGTCATGCTCATGCTTTTTACGTCACCAAGAGCACATACACTGTCATATTCCAGACGGCCTGGTAGAGCAAAGTGACGCTGTTGTCAGTTAAATTTCTCGTTCTATAAAATATGCATGTGGCTTTACAGCTCTCGTAGAATTGTGGTTCAGATGCTGCGAATATCCAGATCCTACGGCTCGTGTGAAGAAACTGAAAATAAAAAAATTTCTTTAAGTTACTGAGCATTGTTTGGGTAAACCTTATCGAAAAAGGTGCCTGCTCATCAACCGCCCCCAGACTGTAGTAAAGAACTGCAGCTTGTGTGTGCGCCTGTCTGAGAGAGCTAAGGGAAAGTAAGAAATTTAACATTATATTGTCCGTGTTTGGTCGAGCAACTAAAACACAGATACAACTTTAGTTCAATCTTCCCGGTGCTGCATGGCAGAAATTAGTGCTAATTATGTGAATTAAAAACGAGAAGTACAAGAACGCTGCTATGAATGAGGACAAACGCCTTTCCTTGACTAGTAACATTATCTATAGAGATGTCTGCAATTTCGATGGCTTAGAGATTATTCTGCGCCGTCGGCGATGTTTTCCACAATTGTAATTAGAACTCCTCTGAATTACGTCTTGACAGATTGCTCAGTGTACAAGAGACAAAGAAGATACATAGTAGCTATTGTATGTGGCCGACGAAAGAACACAAATACCACCGCGTCTTTGGTCCGATTGGCTTGGTAATACGCATGAAGCTATGAACACTCGTTTTCAGAAAGTAAAAATACTAAGGTTAAAGCTCCCAGTGGGAGCAGTCACTAGATAAAGAGGGGAGCTTTAGTTAGAAAAAAGGAGGTTACCCTGCAGGAGAGCACCCCAACGCCTCCTACTCTATTAAATGAGCTATAGTCGGTTACCACAATGGACACCGTCCACCCAGGCGTGCGTTGGGGAAACGTGTTACACAATATAAAGTACTTGGTACACTACTACGGGAGAGCAGAAAGCCGTCCCAATTAGCGAAGGGGATAGGAAAAACGATCATAACCCACCAAATTGAAATTGCCTCTTTACGTAAAATGAAGACATTTCACACATTTTTTTTAAACATTACTTGGTCGTAGAGGTACTTGTTCATTTGAATAGTTTTTGGTCTAAAAAAATTACTTCTTGGCAAATTTCATGAAAACTTCCACCTTTATTCTTCAGCCAAACGTAACGTTTTAAATAGTAACAACAAACTTTTAAGTTATATTGCGTAGTATTTGCGTTATCAGTGAAGAATTGCTTATGGTTTGAACGAAAATTGCCGATTGTTCCTGTGTTGCACAGGTAATTTAAAGGTGCGCTGCAGTACTTGGGCGGCGCGTATATTTATTCTTGCGCTGTAACCGACTGTAGTGAAGTCGGAATACACAATGAGATGAGCCCTGCAGTGCAGATTTTGGAACACCATGTAGTACATGTTGCAAATAAGCAAAAGAAAAGGTGGTGAATAAAATCGCCACAAGATGTTTCCAAGAGACTTGTAATTTGTACGAGACCGAATAACACTTGACGGAGAAGGATAAATAGCGTGATCCGCATTACAGGACGACAGAGACCGACAAAGCGCTTACTTTCAACCTGAGCTTCATTAAGTAAAAGATAGTACACTAAAAGCTCCTTAACGCGTATTTCATCTATTAGGCAAAACTGATGAATTACTTAACTGCTCGGTAATAAATAAACGGAAAAATTCGGCAGATCCCATGTACCTTGGAATCAACGTTATGCGAAGTATGCGGATGGAAAGTGACCAGGTTGCAATTTTTTTAGCAACACGTCATAAATGACGCTAAATTTATGTACCAATGTTCCACACACAGACATAACTTGAAGGGTCGCAGACGTGTATATAACCAGTTGTTCTCACTTGCGCATTGATGCCAACGGAAACATGCGTATTAGAAACACCAGAAGCTGATATGAAGCACTGATGCTCGCGAGGATGCTGGCCCTGGACACTACTACACAAATCAGCTTCTGCACACCGCAAATAACCACAATTGACGTTAGCTCGACGTTACGGCTGTATTAAAGGAGAACATATGCAATGTTCATAAAATTTAGTAGGTAGCACTGCAAGCACTATTGACGTTTCACAAAGATTGGCGTCTATTTGAAACGTAGTCTCGAGACCTGGCGTAAATCTGTGGTAAAATGCCTTGCTGCCACGCAGAATGAACAGGTACACTAACACACACCTCGTTGTAATCTCCACTTCGTTATGTATAGATTATATGTCTAACAAAATCATACTTGACATGGTATACGTACTTTTATGTATTTTATGTATTGTATACATGCAATCCGTTGTTTGCATGGAACAATGCTGCAAGATACTGCAAATGACTTTTCACAAATAGGTTTCCTCCTTATATTTTGTTTCGATTTTTTTCTCTTTTTTTCTTGTATGATTGAAGTGTACTTATAAAATATCTGCTTTGTTAACACAATCTGTTCCTTTAAATGCATATTTATTTAGACCACCTACTAGCCAGTGGCTATGGGTCTAACCAGTGTTGTGTATTTTCATGTAATAAGAGAACTTGAAATAAAATAAAATGAAATGAATGAATGCTTAAGTTCGATTACAGCTGGGACCCTGACATTTATATTTTGCATTCATCGGGTCGACACAATCGATGTCGGGTATTCCTTAATAACGCTCACGGTTTAAAATTACACACGTGTCTCCTCGTTGTTCCTGTGTAGGTGTTAAGTTTCAATCACCTGTGCTGCATACCCATGTACTAATGACACATAGGCGCCCGCGGGTATGTGCACTGTCTGGCGGGAAGTGCTTGACGACGTACGCGGTAGAATATTGATATTATTCATGTTTTCAACAGCGCGTCATATTTGTCACACCATCTTACCCTCCCATGCTAGTTTTGGTTCACGTCACAATAAGGGGGTGAGCACGATAACGCCCAAACGTAAGCGGATAGATAGATAGATAGATAGATAGATAGATAGATAGATAGATAGATAGATAGATAGATAGATAGATAGATAGATATATAGATAGATAGATAGATAGATAGATAGATAGATAGATAGATAGATAGATAGATAGATTAATTGATTGATTTGTAAGGTTTAACATCCCAAAACCACCATTTGATTATGAGAGACGCCGTAGTGGAGGGCTCCGGAAATTTTGACCACCTGGGGTTCTTTAACGTGCACCCAAATCTGAGCACACGGGCCTAAAACATTTCCGCCTCCATCGGAAATGCTGCTTCCGCAGCCGGGATTCGAACCCGCGACTTGCGGGTCAGCAGCCGAGTACCTTAGCCACTAAACCACCGTGGCGGGGCTAGATAGATAGATAGATAGATAGATAGATAGATAGATAGATAGATAGATAGATAGATAGATAGATAGATAGATAGATAGATAGATAGATAGATACGCTCAAGGTCACTGAAGTTCGCTAAGAAATACTTCGCATTTAAAACTTGGATAATCTCTGCCAACAAATCGGCATCACGAAACAGTTAAATGCGCCTTCATGCTGTCAGTTGAGCGTTTATTGCACACTTTTTTACACAAAGGCAAAGAGATAAAAAACACAGCAACAAATTGTCATTTCACGCGAGGGATGGCAGGTAACTTAGCACATGCGGTGAATTTCAAGCCGACAGCACACCCTAATATGGGATACACAAGACGAGCGTGGACCGACAACTGTCACAGCTCGACACTCAAACTGGGTCGCTCAATCAGAAGGACGCACTACACGAACGCAAAATTACACAAAAAAAGGGTGCAAAGAAATGTAAAAAAATCTTGCTTCTTAAGTGAGCAGTGCGCTCAATTTATAAATTTGGCCACGGCGCTGACCGAACTGGTTTTCGTGCTTTTTTATTGTGTTAGCAATTACACAGGCAATGTCGGCTGGATTTCGCCGCCGGCGTCGGGGTCGATGTCATGAACCGTATATGTATACGGATATATCCTCCTGGCTTCCGGGTTGGATTTTGGTCCACGGAATTTCCTGAAACTTTCACAACTGGGTGTGTAGATGACGAAGATAAAAAGTGAAGCTTATTATTTCCGTGATGTTTGCGCTTTTGGTATGGCGTGATGTCCAACTAATTGGATGCTGAAACTTAATTAAAGCGTTAAGTAGTGGGCCTGAAGCAACGCAAAGCAAGGTTACTGAAGAAAATTGTGACAAATTCCGGAATAACTGCAAGCTATTATTCAAAATGTAACAAATAATAAAAAACCAACAGAAAAGTGGACCTTAACTTTCGCCGTTTAACTTCTAGAAGATTGCCCTGTTGAACGCCACCATGTTTTCTTCTTTGTTTCGCGATCTCCTGGCGCAATTTTGACAAAACTTCATGGAGGGCGCCAGTAGATGTCCAAAATATTGGACAAGTGGTTTTTGAGGAAGAAAACATGCTGAGTTCTTTGTAGTGATGGGGTATTTCATGTCCAATATTTTGGACAAATCCCCATAGCTGGAACTCAGGAGGATATATCGGTATGAAAACGCAACAAAAAACAAAAAAAATACTCTAGCATGCGGAATCGAACGCGGGACCTCCGCGTCGTGAATTCGAGGCGTTAACCACTGAGCCACCTTTTTTTTCTTTATTCACTTAACCACTGAGCTACCGAACAGCTTCTTTTTTATTGCTTAGCATATCAAGACTGTTCACATCTTTACATATTGGTCAAAATACACGTACGCAAATGAATACACCTACAAAATTCATTGAAGTACCGTCAGTTCATAGCTTACTATTGATCAATACTTCGGCATTCGTAACGTTGTCTCAAAGGGTCACTCACCAGACCCCATACCAAATTTTAGATATACCGCGGAAGTTCTTGGGTGTTCATCGAGGAACAATTTGCCACAAAATCTTTTTGAATGGGTTCAATACGAGCTGAGAAAACTGTATTTTTTTTGAGCTGCGCAAAACAAGGATGAGAGGAGGCGAGCTCGAAACCCTTGCCGCTCCTCCGCGTAGCCTTCGCTAGCCAAATCTCTTCAGAACCCTCTCCATCATTCGATCTGGAGGTCACGTGTGCATGACGTACCCGAATTGGCCAACTCTCGTGCACGCAACTGGTTTTTTTTAGGCGCGAAGCTTTTTATAGCGGCACCTGTTCGTCCCTCGTAGCCGTTGTAGTATGTAACAAGTATAACATTTCGACCTCCAAGGTGGTGCCGGTGAGAGATCTCTTCTGTGCGTTGTTGAACAATAAAAGATAGTGCTCATTGTACATGCCAATGGCTGCTAATAAGAAATGATAGACAGTAGTATTCGGCTTATGGTTAATGTGCACACTGCACTTCCTATTAGCAGCCATTGGCATGTACATTCAGCACTATCTTACAAGAAAGGGTTGCTACGTTATACTCGCTGGGTGTAACCTTCTTAGTTTTAGAAAGGTTTAGCGAGCGTTGAGCCGCAGTGCCATGAATACAATGAACTAGTATATACCATGAATGAGCTCGAGGTGGTAAAAGGTGGAAAGTAGATACGAAGCGCAAGCCGTAAGAAAGTAAAAGCATAATTCTCCTGTCCCTCATTTCCCATTAGCAGCCACTGGAATGTACATTAAGCACTATCTGATAGGAAAAGGTTGCTACGTTATACTCGCTGGGCGCAACCTCCTTGGTTTTAGAAAGGTTTAGCGAGCGTTGGGCCGCAGTGCCATGAATACAGTGAACTAGTTTATACCATGAACTCGAGGTGGTTAAAGGTGGGAAGTAGACCCGAAGAGCAAGCCGTAAGAAAGTGTGCGTGTGCCACCTCTCGTTTAGTCCTTGGAATGTCCGCTGGATGGCGGTGCTACTATATGTAGGAATATATGATGAAAAATGCGAGGTGGTGGTACTTGGAGTGTTGAATAGATGGACGAACACGCACACATACAGATGCATGGATGGACGCATGAACGGACGCAGGGGCGGAGGCATGGACGAACGCAGGGACGGACGCACGAACAGATGCACGCACGCACGGATGGGCGGATGGACGCATGGGCGGTCACACAGACCGACGCATGGACGGACGGAACCAAGAACAAATGAATGGAAGAATGCTTCGCCCCACTCTCCATCATTCACTCCATGAATATGCTACCAATTTTTTTGACCAGCTTTCTTTTGAGGTTTACTGCCTGTTTCTGCAGGATGGCTTGGAAACGCTGGCTTAGACGTGGTAGAATAGAAGAGCACAGTGAGTGCTCGAACGCGTAGGAGCGTTCCACGGCTGTCGTGTTCTCGATGCTGAGACCCGAACGCATGCGAAACGCGGGCACATTAGCCACGCATCTCGTTGCAGTTCATGGGGGACAAATAGAAAAAGAAAAAGGAACGCTGACATTCCCTCATTGCGCCTCTTTATTTATCTATAGATTTATTCATCTCTTCAAGCAACAAATGCATAAACTACGCAAGTTGTGTGAAGTAGTTTTCGCTATGTCACGTGCTACTGTTGGCAACGTCAGAGCATAGTCTTCTACGTAGAGGACCAACGTCACTGAATCGCCATGTACGTAGGGCCATTCATACGCGCACCTCATGCCCACATTCTCTAAGCGCGCGCCCGCAAAAGGAAGGAGGAGCAGCGTTCATCTTGAAATTTGACCCATTTTCGCGGCGCGTAACGTTTCAATATATGACAGACATGATCATGAACGCCTCATCTACGCATTGCGCTTGTCAGCTCAAATGTGTCGAAACTGGTGAGTGGCCCATTATTGCGCACAATTCAGTCTAGTACATCCTCTTGGCCCTTCAGCTCTTCAAGAAACTGGCACACAGATTCGCAAAAATATCGGCGCACAGATGGCACTTCTTCACCCACGTTTTCAAAGGCACAACGGGTTTTCAACATATTGTGCAGGCCCAGAAGCATGAATAGTTCATAAGGTATGCCTGCCTCGTTTTTAACCGAAAGAAAATGGATGCCGTGTGGACCTAACGGCAATTCTTTTTTTCGAGATTCTCTGCAATATGTCCCAGAAAAATACCCCACTCCAGCAATCTCTAAACACGTTTTCAATCGTTTCCGGTTTACTACACAAGTGTCAATGTGTGCTCCATGGGACGAATATTTCCCGATCCTGCAACCAGGTACGCTTTAACTGGTGAGGCACCAGTATGTACTTTAAAGAAAAAAAGTTTTGAACCCTTGCACTACAAGCATTCTTTAACACGTTTCAGAACATCCTGCCCTGGGCCTGCACCATATAGCTAACGGTACAATGGTACAGGCAGTAAAACATCGACAAGGTCTTCATACAGTTTTTTACGTGATACCTCAGTCAGAGATTCCAACAAAATTATCACTCATAAACGGTTCAAAGACCAACCAACTTCCTTTAAATATCCTTGCATTGGTCCTTGCCCATTTGATGACGATACGAGAAATCCCTGCAGCACTCTAGATAACCTTACTTGTTAACAGTTCTCAAAATATGGTCATCTACATCACACAGAAAAGGAAACGATTGACAAGATGTCTTATGTTCAAATGAACTAATCCGAGCCCGCCATCTCGAACTTTTCTGAAGAGGTTTGTGCGGCTTGATCTTTTCCAGACATAGTTCCAAATAAAAACTGAAAGTACTCTGTGTATTTTCTGTACACCTATTCTACTGCAGTGCAAAACCTACATTGCGTACCACAGCTTGCTCGCTAGAAACAAGTTGCACGTTGTGGCCCGTGCGAATTTCGAAACACCCCAACCTTTCCATTTTTCTACATCATTGCGCAATGCCTGTGTTTCTTTCTTTTTCAATATGGTTCACGGTCGTGATAGAACTCCAGCGGCACTCCTAAATACTTCACTGGTGTTTCCTGCCATTTAATATTTCAAAATATGCTTGGTGTGTTGTACCATTCACTATGCCAGAAGCCAAGGCACTTATCCCAGTTCACGGCACTACCAATCATCTGGCGATAAGATTTCACGGAATATACAGCATGCGTTATACTTTCATAATTTGTACAGAAAACTGCAATGTGGTCTGCGTATGCAAGAAGGCTAAGCTCAGCTTCATGCAATTTAAAGCCGCTTATTGCACTGTTATTAATTAAGCCTAAACAGAAAGGTTCAATAAAAATAGCAATAAGCAGGGGTGATAGCGGGCACCCCTGTCTCACTGACCGCTGCACAGGTATACCCTCACCCGCAGTTTTATTTCTTACCAATCTCGTCGTGCATCCTGTGTAAGTCATGCGCACTCCGTCACTGATCAAACTACCTACGTTAATGTGCTCAAGTAATGAAAGAAGCAAGTCGTGTGACACGCGATCAAATGCCTTTTCGAGGTCAACTTGAAGCAGGGCAACATTGAGATGCATCGCATCACAAATTTCTAGGATTGATCGTGCTATGTGTATGTTGGTCGTTATTTTCTTCCCTTTAGGGCACAAGTTTGGTGGGACCCAATCAGTTTTGTCATAACTGTCTGGATTCTTCTGGCCAATATTTTTATCAGTATCTTATAGTCACCTCTAGTTAGTCTAATTGGTCTATATGCAGTAACACTTCTTAACTTTGCGGGATCTTCTGTTTTAGGTATTAAGACTGTTTGGGCTGACAAGACAGATAGTGGAAGTTCTTTACACTTAAAAGCCTCGTTCAATACCTCCTTCAAAGTAGGTGAAATTACATCTTTGAATTCCTTGTATACTGCAGCATTCAGGCCATCAGGTCCTGAAGACTTAGCATTGCTTAACTTAGCAATTGCTTTTTCAACTTCTCGCTCTGTTATGGGCAACTCTGAAATTTCCTTCCTTTCGTCATGAAGTCTTGGCATTAATGAAATGAAATCACTATTCAAATGATCTGCGTGTACACTGGTTGGTGTGAATACCTCTTTGTAATGTTTGAAAAACACAACGGCTGTTACTTCTTTTGTATGGTACCTTGTTTCCTTATATTCTATTTCTCTTATTTAAATTTTACAGGCATGTCTTTTTTCAGCTCCAAGAGCTCGTTTTGTTGGCATTTCTCGCGCTACCAAGTTTTCTGCTCGAGCTCGAATCAATGCTCCGCGATAACGTTTTTGGTATACCAACTCAAGCTCCTGTTTAGTTGTGGTTATTTCCTCTGAAAATGTGAAGGCTTGGGTACAATCTTCCGCTACTAACCATTGCAAGTTTTCACGTAAGCGCAGCACACTTCAAGTTCTTTTTCAGTATGTCTCAGGATACTGTATTTCTCAAGTGCTCTCACTTTAATGGATGGTTTTGAATCAACTTGACCCAGGACCATTTTGTGTGCAGAAGATACTAGGAGCTTGGGCATCTGCCTCAGTTTCGCATAAAGCGACTAAAGCACTGCTATTTTACTTAAAGTCAACAAGCCTGAGCAACCGCCTGTAGACTGCGTGTGCTCCCCGAGTGTGCTCGTGATTGTGTGTACATTCTCATCTCTCTGCAACCTCTTTTCTCCCCTTCATCCCTTCCCCAGTGCAGGGTAGCAAACCGGATGTGCGTCTGGTTAACTCCCTGCCTTTCGTTGCATTTTTATCTCTCTCTCTCTCTCTCACTTTAATGGTCTGTTTAAATAGTCCCCACTTGGGTCCTAAGGATTCAAGCGTTCTATTTGCTAAGTCTTCTATGCCCGCTAGGAAAATTCGATTTAACTCTTCATCTTTTGATAGCTTTACATTAAATTACCAGAGGTCCCAAGATAAATGTTTGTTATTCATTTTATATTTACCCGCTGAGAATGAAACCAAACAGTCATCACTAAACGTAACAGGTGTAACTCTGTAATCATGGCACCAATGGATGATTTAGAAGACACGTATACTCTGTCAAGTCTAGCATGGCTTGAACGCGGAGGGTGGGTAAACATAACCCCTTTTCCATTGCAAAGACATTCACCCACGTCCTCTAGCTGAGCCTTCGCCACCCTATTAATTAGAACAGCGGTGCTTAAATCTATATATGGCCTGAAACTTGATTTATTTATGCTCGAACAAACGCAGTTGAAATCCTCGGCAAAAATTAGTTTACGTACCCATTTAAAATACGCATTAGGTTTTTCAAAAAAACTCAGTTCGACCTTGATCACAATTGGGTGCGCACACACACGTAACTCTTCATTTTTCTCTTAGTAAGAATAAATTACATACAACAAAACGACCCACCTCGCAGGTAGTTACTGACTCCACTTTCGAATGAAGGCACTGCCGAACTAACAAGGGGTACCCTGCAGACGGACCCACCACGTGACAAACGCACACATCAAACAGTCTCGTGAAAGGCTGCACCATTCGCTTAGCGTTGTATCTCACTCTCTACTTTAGTTTCTTGTACAGCGACGATGTCTAGATCTTGTTCCATAATCAGGCGGTAAAGCTGGTTTTACCGCCTTTTGGGAGAAAGCCCACGTACATTTAGCGTCACCAATATAATCGTCGCCATCGCGAGGAGAAAAAGTAGAGCGAATGACGCTTACCTCACGAATACCTAATCCACTGTCCGGCCGATAGTCAAGGGGTCGTCCCTTCACTGCCGCGGGAAAGTGACAATGAACCCACGCAGTCAGCAACTTGAGACATTTTGGAATCAGCCACTCGCCACTGCCCTTGATCACATAGAGCTTCCTAATATACACTAGAGGGAACTCTGGCGCTAGCATCTACGGGAGCTGCAACGCACGGCGCTTCAGCGAGCGTGGGAATGATGGATAGTACACACATTTGTCCGATCTTCGTACTACTGGCTAGCTTTTGGCTCTGTGTGTGTTCGTGTGGCTTGGAGCTATTTTCTCACAAAAGAAAAATCATCAAATGTTCGGCGGTTGCGCTTCTCACCTTATTTTTTTAAAAATACCTTTCCAAATCAGGTCACGAAGTTTAAGATTAGCCCAACGTTACGAGATGGAAGCAAATGATGCCGTACATGACTTATGTGTCACGATTTTCATCTTTGGATGTGTTTACCTTCTTCATCTATTCACGTCACGTGACACCACATTTAGTATATGTGGAGCTCGCAAAACGGCCACGAGTGCATCATGAAGGGCCCAATATACTTCAAAGTAGCGTTGACGTGCGCCGGCGCGAATTGCGAGAAGCTGCATTTTGCGCCGATGCGTTACTCAGACATCACAGCGTCTACCACTTTTCGTAACGGAGGGACGCCGGGTGCCCTGAAACGCGCATGCGTCAAAGCAACGCAGCGCGCCGCGCGCCTGCGAGTATATGGCAGGACCGGTGCCTGGCATGGCAACGCCGCTGACGCAACAAAATGAACGCCGGTGAGCACGCGCACGACGTCACGTCGAAATGCATTGACGCCTTGATTGTGCCATTTAGTCATGTTCTCATAAGACATGCATCTCATTATTATCATGTTTGCACCAGTCACATACCTTCCTCACCCATTGGCGTCACGTAAAATTAAATTAGACATAAGTGAAGCTAGCTGAACGGCCGCGAGCGCATCATCAGTGTGGCATGTAGTCATGTTGTTACAGGACACGCATGTCGTGGTTATCATGTTTGGATGTGTCATTTACCTATGTCGTCCATTCGCGTCGTGTAGTACAGAGTTTGGCACATGTGAAGCTAGCAAAACGGCTGCGAACACATCATGAGCGTATCATGTAGTCACGCTACATGACACCCATGTCATGATTTTCATGTCATGGTGTGTCGTTTGTGTTCGTCATGCAATCATGCCATACCATACCAGTTTGGCAGCATGTCATGTGAACGAAACCACCGCAAGAGCTGCAGAACCGTAAACTGTAAATCATAATATTCATGACATACATGTCATGATTTTCATGTTATGACTAGTCAAGTATGTTCTTCATACAGTCATGGTATGCCGTATCAGGTTTGCTTCTGATACCATTATCGAAATGGCCAGGACAGCTAGAAGCCCTAGGCGGCTAGATAGATAGATAGATAGATAGATAGATAGATAGATAGATAGATAGATAGATAGATAGATAGATAGATAGATAGATAGATAGATAGATAGATAGATAGATAGATAGATAGATAGATAGATAGATAGATAGATAGATAGATGGCATTTCGAGAGGTAAACAGACGAGCCGGCGAACGTGTTCCCTGTAGAACAATTCCACCAGACTTACGTCACAAAAATGCGGTGGCACTGTCTTGGTAGGCAAAAGACGCTGTGTCTACCACAGTTTCTGCTTGGTTTTCAAAGGTGCATGTGGTGTTCTCAGTAAAGTAACACGAAAAAAAAAACGGTATGCTGACGAACTGCGTCGCGCGTGGATGTGAGGCGCGTCTCACAACTTAGTTTTGTTTGTTGGCGCACGTCGCAGCCCTCAGCACTTTAGGGGGGAGTTACGTGCGTACGTCGCTATAGTTTTATCTATAATGTCGATATTGACCTACCTGTGTTTACAAACATGGAATGGGTCTTATATAGGCTCTTGTAGTCTCGCACAGTTGCAACACAACCAAACATTTTGTGTGGCTTGGCTTACCATGGCGCATTCGTTTTTTCCTTCAAGGATACGTGGAACTAGAGCGAACCTCGCTCAACGATGGCGAAAAGGATTTTGCTTTAATAATACAGAATGCGACAGATTTTCTGCTCATGTCTGTGCATCGTCCTGTCTGTCTGTTGGTCCTAAATAGTGCAGTATATGTGCACTAAGCAAGTCGATTGTTGGCACATAACTCAAGTATGCTTAATGAGAGATTGGTGCTGCATCGTTAGTTTCGTCGTTCTTTCGTTCCATAACCAACCACAAAAACTATTTGATATTGTGAACCCAGTTTTTATTTAGTGCTGGTAAGGAAACTGTGAATAGACTCCGTATATGTGGTCGGCACCGTGTATGACTTTTCGTTTTATTGCTTTATTGTAAACCAACTGCGAGGACACAAGCTTCCAGCAAAGCAGGCAGGACGGTTTAAAGAAATCAAGGTCAAATGCTATTTGGATGGTGTTTGCAATAAAATCTGACCTGGAAAAACTTGGTTTGTTCCTTGTTGCTCCTATTTGCTTTTCCGCTAGCCTAGTATACAGGCTTGTGCGGGGGGAGAAGGGCGGGGTTGGTTTAGTATGGTTGGGTGCCCGACTATTTTATGTCAATGCTTAGAGCTTCGAAAATTTTTAAGCAGTCAATTGTACAGATTCGTTCGCAGGAACTAAACTTGCTACAGGAAATTATATTACGGACAAAAGCAATATTTAGTGTATAAAAAACTGGCTAGCGGAGTCATGCACTTTACAGCAAACTTCGCGAGCTACCCGGTTGTTTGATCTTGCTTCCCTGTCGTTATGGGTGCCGTCATATAATACAGCATGGTCTTGAGCTTTGTGCTAGAAGGCTTCTGAGGTGTCTGCAGAAATAAGGTGAGTTTGCTTCAGGAATGCCGCGTAATTATTTATTTCCGTTTACAGTGAAATCCAGGTTCTCCCCTTCGCAAATATAAGCCCCCTAAATATCCCCACTCCACCACTGCGGTGGGTCTACCAACTGTTTTAACGGTATTTTATACAAACTCGAGCAACGAACACATTTTTTTTTGTTCTACAGAACGGCGGCTAACTTCAGAAAACAACCCTTCAGCTTTGAGAACTTGCTAAATAAACCCTTCTCGTAGAAACTCACGCTGGCTTCAATGTACAAAAGTAACCTCTAAGAACCAACATAGCAGCCCGTCAAGTAGGGCGGCTGTTTTAGCAAGTCGCAAGCAACCATGATCGAAGTTTTCACCACCCTAAAACACAGAGAGATGCGCCCATGACGGCTCCCTAGTTGCCTTAGTGGCGGCGCGCCATCTAGTGAGCACTCTTGAAACGAAAAGCACCACTGCGCTCTAGCGGTAACAAAGAGCACTAGCCTACACGCCAACGCAACGACGAGAGACAACAACCCCACCTTAACCGCGCAAAAGAAGCAAGCTGCTATTAAGAAAAAAAATGCTCATTGACGTCATGGTTTTCTAACGCATGCGCCTGAGCGCATGGTTGCAAGTACAACTCCGGGTGACAAAAATATTTCTGATCGTTTCTAACACCAAAGTGTTCAAGCCGGGCCCCACCAAGATTCACTGACGTATTTATTCACAGAAATTACGTCAAACATTATGCACTATATATAAAAAAGTTTCGCTAACGGTAGCCGAACTTATGACATCTCTGTCCACAACAACGTACGCTCTGCCGGCACACTTATTATAAGCCACGGCCACATGGTTCACACGCTTTAAAAAATGCCCCTTTTGTAAATACCAGTGTCCTCTCATAGCGTCTCTGTTAAAATGCTGTAATGCATAATTACCACGGAATCCGCGATTACTTCCTTCCCATTCGGTCCTTCCCATTCGGCGCATTTAAAATATAACAAGGGTGGTTTATCAACGCCTTAACACACTTTTACGTGGCAAGCTTACCCAAGCATCGTAAATATATTTACCCTGTAAAAGTGTCAGCGTCGCTCATAGCATACATGCTCGTCATGAAATGTTGTGAACCAAAAACTGAAGAGTTCGGCTCCTATTAGCGATACTTTTTTTTCTGATTGTGCATATTTTTTTACGTCATTTCCGTGAAATAATACGTCAAAGAAGTTTTGGTGGACTCCGCTTAAATACTTAGGTGTTAGAAATGATCAGAAATATTTTTGTCGCATGGTGTATACTTGCGACCACCCGTTCGCTTTCCCGACATTAAGCCTGCCTAAGGCAAGTCCGCCAGCAAGTCCCAAGCAGCAGCATGGCTCAGTTGTAAATTACTGGACTGGCACCTAGTGGACCAGGGTTAGATCAAGTCCCACAGTGTCATCGGTACTAGGTGTCTTTTCTTATTTTGTGCAATGTGGTTACGGACACCGACGGCAGCGGCGGACAAGTACGGCGCTGCGCGTGACCCTAGTTGTGATCTCCCAACAGCTTTCTCTGTAATTTGTGGAAGTTCTGCGGAAACAGATAAAAGGGTTTCATGGGTTTCCCGGGAAAATGACAGAAGTACACTTGCGAGGTCAATTGCTATGCTAGTATTCATTATAAATTTTGTCAAGGGAGAAAGCATTCATTATGGATTTATTCGTCATTGTGTGGAGAATAGTGTTACCTGCGACGCTTTTGTAATGCGTTAAATACACGTTGGTGATGCTGAGGACTGACGACTGAGAGTTATGTCTGAGCTTTTTGTATTTTGTTAGAAGCATTGAAAGATACACACGTAACGAAATTCGCATTGTATCACGCAGGCCTATCAAGCTCGCATTAGCCTGGTTGTTATCCTGTTCTTCCACTACGAAGTATTACCCATATCAGCATGATTAAATTTGTTTTTCCTCGACGCAAAAGATGTATGGGTTGTTTTTGCGAATGAGTTTGGAGCATGGATATGGCTCTGAGTTAGATTACAGGGTCGCCATGAAGCGTGCTTAAATTTACCGACGTTTTACCCCGGATAGTTTATCTCGCGGCTTGTTTGTTTTTTCTTCATGCGTTAGAGCTTACGGGCACCAGTGGTGGGGACGACGGCGGCAGACAACTACAGCGACAAAGACAGTCACGCTCTTTTGATTTCAGGAGAGCTTTCGCAATTAAAATGAAGCAAAGCTTGCTGCTTATTTCACTAAGCATTCGTTGCGTAGCTCTCAATGCGGATTGATTTCATAAGTTTTAAATAAAACCTTGAGCGTCAGTAGTGTATTATCTAACTCTTCTGCTCCTTATATGGCACGTCGTTCTACCGAATTTTATTCGCTGGCATGTTTCCACTTTTATTTAAGGATAAATTGATATTTCATCACATACATTCCATAGTCACTGTCTCAAACCTCCTTCGTATCCGAGACGTGCAAACATTTGTGAAGAATTCGCAGTAAAGGCATTTGAACATAAGCACAAGGCCACTATGATCAGAATATTTGTCGAATCGTATAAATAAAATCACAGTCATGTGCAGTTCCGCTGCTTGTTCTTCGTGTAAGAAAAGTTAAATGCAATGGAGAGCACAAGCGAGAAAATATCTTACTTCTTGGAGTTCCCAAAATGGTACACCAGCGCTAGAAATGTGCAGTAAACTTAGGACAGGAAAATACAAAATTATGGAGAATAATACATCCATGGCTTTTAAGTTGTCTTTCGGAAGTATTAAGTGTTGCGCTGTACCCAAGCCATAGTGCCTTAAATATTGCACTTGTACAGCAAGTGCGTAATATTTTTCTTCCGTGTCTTGCTTTGCTATTGTCTCAATCTAGCCATCTGTTAGGCAATGAAGAATGCTCCCAAAGAGATCCCCTTAACGAAAACAGATGAAATCTTTTTCTGTTGAAAGTGCTGCTTTCACAGACATATCAATTGTATTTGTTGATTGAGTAGTACTAAAATAACAATGCATAAAAATGTGCAACCTATAATGCCCGACACAAATTTTCTCTAGGACGGCGTAAAATGCGGATAACTTGAGTGCTACATTGCACCAACAATTTTAGCAGTCTTCTAGGCGTAGATTTTGCACACCTTATGACGAAGGTTTTCACGCCTTATACCTAAAAAACTGCAGGTTCTGGTATGCATTCGAATAGGATGACTATAGGGTAAAGCCTTCAATTCTTTCTTCTAGGGTCTTGTACTTGTGCCGCTTATGAAGAAATCTAGAGCTTTCGCCTTCATTCATACTACCTCAGTCAAGCTTTTTGGGAATCAGCCATTTCCGATATGCACTTTGATGACTTATTGATGTCACTGTTGATTTTACCTTGAGCCAATGTCTTGATATCTCAATGCTGAAAAGGTGAAACACGAGATAGTGTGCCTAAGCCCTGCAATAAAGGATGCAACATGTTTGTGCCGCAAAGCACAGGAGGACCATAGTTAATGTGCTTCTGAGAAAGGGTGCGTAGGAATTCCTTTATTGTGCTGAAAAATGTATGTAAGTAAAACTGCAAGAAGTGCCAAATAAAAGAGTAATGAGGCATGCGAAATATGTGAAAACGCGCGCGGCGAAAATATCATGAAAAGTCTCTTGTCAGCCATTGTATAACTTGCCAGTATTGCTCTCAAGATTTTAACAAGCACTTCTGTCACTAAGAGAGGCAAAAAAGAATGAACCATGCAATCGTAGACTCAGAGCACATTTCCTACGTGGCGCGGTGTTGTGCAAGCGTTCCAGGTCACTAGCTGACCGATAAAGTTATGACCTACCTGCGCTTCTGCTGCGGATGCCGTCTACAGTAAACACTATATTAAAAGTGAAATTTTCTAATAAATGTTCACGAAAGTCAGCGCTCAATGCCATCGTTTGTGTTGTGTCCATTGAATATTTTTTAGCTGCAGTCCGCCAGAGTATCGTTCCAATCCGGTCATCTAGCCGCTTTCATCAAGTTACTTTCTTCTACCAAGGGCTTTTTCTCTTCCTCCTATCTGACTGGCTCATGACCAACGTTTCTCACATCACTTTCACAGTACGTCGCAGACGTGGATTTTCTTTTCGCCTTCACACCAAAACCATCAGGATGCTAGTGTGCTTCTAGGTAGTATCCACCTCCTATTCTAAAACCAAATAATGCCAATAATGAGTTTGCGGTTGTAATTGAGACACCAGGCCTGCCTGTACCGAGACATTCTGAGAGTGCAAGTTTGCAGCGTGGTTCCGGCATCACCGCAACATCACGAGTTGCGGGCTTTCTACGCTCTGAAGGACAAAATCGCGGAGTTCTTGTGGCAACTAGTCCAGGAATCTGGTCCACCCAAGCTCGCAAGAGTTACAGTGCAACGTACACATCATAGGTGACGTAACTTTGCCAGTCGATGTAACGCGTGTTTTTTTTTGTTTTGTTTTTTTTTGCCACGAACGAAAGTTTGGTGTGGTATATTTGTGCTTTTGTACCTTTTCTTTTCACAAAATATACCTTTTCTTTGTACGTGAGGTTTCGCATTTAGCTTCTCCCGATGAGAGCACACCTTGTCCTTCGGAAGGTCTCAAAGTCGTAAAAGTTGCAGGAACCTGCATCCCACTTCACTTGTTATACGAGGGGCTTCTTTCCTACGTGATGACTCTCTCCGCAGTCTTCTCCCGGATGATTAAGGTGGTTTTACGGTTTTACCATTTGTATTACTTGAATGAAAGTCGAGAGAAGCAACTTTCACAGTCTTCAACTTCTGCCTCGATAGTTCGCTGTGTCAAGTAAAGGAAACAATGAACTGACATGTTTAACCACCCTAATTGAGTTAAGCTGATCACTAACAGCAAGAAAAAAAGCTTAAACATCTTTTTAGTAATAAAACACAAAGTCGGCACACCCTATCAGACCATTTTCTACAAATCTGGAACACCGCATTGTGTTATAGCACTTTTGTTGTTGCATAATCTGAAGGTTTTTGTGATAGATGACCCTTTAATTGAAACTCATGCTCACGAAGCATTAGAAGTCTGACACTTACACTGAGAGAGGCTGTCCGGCTTTCTAACAAACTTCATATTTTCTTTTTTTTTCATTTTCCTGCTTTATGGTCTACTGGTCGAGTTTGTTGCCCTATTCATTGGCAAACATGTTTTAGTTTAATTTTTTAAAACTCTGTAGAGAAGTCTGGTAGTGCTCTTTTAAAACTCTTAAGCATTTCTTTGTGATCTGCATAGAAAATATATGAAGGAATTCTACACCTGCTGAAGGAAGGCCCATGCATTGGTTCCTGTATTGCAGTGATTTTCAGGGAGATGTAGTTGGACATTTTGCTCACCAGAAAAACGATTCGGTCACATAAGAAAGTGTTCGTAGAATAATACACCATGTCAATGAATTTCTAGTTGTTTGGATTTGCGAGCCACACGATTTGTAAGTAGAAAGCAATGTGCCCCTTGATTTATTTTTTTATGCGATGAGCCCACTTAGCCTAACGCACAAGCTTTAAAATTATGTCAAACTCGCAATTTTAGATATCTTGCTTCATATTAAAGCACTTGGCATGGGCTGGTGCCACGAACGACGCACTCACAAACCATCTCTGCCTTTCGAATCCTCCCACTGTAAGATCGTTAGGCCATCTATTGCTACGTCGCGCCTAATGAATGCCCTGGGCACATCTTTCCCACACTATTCTTCTGAAGCGTTTAGCGTTGTGGCGGAGATGCAGAGAAAGAATGATGCTACATCGAATGCGAAAACCGTAGAGTTTCAAAAAAAAAGGCAGATCCTACGCACAGTAGGAACCGATGATATGCGAAGCACGAATTAGAAGTGTTGATATGTCACTTTAAAGTCAGCACAACGTTACGAGGTGGAGGTAAAAGATGTCGTATCTGACTTCTGTGTCATGATTATCATGCTTTGATGTGTCGTTTACCTTCTTCATTTATTCACGTCACGGGATACCGAATTCAGTATATGTGGGCCTAGCAAAACGGCCGCTAGCACGCTA
This sequence comes from Rhipicephalus microplus, assembly GCF_013339725.1. NCBI lineage: Eukaryota > Metazoa > Arthropoda > Arachnida > Ixodida > Ixodidae > Rhipicephalus > Rhipicephalus microplus. The sequence continues at coordinate 102,246,501 of NC_051174.1, forward strand.
TGAGCGTGGTATGTTTTCATGTTCTTACATAACACGTGTGTCCGGATAATCATGTTTGCACCATTCATATATTTCGTCATCCATTGACGTCACGTAACACCAAATTTGGTATATGTGGAGCTAGCAAAACGGTCGCGAGCGCATCAAGAAAGGCCCAATATACTTCTATGTATCGCTGACACGCGCGCACGCTGCATGGGAACAGCGATTCTACGTTAGCAAAGCGCGAAAACTCTATAGTCTGACCCCAGGCATGACCAGCGTCCGTCAGCGCGGCCCGACGGCAACCGGCGTGACATGCGACATCCTGCATTTCGCACCGATGCGTTACCCAGACAACACAGCGTCACCCTGTTTTCGTGACGGAGGGACGCTGGACGGGCTGAAACGCGCATGCGTCCAAGCAACGCAGCGCAGCGTGCGTCTGCGAGTATTTCACAGGCATGGCAACGCCGGTGAGATGTGACGAAATGAACGCCGGCGAGTATGTGCACCGCGTCACGTCGAAATGTGTTGGTACCTCCACTGTGGCATGTAGTCATGTTTTCATAGACACGCATCTCGCCCGCTGCGCGCTGACGCACGCCTTGCAGGACCTCAATAAAGTTTCGCAACCAACGCATCTCAGGATTATCATGTTTGATCCAGTCACTTACATCGTCTTCCATTGACATCACGTAATAACAAATTTGGTGTATGTGAAGCTACCGAAACGGCCGTGAGGCATTATCAGTGTGGCATGTAGTCATGTTGGTACATGGCACGCATGTCGTGATTATCATGTTTCAATGTGCCATTTACCTGTGTCGTCTGTTCGCGTCGAGTGATACCGAGGTTGGTACATGTGAAGCTAGCGAAATGGCACCGAGCGCGTCATGAGCGTAGCATGTAGTCATGTTGGTACATCACACGTATCTCATGTCTAACATGTTTGCACCAGTATCATACTTTTGTCTTCCATTCACGTCCCGTTATACCAAATTTGGTATAAGTGAAGCTAGCGAAACGGCCCCCAGCGCTTCATGAGCATGGTATGTAGTCCTTTTGGTACACTACGCGCATGCCATGCTTTTCATGTTTGCAACAGTCACATTCCTTCATTATCCATTGACGTACTGTAATACCATATTTGGTATATGTTACGCGAGCGAAACGGCCGTGAGCGCATCATGAGCGTGGCATGTAGTCATGTTGTTACATGGCACGCATGTAATGATTTTCATGTTAGGGTCTGTTGCTTGTGTTCGCCATGCAATCATGCCACACTATACCAGTTTTGTAACATGCCATGTGAACTAAACCTCCGCAATAGCTGCAGGACCATGAAATGTAAATCATGACATTAATGACCAACATGTCATAATTTTCGTGTCATGACTAGTCAAACATCTTCTTGACACAGTCATGTTATGCCATACCAAGTTGGTATTAATACCATTATCGAAACGACCAAAAGAGCTGAAAGTTTTAGGTGGATAGATAGATAGATAGATAGATAGATAGATAGATAGATAGATAGATAGATAGATAGATAGATAGATAGATAGATAGATAGATAGATAGATAGATAGATAGATAGATAGATAGATAGATAGATAGACAGACAGACAGACAGACAGACAGACAGACAGACAGACAGATAGATAGATAGATAGATAGATAGATAGATAGATACATAGATAGATAGATAGATAGATAGATAGATAGATAGATAGATAGATAGATAGATAGATAGATAGATAGATAGATAGATAGATAGATAGATAGATAGATAGATAGATAGATAGATAGATATGCTCAATGTCGCCGAAGTTCGCTATGAAAGGCTTCGCATTTAATATTTGAGGAGACTTTATCGAGTGTCGCTAGCAGACACCCTACAATAATATCTCAGGTGTTACGTCTTAAAGCCCCGTTATGATTATGTGAAAAGCGATTATGTGAAAAGATTACGGATGGATGGATGGATGGATGGATGGATGGATGGATGGATGGATGGATGGATGGATGGATGGATGGATGGATGGATGGATGGATGGATGGATGGATGGATGGACGGATGAACGGATGGACGGATGGACGGATGGACGGATGGACGGATGGATGGATGGATGGATGGATGGATGGATGGATGGATGGATGGATGGATGGATGGATGGATGGATGGATGTAGCCGAGGCCTCTAAATATTTTGACAATCTGGCGTTTTTTAAGGTGCGCTGGTATTGAACAGTACACGTGTGCCGTAATCGATTCCACTTCCATCGAAACGCAATTATGACAGCCAATATCTGGAATAAGATCGCTATGGTATTGCACTGAGAAAACCTCGTCTCTGCTTGATCAGCTACTCGCGTGCAACCTCCAACTTGCCTTGCTCCTTCTTTGTCACCTCCATAGCGCTCATGTCAATCTCACTCACCCTAATTTTATTTTCTATATTATACCACTGCTATACAACACTCTATGATACATGACTATGCGTGATGTTTAGTTTCCCTATTACTATAGTCTCTCACATCATTTTCCCAACCTTAACTTTCCTTCTCTTGCTATAGATCACATGTCTTCGCCCCACTGAGCACTTCTCAGTGCACCATTTACAAGGTTAATCATTTACTAGTTCACACCAGGCCTTCTCTACCATCAATTTAAAATGCTTCGCGCACAGCAGCTTAACATTTCTAATCAGTGCAAAAAACTTGCCCACTGTACGAAATTCACCGATGCCTGCTTTCACAACGGAAAGAAGGACGATAGTTATAGCGCGAAAGCAAAACGACGACACAGAGACAAGAAAAACACGAAAGACGCTCTAACTATCGCCATGCCATAGCAACAGTTCGCGGAAGAGCACCACCGGCGCTGTATTCTACTCTTCGACGTCCAGGCCATTGCGACAGACAAACAAAACAAACGGGCCAATTGCATTTGTAATGAGCAAGGAAAGCTTGCGGACTTTGCGCATTCCAAAGGTGACTGATGCCAAAAAACTACTGAAAATTCCGACGGCTTTTCACAATGAAACATTGATTGATATGTGGGGTTTAACGTGCCTAAACCACCATATGATTATGAGAGACACCGTAGTGGAGGGCTCCGGAAATTCAGACCACCTGGAGTTCTTTAACGTGCACCCAAATCTGAGCACACGGGCCTCCTTCATTTCCGCTTCACAATGAAACCAACTTTCCTCGACTAAGTACGCGACTCATTACGAACGCATAAAACAACTTGCGGAAAGCCATGTTTGCTTTACGCAATTAATTCCTTTCATACCCTTCCTACTCCACTCTTCTATTCCACTGAGCAATGGCTTCTGAAGCCTACGTTTCAAGACGGTGCGGTTATTGTGTGATCTCTCTTTAAGGCGGCCGTGAACAAAGGAGTTATACCAAAAACTAACACCTGGAAGCGCTGCCCCAAGTCAGAATTGCAGCTAACAGTTCAGAAGTGCCTATAGCGCTGTAAATGAGTGTGTATGCTCCAAAATAGCTGTACCTTTCCGATCCAGCACCAAGAACTGATTTGAATGAACTTCATATTGTTACCTTTCGTCTTACACTACATTTCTGCTGCCATAATTCTTCCCAAATATATTTTCTCCTGCTATGATTCTTCCCTACCATATTTTGCAAACGAGCACACAAAAAGATAAAAGTTTACTGAGACTTGCCTATCGCAAAGTGACACTTTTACGAGGTTTTCAAAACTCGCGTTCTTTCAATGCCCCAGTCAGCACGTAGATTACACGATTAAAGCAATAAATTAAACTTTTACCTTCATCTGACCGTCTCGTTCCATTTATCATATTTTTTACCCCCCTTTTAAAATTTCAGTAGATTATTTTCTAATGATTGATATGTGGGGTTTAACGTCCCAAAACCACCATATGATTATGAGAGACGCCGTAGTGCAGGGCTCCGGAAATTTCGACCACCTGGGGTTCGTTAACGTGCACCCAAATCTGAGCACACGGGCCTACAACATTTCCGCCTCCATCGGAAATGCAGCCGCCGCAGCCGGGATTCGAACCCGCGCCCTGCGGGTCAGCAGCCGAGTACCTTAGCCACTAGACCACCGCGGCGGGGCGTATATTATTTTCTATACTCTTCATGACAGACTTTGCCATGCATGTACGTTCTTTCCTGCTCTGCTTAGGAATATCTGAAATAGCTCCCATCAAATATGGTATGCGTCTTCTCTAGCAGGTTTTTTTTTCACGTAGGGCATTTATTTGACATTGCTCTGAAACAAACCACTTGTGGCAATACCAAGCAGGTATAGTTTAGATATAGTTTAGGTATCTGTGAGAGCTTTTGACCTCTATGACTGAATTTCTTTGTTTCAAATCAAGTGCATTCTGGGCTTGATTCCGCTATGCACCTATTTATTAAAAGGGAGAAAAGAATAATGTCTGACAAATATTTAGCACTGCTTGCTTCATGAATAGAACTGGCTTAACCTATGAAAGATAAAATAAAAGCAAGCAGCTTACACAAGAGAAAAAGATATTCCTACTGAAACCGTAGCCAACGGGTGTCAACGCCTTCGAGCACAGCAGGTTTCTGTGCTCGCAGGCTCACTCATTGGATGAGGTTGGTATATAAGTATAATTTGCTCTAAATCATTAAGACATTTCAGAAATCTCTTTTTTTCAGTTTTAATGCACCGATACTGGAAAACTTCCACATTCTTATGAAGGAGAGTGAATAGTTATTAGAAGTGACCACATGAAATAGGTGTTGTGCAGTGATACGTATAAAACAAGTTGATTTTCCTAAATACACATTGACATGGAGTTAATAGACATTGAACCACACACGTGTGACACACTTCTATTACTACAGACACTCTGTTTCTCATAAAACACTCGGGAACAATAAAAAAGGCTTTACGACAGTCTAGTTTAAGAAGCAACACATATATGTAATCGGCAAAAAAAGACGTGCTGTCCTTTCCTCATCCACACAAAAGGCTCGAAGACGAAAGTCCTCTTCTCATTCAATTGTATTGATACTCCCTACCTCTTCGAAAGTGTTGTGCACCTAACATAGCACAAGAAGTTGTTGCATTGCCTCCAGAATTGAAGGCATTTCATGCTTTCTGCGCCTCACGTGGTTTTCAAGGCCTCCGGGATCGTCCCATCTTTCGCGAGCCATGATGTCATGTGTAGACCTCATCATGTGTTGCGCCTTCCAATGGCGTCACAATGACTTCACGTCTTCAAGATCTGTCTTGTCGCAAATACATATTAAGCTGACAGAATCGCATGACGGTGATCTTTGACGTCACCCACGTTACACGTCAGTGCCGTCGACGCCGACGATTACTTTCCAAATACGATGAAGTATTTAAAGCATTTGGTTGAAAAAAAATTCCGCACTCGCCGTCACATATGTTAGAAGTACCCACACTACCCAACGATACATACGACTGTGTAAGTAGGGGTAGTGGTAGTGGTAGTAATAGTAGTAGTAAATGTAGTAACTCTAGTTGTAGCAGCAGACGTAGTAGTTGTGCTTGTTCTTTAGTACCTTATATTAGCATGTGAAATACAATACACTGCAGCTCCGTGACAAAACGGTACGCAGCGCACTAGGACGCGCTTCGTTAAGTGTAAGCCGAATGATTTGAATGTGAATGAGCAGCCACGGCCGCCCGAAAATTTCCTCCGACCAGAGCAGTGCCTATTTAGGAGAAATGTCCCAACGAAGCCACGCACTCTTCTCATTAATGCTGCATTGATGACGTCTCTAGAGAATAGCGACACACTCAGTACTTTAGAGAGCAGTTCTTGGACACGAGATGAAGGAAAAGAGCCATAAAGCGCTGGCCGTGCATTGGAATCAGAATTGCAGTGCTGGTGAACAAACGTGAATGGAACTTAGGAGCAAGTTGCGCGGAAGATTCGAAGGATTGTTCTTCAAGAAACTACGAGACGTGTCGTTATATGTTTTGTTCTGGTTGTTGCTTATACCAATGAGAACAGGTGTTATACGTCATAGCCAATATAGATGCATACGACTGCAATTTTTGTGCAAAGGACCTGTGAATTGCGTTTGATGACGGAAAAACAGCAAGTATCACAAGACCCACTATCGTAATTGCAAAGAATGAACATTAACCAAGTCGGGAAATATAATGCATCACTCAGCCTCAGAAAGCAGTCGATATTTTCTTTTCTGTTGGAGGCTAATAAGAGTTCGCAGAGGCTTAGTATTTAATCAGTCAATGTGTGTAAGGGGTGGGCGAAGGAAGAAACACCTTAAAACAAGCAGTTTAGCTGGCGTCTAGGCCTCCTACATGAGTACGTCGAAGTCTTGCATCTTCTCCACCTCCCTTGTTTGCTGCTTAGCTTGACGCGTTAAGAAGCGGAATCATTTTGTTTGTAATATCGTCTTTTCAGGCCTAATGAGCTTGCGGATAACGAGCTTGCGGGTGAAGGCGCAGTTGTCTATACCCTAAGCTTCAATGAACCCAGTACGCCATAGAGAAGGAGCGCCACTTAAACATCCATGCACGAGTACAGTCCGATGGTGTTCTCGGTAAAGTAGGGTTCACTCGGTGCCACTAAGTTCTCTTGTGGCACAGATTCATGGATTTTACCGCTAATTCATGCAAAAGTACTGATTCCGGAAAGTGTGTGGATGATTCGCCATGAAGCAGTGTCTGCAAAATACCAGTTTAGGTGACGTATGGTGGCACATACTGCATGCAAAGAGCCCCTCAGGTGGAACGATTGCCGATTAAGTCTGCCAGGCCAGCCCTGTTTGTGGCAATTCATCACCGCCACCTACACCATGCTAACGTTCCTCGTTAAGCGGACAGTTTTGTGCTCCATTTCACGGCCACACAGCATGCTGAAAGCCGTTTATAGGAACACGGCAAATCATACTGTACAGTATTTCTGTCATGTACTTATAGAAAAAGAAGAAGATTTAACGGCGAACCGGTAACATGCTGTTCCGATGACCTAGCAATTGTTATTCATATAGCTTTTTTTAACGCGCTTATAATAACGCGGCTGCGTTCTTTTGATCTGTTCACGCTACAAACAGCCAGATTGCGAGCTAAATCGGCTAAAGGACTCATTGAAATTTATTACAAAAAAGAGTCACAAACATGAAAAACCGCACAAAATACTTCTATTTCAGAAATAATTGTGGTAAACAGCCTAAACTGAGATTTATAAAACACAGTACACACCAAATTTGGAACAGTGCTTTCTTGTTAAATAACTTGTATGATTCTGTGTGACTGTTTTTCTTTATGATTACGATGAAACGTATGTGGTTTGCCAGAAACACCAGAGTTTAGAAATATTTGTCTCAAAAAGGCCATTTGAATTTTTTTATCTCTCTTGGTGAAGTTAAGGAGTTTAAGTACCATTCTGCTTTAAAAAAAACCTGTAATCATTTCGTCTCAAGCGACTTGAAACAGATCACGTGTGACCACGTGCCTTGCTGCCGAGCCGTACGTTATGGTCTGCAGAAAGAATATAAGTCTTTCAATATAGTAGTTCGCAATAAAATCACAAAAGAGAAACTCTCCAGCAACAATTACTGTGCGAGGTTGCATAGGTTGTATAGTATTGCCGCAGTAAACAGTTTACTATTAGACCTGCAGTCTGCTACTTTCGTCCAGATCATGACCCCGTGACAGTATAGTATTATTTGTCTCGCGATTATCCGATCGACAAACGCGTGGCAGCGGCGCTGGATAGTGCGGGCACTCACAATGCGCGAGGGCCTCTTCGACAGCGGAGGAGTAACGCTTGAGCGCGAGAAGTGCGCTCAAAGCAAGAATAAGACAAGGAATACATCACCGCGAAATTCGAAAGCTGTAAAGAGAAAGGCCCTTGTTATCTAATGAAAGCTTCGACTAAAATTTCGCAGTGAGTACCTTCAGCGGCACGAAGCACGCATGTATTTTGCTTTCCCATCTAATATGCAAGATGTCGTGAAATATCCTGTCAAATGCAGGGCTTGAGCTGAATATTATACTTGCGCACACGCTTAAATACAGCATTGTGAACACGACACTTCAGTAAAGCAAAGCACTCGAACAAATACCGCACTTCAATGCTTCAACACATGCCTTGGACAAAGCAAGGAATTCAGATACATGCCTTGAAGGAAGCAAAACGCTTTTAAGAATTCTGGTTGGCACTGTCCTGGTACAAGACGGAGAGCAACTGCAGTTTAAGTTGCTCGACCATCGCGCAGAAGAATGACAGCCTTATGTAGATTTCTTTGACTTGCTTTCGTATTACCTCCTTCAGTAACGAATGATGATACGCCATCAGAAAAGCGTGAAATTCGCGTGGCACAATCCCAAGACACTCAGTACTACTTTCCAAGTCAGGTAATGAAGTAAATCGTTGGTCCGTGTAAGTTTTTGTAATAAATGGCAATGAGTTTGTAACTGATTTTTTCATCAATCTGCCACCGGTAAGCTTCAGTACTTGCATAAAAAGAATACAGTATTAGGCTTAAAATACATGCACAGTTTGTTCTTTGGTTGTAGTTGCTTCGAACAAAGAAAAAAACAAGTATTTTTCACGTTGGTACTGGAACGTGTCACATCAAAAATTTTCAGACATAGTAGTATACCCATCGAAGTTATCTTCTCTGCCAATGCACAGAAGAATAGAGTTCTGCGGTTGCCAGTTACACACTCGGAAGGCCTCTACAAAAGTGCACACTAAGTTTGCGGCCATTTCATGAACAATGGGGTGAGTGACATACTATGGAAGTTGGCGTGTACACTGGTACACTTGCACTGTGACTGAAAGGACTAAATTTTCCAGATACAGCGAACCAAATTCGTTTGAGGCCTTCGGAACACAGGAAGGTGCGCAATACATAAGGTGCTCAATGCAAGATTCCTAGCAGCTGCAAAACTCTCCCTTTTCTGCTTTCAGCTAGAAAACCGTTGAAGGTGACCACGACTTTTAGACAGTTCAGAACCCAAATGTTCGGCAGTTCAGAGTGTGATGTACTCTACTGTGGGAGCCCAAGAAACTGTCCTAGCTGTATGAAGAGACATTGTGCGTTTACGAGAAGTGTTCATCAATTGAGAGTACTGCTACTCTACTATGGTAAAGAAGTACGCTGTCCAAGTTTCAAGACGGCAGAGGTTACCCGTGGTTTCAGAAAAGGTGTTGAACAATTGGAGTACTCGGTACTCTATTATGAAAGAGCAGAATAATCTCCCAGTCCTTATGTATGCAGGAGAGGAAGATCATTTCCAAGGCATGAAGAATACCTAACGATTCCTTTGTATAGAAGAAGTGTTTATTAATTCAGAGTACTTGGTACTCTGCATTGGGGGAGCAGAAAGCTGTGCCAATGAAGGGTGTTCAAAGTGAACGCAAGAAAATTGACAATACTAGATGTTTAAGATATGTTCCGTGGTTTAGAGTAAAATGTACTGTTCTGTGGGATAGCATTGAGCTGTCCCTTTGGGCTAAGAGCGATACGCATTCCGGGTAGGCAAGGAGGGGCTGCTCACGTTTAGAAAAAAATGTTTAACGATTTCTAGTACTTCGTACTCAACTATCATTGCTGCTCTGAGGACTATACTGTTTCATTTTTAGTCCAGACGGCCAACTGAGCCTACACGCACAGGCTAAACAACGAGACCAGTGCACCTGTACAGGGGAATTTTGGCATTGGATGATGTATTCAAGTGACGGGTTCTTTTATAGAAACCGCTACAAGATTTATTACCAACAAAATTTACTCGCACCACATTATTTTCGTGTCCTCAAAGCTGGATAGAGGACCGGGATGCTTTATTTTGAAAGATTTTTAATCGCGTCTGACTCCATTGTAGCTTTTATGCAGGGGCAACAGTATTGTTCACTGCATGCTGCAAAATTTTTAAAGACGATCGTCATTCTTCAGATGCTTCCGCGCAAAACTTTTGGTCTGCCTGTCTATATTTCTGTCTATCTGTTTGTCTATTTGTCAACCAAAACGTCTAAAGTACGACCATATGCACAGCTCCCACCAATTTTGGTCAAGTTTCTGCATTCACACTTGTGCGATTGTCAATTAAAAGCAAATATTGAGCATATTTGAGACACAGTGTGAACACGTCACTATTCTGCAGTGTCTTACTTCATACTAGAAAAGTTATACATAAGTGATTCTAGGAACTGTAGCGTTTATTACGCTGCACTGACAATGCAACGCTATGCACGGAAAGGCGAGCATCCCACGTTTTGTTAAGATGATATGGTGCTGTCACCTACCTTGAAATTTAAAATATATGACCTCTAATATTCCGTGCGCTAGCTTTAACGGAAGCCATTCCTCTGGTTTCTGGTACTACCGCCAAGTGGCGCTGATGTCTCATGCGGCGCCTCCAGAATCCCATTCACCGACGTTTTCGCGCAAAATTTTAAATACATGTTTTTATCTATTCACTCTCTTCAGGAAGACTATCTTCTTTCGACGACATTTGCAGTCGAACATGCAGATACGAAAATATTTTTTTTCTATCTCTTTTATATGAGGTCACTAGAAAAGGGTAATTACTGTGCCCATCCCGCTAATGCGGCCCTTCATCATGCCTTATCTTGTGCAGCTGCAGCTGCGGCAAAGTGGTGTTCACGAGGAAGGAAGGAAAAACTTTATTTAATTTACGAGGGTTTGGAACAGGGTTCATGAGCTCGATGGATGGGGCCCCAAAGTCCAGGGCTCCACTGGCTGCTGCCGCCTGCATAATGTGACCCAGAAGTACAAGCTGCATTTCTGAGTCAGAACAGGTGAGCTGTGCCTCTTACTACTCGTGAGTATTAGTGAGCGTCTACCGAACTAAAACGGCATCTAAATTATGTGGACAATATAGGCATGCTCAAGAAATGTTGTAGAGTGATGGCGAGCTGCCGCACCATGAGCCGACTTGCTCATACAGCGTTGGCACAGTTTTGTTTAATCTTTAAAGCTTGGGAAAGAAGTCAAGTTTGATTTCTGCGGAGGTCAATCGCCCTCCCCCCCTTCAAATGATTTGTGGGAGCGCTGTATTTCTGTGGTAGAATAAACCACAGTTTAAATTGCCGAACAATTATTTTTAAACACAAAAATAGCTTCACGTGAAAATTTTGATGCACAGGCTTAAAAAAAGAACACGTTAGGAAGGGCGCACAGCGTGTAGAAAAGAGGGGTGGGGGCCACGTTGGAAGAGGTTAGCTTGCAGATGGCAGCCGCACGCACTCGCAAATTTTGTTTTGTAGCGTATACACTGGCCGAAGTTGAGTACTCTCGTGGTGCTCACAGTAAGTAGTTCCGCGCAAGCGTGAGACACGGAATCTTGAAGACTTACTGACCAACAGTTTCATAAACAACAAAAACTTCGAGGGTATTTCATGAATTCTGTAAGAAGACTCGAATGCTAAAGCCATCTTCAGTTTTCTTTCAGTATGTGCCGTGAGGCTGCCCCAGCACCCCTCGAAACCTTTCTGCATACAAGTTGTGCACTGCTTCCAAGATCGAAGGCACCTAACCCAGTTTCGCATTCCTTCTGTGATGGAAAAACGAAGCTAGGATGAGATGTCACGACGCCATCGTGCAACACCGCTTCACGACATCGCTGACGCCATGATGCCGTCATCAAATCAATTGTGATAATTTGTGACGTCATATGGTGACGTAATCAGAATATATGATGCTTTTATGAAGCAGTCCTTCAATACGCTGCAGGATGCAAGACGCAGATTGTCCAACTTTGTCTTTCAGGAGGCCTCTGCGTCTCTCACCTTGAAAAGATGCACACACTGTACTCAACGCGTCCACAATTTTGTGAGATAAAACTCATTGATTAGAATCTACAATTGGTACATCCCCCTCCCCCACACTCTCACAGGCACTTCCAGACACATAACAATTGAGTGGCAAGCGGTAGCCATCGCCAAGCAACTGTGAAAACAGCTCGTTTATGTATTTTAAAAGTGGAGTTCTTGAAGCTTTGCATTGCACCTTGTAGCGGGAACAGATATGGTAATATTCGTGGACTGCCATGCTGTCTCATCGTCTTCTTTATTTTTTTGTTTTACTGCTCCCGAAATACATGACCAGTTCCTTCAGCATGGGCCGTAGTAAACCTGATGGGTGAGGGGAGAGAACGAGTACAGTGAGAAAGCTTCGCCTTTAGGAGTTGAACGCCACAGCGACATACTGTTTCTACTGCGTACTTCAAACGTTCAGTGTATGAAACTTTTTTCGAATTTGCTCTGCACCCACTACCTGGCCTTAAGAGAAAAAGCGGAGTAGCGTTCGTGCCTTTTGTAGTGGGGTGCCGGTTTACAACAACTGAGCCATTATAATAACCAGATATTCCTCTGACGACCATTGCGGATGGACGTTTGTGCCATGCATTATTACTGCAATATTTCATGCTGCATTGTGAAGCATGTATACAAGACGCATGTGTTTGTGAAGCATGAAAGCTAATTTCACTGCATTTTCAACCAGTAGAATTTCTTTTCACTGTTTTCCCAAGCAGAGGCGTGGCCATGTAGAAGAAAACGTATGGTGTGGCAACGCTTGTTGAAATGCCATATAATATGTTTCTTCTCATGGGTAGGCACCCCCAACCCCAGTCACTGCGGTTAACGATACCGTCCTGGTAACTCGAGGCGGACGTAGCACGCCGGTACGTACATCGATAACGTACGGTACGCAAGACATTTGCGGAGCCCATGATGTCACAATGTATGTAGTGTCCAAATGCCTTAGCCTCGCAGCATAGCTAGAGTATACGCCGATAAGGACGTGCTGCAGGATTTCGCATTACGAGAGTTGCACCAGGGTCAAGGTAAGTGGAATGGGGTAAATTGCATCTTTGTAGAATTGACCATTTTGCATGGCCACGTGTATTCACCAAAACCCAATGTACCATATGCGACGGTAGCTGATTAGCATTGTTTGGGGCTTGACAGTATGCTATAATAAGACTTATAGCGAATAGGAAACGAGTGCAAATAAGGACGTGTCTCAAAGATGCAATGTAGAAGTCATGAAGGGGGGGGGGATTAGAAAAAGGGGGTAACGATTTAGAGCACAGTGTACTCTACTATGGGAGAGCTTAAAGCCGTCCCGTGGCCTCCAACACACTGACTTAGTGCTGTCACATAATGTCCTTGGTGAAATCATGAAGGTACCTTGACAAGGAGGTGGATTGAAAGAGGAAGGACAGGGAGTGCCTTGACAAAATTAATACTATGATGGGCGGGTCATTTGATGTGTCACATTTCAGCAACAAGATCAGATGATGTATATTTCTTGGATCAATATACACAGAGACAACAACAAATCGCGCATGCACTATGAACCAGCAAGTTCATTCATTTTATGTAAAAATCCAAAAGAACCCATTTAAGTTAAGCTAAAGATTGAATAACACAATCATTTTTACCATTCACGGACATTTTATCAAAACAACGCATTACTAGACCTCTTTCTTGAGAAGTAAGAAAAAAGTGCAATATTCTGATGAGTGCATATGACACATTTAGATGCAGTCAGTCATGAAGCATGCTTAAAAACGACGTAAAAAAAACACCTTCTTGTTGCTTGATAAGCGCCCCCCCCCCCCTTATTTTTTTTCTAGAGATAAGTCGACGCACTGCTGTGAAAATTGCTCTTTGGCCCCGAGCTAGCCGGTATCGACCTACATCGTGTCTCCGCGAACCTTAAAAGTTGTCTTCTCTGCCAACCGGGCTTTCTGACACATTGAACGCAGTTCGGGTGTCAGTCGCATCGACCTCGAATACGAAGATGTCGACGACGATGATCATGGTTTCCAAAACGCTTCTTTTGTCCGTCCCGCATGTCGTTTATGCTCCCACAGCGCTGCTTTCACCGACGCCGCTGTAGCATGAAAATTCCAGCGCCTACACGTACGCATACTCAGCATGCAAGTACATAGAAAGAAAAAGAAAAAAAAAAGAGTGATAGATACAGCCCTCCTGTGTTGTGAAAATGGGACTAAGAACGAAGAAAATAGCGGGAAAGTTGAGCTATGCGTGGAACGCGGTATGAAACACAAGGATGCACTGCGTATGGGGTGCGTGCGCATACGGAGGCGTCGGCGTGTTAAGCCGAGAATGAATACGCCCAGAGAGGAGCGTTGCATGTTTTTTTTTTTACTTTCGTTGCCCTCCGGCGATATAGAGATGGCTTGCGAACAACAAAATATTCTTAAGAATGTATGGTATGTGTGCTTACTCTTGCGCATTTTGTACTTTTCACGCTTTTTAAAACATATTTGAACGGTCTAAGTTCACAGCGACTCGGAAACGGCGGCATGGTCACTGCCGGAGGGCATTGGCGGCGACACGGTTGTAACACACTGTGAGTTGAGGTCAAACTGATATCCGAGAAAACACGGGTGCGATAAGAATTTTAGGTGCCACGTTGTCGTTATTTCGCATGGCGCGTTTTCTTTGAGCAAGCGGGATTTGCATACGAAGGCTGCAAGAAAAAGCATAGCAACACAACCTTGATTACGCACACTTACATAAACAGATGCAGAATAATAAAGTTAACAATGAACAGCTTCCCAGAACAAAATACTTTCAAAAATTGGCATATCTCTAGTACAGTGGGAATAGATAATATGCGAAGCACGAATGAGGAAGGTTATTATGTCAGTTTGAAATCAGCACACCATTACGAGGTGGAGGTAAATTATGCCGTACATGACATCCATGTCATAATTGTCATTTTCGACGTGTCATTTGCCTTCATCGTCTATATTCACGCCACCTAATACAGAACTTGGTATATGTGGAGCTAGCGAAACGGCCGTGAACACGATATGAGCGTAGCATGCAGTCATGTTTTACATGACACGCATATCATGGTTATCATGTTCAGACGTGTCGTTTAACTTCTTCGTCTATTGACGTCATGCGATACCAAACTTGGTATATGCGAAGCTAGAGAAACGACCGCAAGCGCATCATGAGCGTGGCATGCGCTCGTGTTGTTACATGATACGCATCTCATGATTATCATGTTTCCACCAGTCATGTACCTTCGTCATTCATTCACCTCTCGTAATACCAAACTTCGTATATGTGAAGCTAGCGAAACGGCGGGGAGAGCATCATGAAGCGCCCAATATACTGTGACGTAAGGTTGGCGCACGCACGCTGGGTGCAGTGACAATACGCTAGCAAAACGCAAACACTCTATTGTCTGACGCCAGATGCCACCATCGTCTGCTGGCATGGCCCAGCGGCAACCGGCGCGAAATTCGACATGCTGCATTTCGTGCCCACGACGTTTCCCAGAATGCACCGCGTCTGCCTAACTTCGAGACGGAGGGACACCGGGCGCGCTCAAACGCGCATGCGTCAAAGCAACGCATTGCGGGGTGCGCCTGCGAGTATATGTCAGGCAGATCGGTGTCTGGCGTGGCATCGTCAGCACGACGCGACGAAATGAACGCTGTAGCACACGCACGCTGGGTCGCGACTAAGTGTATAGGCGCTTTGAGTGTGGCATGCAGTCATGCTCTTACATTACACGCATATCATAATTATTGTGTTTGCACCAGTCACATACCATCGTCATCCATTCACTTGACGTAATACCAAATTTTATATACGTGAATCTTGTGAAACGGCCCCGAGCGCATCATGAGTGTGGCATGTAGTCATGTTTTTACATGACACACATGTCATGATTATCATGTTTCCATGTCATTTACACATGTCGTCCGTTTCCGTAACGTAATACTGAATTTGGTACATGTGAAGCTAACGAAATGGCCGCGAGCGCATCATGAGCGTAGCATGTAGTCATGTGGTTACCTGAAACGCATCACATGATTATCATGTCTGCACCCATTACATCCCTTCGTCGTCCATTCTTGTCCCGTAATACCAAATTTGGGGTACGTTAAGCTAGCGAAACGGCCGCGTGGGCATCATGAGTGTGTCGTGTAGTCTTCTTGTTACATGACACGCATCTCATGATTATCATGTTTGCACCAGTCGCATACCTTTGTCATCCGTTCGCGTCACGTAAAGCTGAATTTGCAATATGTGAAGATAGCGAGACGGCTGCGAGCGCATCGTGAGCGTGGCGTGTATTCATGACTCTGGACTCACATGACATGCATGTCATGATTTCCATGTTAGGGTCTGTCACTTGTGTTCGCCATGCAGTAATGTCATACCATACAAGTTTTGAAAGATATTACGTGGACGAAACTACCGCAAGAGCAACAAGACTGTGAAATGCAAATCATGACATTCATGAGATGGATGTCATGATATTAATATTATGATTAGTCAATTAGGCTCTTCATAATGTCATGTTATGCCGTACTAAATTTGTTATTGATACCATTACCGAAACGGCCAGGAGAACTAAGAAATTGGCAGATCCCACGTAAAGTGGGAATCGATGATATGCGAAGCACGAATGAGAAAGGTTGATATGACATTTTAAAACCCGCCCAATGTTACGAGGTGGAGGTAAATGATGCAGTACATGACTTCCGTGTCATGATTATTATGTTTGTATGTGTTGTTTACCTTCGTGAGCTATTCACGTCACGTGATACCAAATTTATATATATGGAGCTAGCGAAACAACCATGAGCACGCTATAAGCGTGGTATGTTGTCACTTTCTTACATGATACGCGTGTCAGGATTATCATGTTGGCAGCAGTGATATTCTTTCGTCATTCATTGAAGTCCCTTAACACAAAATTTGGTATTAGTGGAGCTAGCAAAACGGCCGCGAGCGCATCATGAAGGGCCCCATATATTCCAATGTAGCCAAGACCCGCGAGCACGCTGGGCGCAGCGACGCTAAGTTAGCAAAACGCTAGCACTAAATAGCCTGACGCCAGGCGCGACCAGCGTCTGTCGGCGCGGCCCGACGGCAACTGGTGCGAAATGAGACACGCTGCATTTCGCACCGATGCATTACCCAGACAACACCGCGTCTCCCTCTTTTCGTGACGAAGGGACACCGGATGCACTGAAACGCGCATGCGTCAAAGCAACGCAGTGTGGCGAGCGCCTGCGAGTTTACGGCAGGACCGGCACTTGGCGTCGCAACACCAGCGTGCCGTGTCGAAATGAACACCGGCGAGCACGCACACCGCGTCACGTTGAAATGTATTGGCCGCTTGACTGTGGCACGTAGTCATGTTCTCACATGACACACGTTTCATGATTATCACATTTGCACCAATCAAATAGCTTCGTCATCTATTGATGTTAGGTTATACCAAATTCGGCATGTGTGAAGCTAGCGAAACGGCTACGAGCACATCATGAGTGTTGCATGTAGTCATGTTGTTACGTTACATGCATGTCGTGATTATCATGTTTGTACGTGTCATTTACCTATTTCGTTCATTCCCGTTGCGTAATACCGATCTTGGTACATGTGAAGCTAGCGAAACGGCCTCGAGCGCATCACGAGAGTAGCATGTAGTCATGTTGTTACATGACATGCATCTCATGTTTATCCTTTTTGCACCAGTATTATACCTTCGTCATTCATTCACGTCCGTAATAACAAACTTGGTATAATTGAAGCTAGCGAAACGGCCGACAGCGCATCATTAGCGTGTCATGGTACACATGTCATGATTATCATGGTTTCACCAGTCCACGTCCTACTGTACTCCTGACCTGCCCAGCTGGCGGCGGTCTACAAAGCTGCCTGCGCCGGCTCGGATTCTGAACTTCGCCGCCTAGGGGCGCTCGAGTTACCCCAGCTGAGCGCCGGTGGATGCATAGAAACGCATGGGTTGCCGCCTGTTAGAGAAGAGTTTCATCGTGCATTGAGTAAATGTGGCGGCTATCTTGAATCATTTTATTTTATGTGACTTTGAGAATATTCTTTTGCATATTAGTTGACATTTTAGTGCATTATTTTTCAAGCAGAATCGCAAATCGGGCACAAACTCATGTAGCAGCGTGCAAAACAAGAAAGAATGACGACGGAGACAGGTTCTAAGAAGCGCTGGCCACCAAATGTTTATTTAACTCGTGATACCCGCTATATGTGCACACAATGGTAGACTTGTTGCCGTTGGAGTACACTCAGCTAGCTCGCATTTACTGCCTGGGCAAGAAAGTGCAAGGACTATGACACATGACAGTGTCTGCGGCATCCAGCGCACATAGAAAACAATCAAATACACATAATTTTGCGCATAAATAACTACGTCTCAAATGACAAATGTAGATCGCAGGTACATGAATAAATAATGAAAGACACTTTGCAACTGTTCTGAAACGAAACAGCACATAAAATTACTTATTCAACACTAAGTTCTTCGCACAATGTGTTTCAAAACCTAGTTGCATAACCACATGTAGTGACATGGTTTGCATATGTTCACTCTTGTCATCTTCCTTTTTTTTTGCTAATAAACAGTTGTGAGTATTGCGCGTCATCACTTGCTGTCTTGAGGTTGTCTGTTTATTTTTATTTATGCGCAAATATGCGCTTCAGTCTATCATGCACCACCAATCAGCCCAGCAACTCGCTCATTTAGAGACACATAGTCTTTTACAACACAGAACTCACCTTGATCCATTTTTCATGGACCTCGTTCACCGGAAACTCATAAAAGGTCACATCAGGAGTCTTCCCTTGCCTTGATTCGCGAAAAGCCACGCAGCACACCACCGTCGTGATGGTTAATTTGCACCCAGAAACCTCGCTTCGCTGGTGTACAAACTGCACCGACCTGCACGCTTCTGTCGCAGCTCGGTTTATTCAAAATGAGGCTTTTCTTAATTTTAATTAACCAGAGTGTATGCACGCGTAAACAGTGCTGCTTTTATCCCAGCGTCGCGCGAGCAGATGAAAAAAAAAAGCGCGGCGACTCATGTTTTCGCCGTCAGCAAATGGTGCCGATGAGGTAAGAGGCAGCGCCGCAGGGCTCATAGCGGCAGGCGCCAATACCAGAAGGGGCGTGCTGGCGCTTCCCTCGCTGGGCAGGTCAGTAAAATACAGTAGGTCGTGCACCAGTGACATACCTTCGTCATCCATTCACGTACCGTAATACCAAATTTTGCATATATTACACTAGCGAAGCAGCCGCGAGCGCATCATGAGCTTGGCATGTAACCATGTTGATACATGACACGCATATCATGATCTTCATGTTAGGGTCTGTCACTTGTGTTCGCCTTGCAATCATGTCATACCTTATCAGTTTTTCAACATGCCATAGGAACGAAACCACAGCAAGAGCTGCAAGACCACGAAATGTGAATCATGACATTCATGACATTCATGTCATGATTTTCATGTTATCACTAGTTAATTATGTTCTTCGTACAGTCATGCTATGCCATACCAAGTTTGGTCTTGATAGCATTATCGAATGGGCCGGGAGAAGTAAAAGTCGTAGGCGGCTAGATAGATAGATAGATAGATAGATAGATATATAGATAGATAGATAGATAGATAGATAGATAGATAGATAGATAGATAGATAGATAGATAGATAGATAGATAGATAGATAGATAGATAGATAGATAGATACGCTGAAAGTCACCGAAGGTCGCTAATAAATGCTTAGCATTTAAAAATGCCACCTCCATCTTCCGACGAGGGAAACTTGAGTAAATGCGGCGCTGAGTGAAGGGGGGGAGGGGGTTTGTGTGTATGTTGCGTAATTGAGTATGCTTTGGAAATGCTTCGTTGTTATTTTGCCTTTATTATTTTATTTACTGAAATAAACAGAAGTGTTGCTTTCCACGAGTGGTATGATGCTGATGTGGGATCCAGAGCCTACATATACGGCGTGGCCAGTAACCGGCAGTGCAGCTTTAGCAGCCATTATACACTATCTGGCAGCAAAAATTTTGAGACTAATTTGTGTTTCTGCTACGTTGCTTATATGGGCCATATATCCTTAATAATTAAAAAATAAAATGAGCAGCCTGGAATATAATGACCATTACTTGTAAGGCATTCTGTTACACTGGCGTATTGCCGCACATGTAGTGCTTAAACACAGTGCGCCAAAGAAATATCTGAAACAATTTAAAGGTTTGCTATTTATTTTCGATAAGTTATGCTACTTGAAGTTTGACTGGTAATATTGTAATTTCGCAGCAATTTAGGTCTAGCTGTCAGGAGAACACAGCTTCAGCATTTAGTGTTCCTTCTCAGATTTGGTCTCAAATTATATTCGCAAGCACTCTTGCTGTCGAAGACAAAGTATATTTAGGCGCACTAAAAGCATATTATTACATTCGCAACTTACTTGTGGCTTGGACACCAAGCAGGAGGGTAGAGTAATCATATCGTTATACTAACGTTTTTTCTTAAAATCGCATGTGCTATTGTATACTAAAAGACTTCTCATAGCATCTGTTTCTCCGTCCGTTCGTTCTTGCTTCCATCCGTCCATCTGACCGTCCATACATGCGTCCATCAGTCCATCCGTGCTTCCATCCATTCGTCCATCCGTCCGTCCGTCCTTGCGTCCATGCCTCTGTCCTGCCGTGTATCCAGATGCACGACAAGAGGCAGACACAGACAGAGCCACGGACGCACGGACACATGGACTGATGGATGCATGGATGGACGCATGGACAGACGAATGGCCAGACGGGCGGATGGACGGACGGATGAATGGACGCACGTATGGACGGATGGAGGCTTCGCCCCACTAATCATCATTCACTCCGTAAATATGCTGTGACTTTTTTGTGCTGGCAAATATATTTCCTTAAATACAAAATTTTGTGCGCTGTTCAAGATGAACGTGACATGAGTGCACAAATTCCAGGACTGCATCGGACGTATCGACTATAGAGCGTCACAGTAAATACAGCGTTCTAGGTACGCTCGCCTTACACTCACTACTTCCATTACACAAGCATGAATATTCGCTGCGTAAAACGTGGACTAAGGCGAATCTGTGCGCCATAGCCACTACCGTTGTGTCTGTTTATCATGACGTCGAATTTGTCATGCTTGGCTTCTGACGGCATATTTTCGTTATATTCGCCTAAAGGATGCACGTAAAAAAACATCTCTCTTTCAGGCAACTGTCTACTGTTACATGAGCTAAAATAACACTATTTATATCAGACAGAAATTGGTTACACACCTTGAGAAATAACGGTGGCTTAGCAGGTAGGTGTTGCATGCAGTTACATTGCTCAGTGGCGGTCGTCGAAGTACTCGTCCGGGTGAATCAGTCATCTCGGACATTGCAAAAGTTTCCGGCTGAACTGTACCTTTGCCATGCTGCTGTGGAGAATAGTGACGTGAAGTACATCCATGGGACGGCTTTAAGCTCTCCCAAAGTAGAGTAACTATAGTGCTCTAAATCGTTACACACTTTTTCTAAACACATCTCGGAAGGGACGGCTTTATGCTCTCCCATAGTAGAGGACCAAGTACTCAAAATCGTTAACCACATTTTTCTAAACACATTGTCTAACTGAGGAACAGTGCTGGAAATGCTGCGAGAAAAGACGTTGGACTCTTACAAACACGTCCCTCCCCTCCAATGTCCGTGATCTAAAGTGGCTTGGGGAATGGGAAGCTTTACCAACGACCAACCACCTTGCGGTGCGGGGCGTGGCACCCTCCACCACATGTCCGCAATGCGGCCGCGTCGAAACGTTGAACCATGTCTTTCATGAATGTATAGTAGCACGCACCTCTTGGCGCATGGTTACCAGCATGTTACCAGTATGGGACAGTGAGTAACGTGCAAGCACACTTATTTTAGTAGACCCAAGAGCGCTTATAGCAGGTTCTAGAAATGTTCCCGTTATAGCTTTCACAGTCTTTGTGCACCACTTTCCACGCAGGCCTGGCGTTTGTTTTAGATGCGGAGCATCTTATACTCGCGCCTTGTAGTGCGCCGTCCGCACCGCTTCTCGAACATTCGACAGCTGACGCGCGCGCATGCGCCGTCGCGCCGTCGCCCACTCTTCCACCATCTGTGCATCCCTTCCTCCTCTACACACCGCGCGCGCTTCACTCCTCCACCATCTGTGCACCCTTCCTCCTCTACACACCGCGTTCGACATCTACAATTCTCCTGATTCTCCAGTGGACGCGCATGTGGCGTCGCGCTTCGAGAACATTCAACAGCTGACAGTGCATGCGCCGTCGTGCTGTATATATACTCAAGGTCGGCGCTCGCTCGCTCAGTTGCCGCTCGTCGGTTGGTTTGTACGGCGCGTCGACGTCCAAGGTCGCGGTGAAATGAATTCCAACGAATCCACAAACACAATGATCGACGTCCCTTCGACCAGCGCCGCCCTTTCGCATACGTGTGTACGTGTTCACTCATTTAACACCCCCTCCTACAACCACGTTAACCAATTTAGCCATCGACCCAAGTAAGTCGCAATTTAACACCCCATTTCACAACCACGTTAACCAATTTAGCCATCGACCCAAGTAAGTCGCACTTTAACACCCCGTTAACCAATTATATGGTCCGCATCCTCCTCAGTGTTCCCCGAGGGAAGCTGCGGGCAATTGTTTTTCTTTTACTCTTGTGAGTGTTGTTGCTTCAGGTGTAGGTGTCGTACGTGTTAGCGTCGCGTATAAGTTTTGTTGCTTCCCGTTTATTGTTGACTATCTGTTATTAGATTAATGTAGTGCGCTAGTATGCGCCTGCTTCCCAGCAAACAAAAATTCTTTTTAACTACGATTTCTGCAATACAACCAGCGATCAACAAACGAAAACGTTCTTGCAAAATCGGACGACAGCTGCACTCGCAGAGCGGCGAAGCTTTCCGCGCTAACGCCGTGCATATAGAATGAGCCATACGAGATTCAGTCATCGCGCATCTCTTCCACTCTGAGCATTTGGTGTCTGGATGAGAGGTTCGGGTCAGGTTCTGCACTAAGTATGACGTTCACTTTAACTCGAAGTTATGGCTCCTGCTTTCTTTTACCCGACAGGAAATATGATTTCGCACCACTTGAGGTCATCTGTCTCAGTCGGAGCGTCCTCTTCCATTTTCTGCATGAGGTGGTGTGGACAGCGTGGACAAATAAATGAAGGGGTGTGAAAGTGTCTGGTTCCATTGCATGCCGCGTTTTATGGCTTCTTTGCCATTGATACATAGCCTTTCTTCAGTATAGGTGACTACCACGGAGGAAAATGCGAATGCATACGCGAGGTCATAGTAATTGGACGAAGCTAAAAAAAACACTGAAACTTTCCTAGCTAGAATCGTATTGTGATTGCGAGTAACGTCGTATTGGGGCGATGCAGATTAAGCTGCACCTACGGAACTTCTTCTAAGTGCACTCGCAATTACAGGTACACGCAATATACCATCTTTTATTGCATCACACCACTTTGGCACTTTATGGAAACGATGCACTATTCGCCTTGCGGCACCCACTCGCAATCTGTGTCATAGCTAAAAGAGGAATAACGGCATCAAGTAAACATAACCAGCCGTTTCACCAGCACGTACTCAAGGTGGAGCGAGAGACCATTGTGAAGACGTTGTAATTTATACCCTTGTACCAACTGCAAAACTTGGAACGAATGACTATCCTTCTATGAGGACGAATCAAGACCATTCGGAATACAGGTATACCATGCTTCCATTACATTGTTAATAATATTGACTTACCTCGTGAGTTTGAACGTTTGTGGTAACAAACATGCTATTCTTCGAATACAAACGGTAGTAGGTTGCTTCGGCCGTCATCTGAAATGCGCTGTTGGCTATTGTGGAGACTCTGGGCCATGAATACCGCTTTTACATGGGGACGACGTGCAAGAACATCTTCTATTTTGCTTTACGTGTACTTTAAGGTAACGAAAATATCAAAAATTGTACGGATCCATGAGTCAGAAGGCATTAATGCACCAATCAATTATACGCCGATGTTACCTCACCAGTACATCATAAAAAAACTTGAAACAAATTGTGCTCAAGCGCTTTGTCAAATGTTTCAGATAAAGCCTTTCAAAAGATCTTTAACGTAGCTTTAGAAGACGCCTATCGAGAGTCTCTTAGCTTACAAATGTGACACACGGCTTCGTATTAGGCATTAACAACCAGAACCAAACAGACCTGGTTTTATTATGATTCAGTAAATCATTTTACTGTGCGTGTTACACCTATCAAAGTGCTTCAATTAGCTCTGTCATCAGTGATGGATTCATTACAGCATGTTTACAAAGTTTCTTATCTAACTGTTCATCTAAAACGTTTCATCCATAGCGTTTCTTAAAATTAACTAGAGGGCACTCTGTCGCTGTGATCGTTCAGAGACCATGGGAATGATGGGTAGTACACACATTTGCCTAGTATTCGCACTTGTGGGCGGTGAATCGTACTTGCGGCTTTGTTTAAGGCTGTGTTTCAGTTTTTTTAAATTAACCCTTTTGCACTTCGTGACCCGATTTGGAAAGCTAATGCTACTAGAATAAGGTGGTGAAGCAAAATCGCCGGACATTCGCTGATTTTGTTTCATGAGAAAACAGCTCCGAGCCACACACTCATGGAGCCAAAAGCAGGCCAGAAGTACGAAGAGTAGACAATTGCGTGTACCACCCATCATTCCCATTCTAGCATTTTGCCTCCATGAAAATGCAATCGCCATTGCCTGTATCGAACTTCCCATATTCTAGCCAGCGGCCAAGGGCCGTTACCACAGCTCCACCGTGGTTGAGTGTAAGCAGCAGAATTCAACTTTAGCAGCTCGAGCACTTAAAACATATTCGGCAGATCCCACGTACCTGGGTATCGACGTTATGCGAAGCGTGCGGAGCAAAGGTAACCTTGTTGAAATTTTTTTATTGAGCGAGACTTAATGAAATGACGGTAAATATATGAGCAAATGTTACGCGCACAGAAATATGCTAAAGAGTTACAGATGTTTATATAACCAGTTGTTTGCACTTGCGCAACGATGCCAACTGAAACATGCGTATTAGCAACACCGGCAGCTGATATGGAGCGCTGATGCTCGCGAAGATGGTGGCGCTGCACACTGCTACATGAATCAACTTCAGCGCATCGCAACTAACCACGATTTACATTAACCTGACGTAACGGCCGTATCAAAGGAGCGTATTTGTAATGTTTAGAAAATTGAGCATGCAGCACTGCAACCGCTATTGATGTTTCACGAAGATTAGCGTCTATTTCAACAGTATTTACGAGACCTGTCGTAGCTCTGTGGTAGAATACTTGACTGCGAAGCAGAATGCTCGGGTTCGATTCCTGCTGGACCCTGAAATTTATTATTTGCATTCGTCAGGAGGTCAACGCTGCCAAGTTAGATTTTTCTTAACACTGACACTTATTCTCTGCCTTCGTTGGGTCGACGCTACCGATGTCGAGTATTGCTTAACGCTCACGCGTTAAAATTACCTCTGTGTGTTCTCGTCATTTCTGGGTAGATACTAACTGCCAATCACCTGTGGCACATACTTGCATTACCAGCGGCACATACCTGCCCGTGGGTATGTGCCACTGTCTGGCGGGAAGTGTTTGACGACGTATGCGACAGAATTGTGATATTATTGATGTCTTGACCAGCGTGTCATGTTCGTCAAACCGTCTTACCCTTTCATGCTAACTTTGGTTCACGCCAAGTGAAGGGGGTGACCTTGAGAGCACCCAAACGTAAGCGGCTAGATAGATAGATACGCTCAATGTCACCGAAGTTCGCTAAGAAATGCTTCGCATTTAAAAGAAATCTGCGGTGGGGAGATTGTCCAGCGCGTGACTGCTTATAAGCGCCACAGTTTTAGGTAACACAAATTGTTTTTAGGGGCGAAGCTCTAAAAGCCGTGGGTCTGTACATGCATGGCTGTCTTTTTATGTGACGGCCTAGTTCTACGACTCACCCAAGCAGGTGCGGACGGACGGATGGACAGATAGACAGACAGATAGATAGATAGATAGATAGATAGATAGATAGATAGATAGATAGATAGATAGATAGATAGATGGATAGATAGATAGATAAGCAGGCAGACAGACAGACAGATGAGCGGAGGATACACAGTTTACCGATAAAACCCTCCGAAGCTTCAACACTTTTATCATCATTCACTCCGTGGATATGCTTCAATTTTTTTTGTTTGGAAGGACAGCCAGCTTCAATAGGAGTTGTGCAGATAGTCTTTGTATACCGCACTCGAAGAAGTAAATGCCTAAATTCACTTTATCCGCATCGTTATTACGATCGTTGCAACAAAGCTTAGCGTTGTGGATGTAAATTTTTTTTGCCATTTTGTTTCGCTTCAGTAACCACGGCAAAACCAGTTTTCTTGAACTGCATTTCTCTCTTTTTTACCTATTTGTTCGGTCGCGAAAAACTCATACAAGGCGTCAGAGCGTGCATGTAATGTTATAAAATAAACGGTTAAGTGTCCGGGATCTTGCCAAAATGACAAAAGTTTTATTTACGACCGGCAAGTGCAGAAAGAAGGCAAGAAAATTCTCGCACCAAATGATACTCTGGCTGGCGTCGAAACGACTGCACGTTTGAAATACTTTTCCACGAGCGGCGTCCCGTGTCATTTTTCACGCTTAGAAGCTAGTCACGGAAGGTCGCGGAGAAGTTCTCTCGCGTTTGCCCGAAGCGCAGTGCTCTTTTCTGGCTAAGCGTTAAAGCGCACCGTTTACATCTCGCACGCTCCCATTGTCACTCATCTCAGGAAGTTGAGCGCATGTTGCTAAAAGCATTTCGAAGTATACTCTAGGCACCACGTTCGTTTCATGGCGGAAATGTAATGCATGCGCATGCACGCACACATTCGCACATAGATAAATAAACACAGAATAATGCTCATTTTCAGAAGCCGAAACACACGAACGCGCGCACGCAGGTACAGGGACAAAGACAGAGAGCAACTCTGAGCGTTTCGTTTATAGAGCTCTTTCGCACATGCTCATACGTAAAGACAGAGGATCAAGGGGCAGCGGAGTTGCAATCACAATTAAGAACAATGTTAATTTCACTCGCTTAAGTGACATCAGTGATCACGAAAGCATTTGACGTAAGTTAAAGTTTTTTGGTAACACTATATTACTGGGAGGTGTTTATTGTCTTCCAAATGCCCCTCCGGAATACTAGATGCATTATAAAATTAGTTGCTTCAAAATACGAATTCGTGCTCTAGCATTCCTGTAACAGGCGTTTTCAACCTCCCTGGTATTAACTGGTGCAGCATTTCTCATGACGGCAAAGTTTTCGAAAGTGCCGAATCCTTACTTCAAACGGCATTTACGTATTCCTCAACCGAGTTGGTTTCTGATGCCGCAAAAATTTCCAGTTCTTTGCAAGTGGCTCGCTTCAAGATTGCTCTGGCAGTGTTAGGGATGGCATATCTGATCATCAGTGATTGGCTCTTGAGTGTCCTAATACTGGTTTGTGGTCTTATGTTAAACCTACCCACACACTAAGAGACTATAGGCATGCGGATGATGATGGTGTCATTGGTTGCATGGAATCTTTATTCCCTTCCTTTAATGAGTTAAATTATCTAAATGAGCTGTGTTTCAAGTTTGAAGACATGGTCATTCATTGTGAAAACACTTGCGTTTCTTCTAAACAAAAAGCGTATCAACAGAAAATACCCGTGGATGAATCATGATCTTGTACCCCCGAAACGGAAAATAAAACGATTTCGAAAAAGTGGTGATAGAAGGAAACTTTCAAGTTTAGTTAAAACTTTTCGGGATAAAGCAAGAACCAGTTCTTTTCTTGCATCTTGACTTCTTCACGTCGGAAAAACCAAGAAAATTTTTGTGATATTTACCTAAAAATAAAAGTGGCATCAGAGAGATCAGAACGTCTGGTACAAGCATTGACGATCCTTTTATAATTGCCAATATATTCTACGCATTCTTTTAGTCTCTTTTTACTTTGACAGCATCGAATACACACTTACAACTTTACACGCTTCGTTACTCGATGTCCGAAGTCATTTCAAGCAGCAACGACATTTTGAATCTTTTGCATAATTTAGACATTAAAAAATCACCTGGTCCGGACAAAATATCAAATGTTTTCCTCAACAGGTATGTAACCTGGGTAACAGAGTACTTATATATAATTTACAAAAAGTCGTTAAAATCCTGTGTTGTACCTGATTACTGGTGCTCTGCAAGAATAGTTCCAATTCAGAAATCTGCGTTCAATTTAGAAATAAATAATTTCAGACGAGTTTCTTGACATCCAGAGCTTCTAATTCTTGAATATATGCTATTTAAAGCAATTATGACACATCTCGAGGGTAAAGGTTTACTTTATGCAAGTCAACATAGTTTTAGGTCTGATTTATCCACAATAACACAGTTAGCTGAGATAATGGATGACTTTTTAAGTATAGTAAATATGTGGGGCCAAATTGATGCATTATATCTGGACTGTTGTTCCAAAGCGTTTGATGCTGTTCCGTATGCTGCTTTGGTAACCAATCTACATTCTATAGGCATTGAACCTATTATCAGTCGTCGTAATATTAGCAGTATCGGTGGTAGTAGTTGTAGCAGTAGTACTATGAGGCTTCAAGCAGGTAGCGTGACCAAAGCGAGAGTGAATAAAAGAACCAAAAAAACAAACCAAAGATGATAATGCACACGTTATTGGTTAAGCTGATGATGACGTAGCTAAGTTGGGATTATGCTCTAAAGAATAGGTAGGCACGTCTATTTCTGTTATATATGTTGGCTTTCTAGACAAAGTGGTCTCGCTAGCCGATTACACTCACAAACGAGCTTGGAATTTCCGTCTCTAACAGTTTTCACGGCATGGAATTGGCTGAAATCATCTGTATTTCATGCTGAGGCATCCAGTTTCTCTTGTCTCTTCACTTTTGCCACGACGCTCCCTGTCAACGTAACCACCGCGATAGGAACTGCCAGTAGCATGACTCTGCCACCCAGACCATTGTCAGCTCGCTGCTCGTGAAGGACTCGGGAAGCTCCTGTGTAGGCATAACTTACAACGGGCTCCACTTTTTGATGCCTTCAGAAAACTTCGCTATTACCTCCTCCGTGTTCCTGCTTCCGTGACGCATCGCCTCAGATTTCTCATTACTCTCGCCTCAAATCGGCGTCGCATCTTCTTAATAGCAGCAGAAAGTTGGCTCGCAGGCCTACTTATGCATAGGTTATGTTTTTCTAATAATGCAATTACCAGAGTAAACGAATAGCGGTGGTTAAGAGCAATAACATTGAGGTCATCACAGTTTGATGAGGCATAAACAACTTATGCGCACAAAAGGCTTTGGGTAATGACGTCAAAAAGGGAGTACTGATAAAACAATATTCGACTTGTTTTAAGCGTGAATACACTTTATATGTGACCCCAAACCAGTCCACCGCCGTCGGCGGCGTCCGCAGTCTTCTCTCTATCTTTAAAAGAAAGAGGACTTGGCGGGCCGCAGCACGACGCTCTACCGAATAAGCCACGGACGCGACGCTGATATCGGTGTCAGTAACGTGCCTTGTACCCCTCCCCCTTCGCTCGCTCCTCCGCTCTCCTCGCTCGCTGCAGCTGCGCGCGCACTCCTCTCTCTCGCGCGCCCGCCTTCTCTCTCAGTCTCCCGTCGAGAGCGGGTCGTGAGGGGGAGTAAAGTTAAAATCAGTTGGCATTCGCCAGTGAGTTAACGTAAACTCCCCCGTGTGATCAAATTGCAATTCCCAGGAACCATTACACCATAAAGGCACCATAGTGTGAATAATAAATATAATAGTGCGAATTAATAAATACCACTCATAGCATCACCCCGTGTATTCGCACTTAACCATGTTCACCCTCGGGGAAATGCTTGAGATTTTTATTGAACGTCCAAGACCGTTTCAGAAAAGCGTAGGTGAACAGACCGTGAACAACACTAATGCTTTTAAAAAGCTATTTAAAACATTCTACATGTCCACAACACGTGGCAAAAGCTCGTTGAAGCGCGTAAGAACATCCAGCTGGAGAGGCTCAAGCTGACACCCACGGGGAGGTCGGTGCTCCGGTACCTCAACTACAGCGACACGTTCATCACCGATAAATACCGTAAAAAGTGCATCCCGCTGTACGTTATAGAGTCGCTGGCCATCGCACCTAATCCACGCAACATGCATCCTACTTTCCACAAAACTAGATGCAAGGCTAGAGCTAACGCTATTCAACGAAAGTTCAAGCAAGACCTGGACGCCCGCTACACGGACGCGGCCAAGTATCGGCATAGAAACGCGAACGCTGTCAGCGTCGTAGATTCTCAAGGCCGAGAATTGGCGTTGGCTACGGTCAACCCACTCAATTAAGACGCCACAGAAGAATCGCCAATCGCTCTAGCAACCACCACATGTACAGACGCCGTGGTGATCTTGACCGACTGGCAAGCCACCTACAGGAATTTTTGTTAAGGGTTGTATCTCAGCCAAACCATCAATATTTTGAAACGGCGAAGCACTCCACTCACAAACACTTGTATATGATGGGTGCCAGGACACGAGGGTTTGCAGGGAAATAAAGCGGCCCACGCCGCTGCCCAACGAGCACATCAGCCGGGCTGCCCCCTGCCAACACGACATCCGTCCCGTCGTTGAAGAGACGGAAGTTGTGACACCTACTCGTCGTTACTCCAGCATTACAGGCTGGAGCGACGAGTAAACCCTCCACGACACCCAAATTTGACAAAAGAGGAAACCGTGATACTGAGACGCCTGCAAAGCAGCACATACACACATGGGACCCTAACGCACCGTCTCTATTTAACGAGATAGCTCCATGTGCCCGCTCTGCAGCGTACCGGACACCCTGGCATACTCGCTTCTTGCATGTCAGTGTATTGTCAGACATAATCTGCAACAACACTTGACTGATAATTAACCAGAATGGACGAACGAAGACCTAACCAAAATGTGGAGGTGAAGCTCGCCCTCGAAGACATTGAAGACCAACAAGTCGTCGCCAGAGCCAAGAAGGCAGTAGAAGCCAGGGGGTTCCTCAACTAAGGAGCCCTAACACCTCAGGGTGACACCGGGGATTGCTCGGAGCACTGTTTCTAAAATAAACGTTTACTTCTCTCTCTCTCTCGCTCTCTCTCTCTCTCTCCCTACATGTTTTGTTCGCAAACAATAATGTGCAACAATATATCAGCCATTTTGATTATACTTCGACATTATACACGAATTCATCACTGAGCATCCAAAGGTTACAAGTGAAAGGAAAATTAAAAAGAATCAAGTTAATCACATTTAACAGGATAACACTTATGCATGCGTACTAGTGTGGACGCATGGCTAGTACGGGGCAACTGGAAACCTCAGCTCTCCCTCTCTTACTCTCAAGAAACGTGTGTGCCATCGTCGAAGGAAGACCTCTTCGCTGTGCGTTTCCAACTGCTGATCAAGGTAATTCCACACAATGAACCGTAATTTCTGTTGTTTGGGATAGGCGCCTATATGCGGCTTCTGCCGTACTTCCGCTAAACAGCGTCGCCGCCACAGTACGTACAAGGTTATTGTAAAGACCAGTCTTGCAAACAGCCCACGTTCTGTTCCCATGCGGGCTGTGCGAAAGCCAAAGAGGCCTTGTACCATGTGCCAGACGCCCCTCGCCACCGAGCACTGAAACAGAGCATGTTGGGTCATCTCTCTCTTGCCGCAGTTTGGGCAGTGGTCATTTGGAACGACTCTCCAATGTGCTAGCCGGTCACGTGTATGCAATGCCCTCCATCTTCTCAACCAGTCAAATTCTTGCACCTTGTTAGTTAGGTACGCTATTGCAACACCATCGTTTATATTTTTCCGTGCAGGATGCTGTTTCTTCCTCTTTGCTCAGTGTGATACTTGTCACCATTTCGCCTATTTTCTGCGATGAAACATCTTCAAGACTGCATGAACCTATCGATTTCACTGTTCGTTTTAAGCCACTGGCCGTTCTGTAAAACTTAAGTGGAAATTCTACTCGTGGTCCGATGTACGGATTGGTGGTAAAAGTACCTTTTAGTGTACTGCTCCAGTACACCAAGAGCCAGTACCCGGGGCATTTGCTGTCATCGAAGAGCTTCGGTGTTGTTTTTGCAGCCAGCGCTCTCGTGATTGTTGGTATGTCTAGGAGACTCAAGCCTCCATGGTTTGTGGGAAGCTGTAAAATTTTCCTTTGTGTTTTTTTGCTGATTTTCCTCCCCAGAGGAAGGATTCCGCAATGGAGGCGAGGCGTCCTGTTACACGGCAAGGCAGAAGGACAATGTGTGCTATGTAAAACGCAAAAGCGCATTCTTGTGTCTTGATGACTGTTGCTTTTGCCGTCAGTGATAGGTTAAATTGAGTGGCTGCTGCTATGACATCGGTGGATCTCTTAAGTACGTCACCCCAGGTCTTTTTGAGACATCTCCTTCCTCAAAGTAAACGCCTAACACCTTAACAGCTTGAACGTATTCTAAGTCTCCTGGCAATAATTCTCTGACGTCTCCAAAGCGGAATGCCTTACATTTGATAGTGTTTAAAAGAGCACCAGACAGATATGAATACTCAGCAAAAATGTCAAGGAATGTACTATAGCTTGACAAGATACGAAAAAATACCGAAATATCATCGGCGTATGTGACGACAATTTTGAAGGTTTCCTTGCCTGGCATCGGAAAAACCAATATGCGCTCGCAGTTTGCAAACTTTCTAATGAAAGGATCTAGAGACAAAATGGATAATACTAGAGGCAACGGATAGCCTTGCCTCAACCCTTTTTGAATTGCAACGCATTCTGTTCACTTCATTGTTGAAATGAGTACAGCTTGATAGATCCCGATAAAGTATTTCTACCAGTCGCACATACTGCTCCGGGAGGCCAAAGATGCGGAAAATAGCGAAAAGATACCCATGTTCAACTCTATCAACTGCTTTGGCCTGATCAAGAGAAATATATACTCCTGCGATCTGTTTTTTTTTTGTGGGGGGGGGGCATATGCGAAGAGGAAGGTCTGTGATGATTGTAAGAGTTACGAAGACGGAACGTACTGGTACTGCACATGACTGCAAGGGGGCACAATCTCTTCCAAGAGAGGCCGTAAACGCCGTGGTAGCAGCGTGGCTACTAACTTATAGTCTGTGTTTGGAAGGGTAGTGGGCCTCTACGATTTAAGATCTGACGGCTCCATACCCTCTTTCAGCAATAGGATCACCCTTCCTTCGCAGAAGGGCTGCGATTTTTAGCCATCATGAAACAAACTATTCACGAGATTGGTGATCCCCAAGATATCAAAGAAACGCAGATGAAGTCTCGTGAGCATTCTGTCTGGGCCTGGTGACGCGGACGTAGTCATTGATTTTAGGTCGTACCATAGTCCTTCTTTATCAGTTTCTTCATTCAATAACAAACCGTCTTTCGAGCCTAGCGATGGCAAACCTTCGCAAAAGGCTGAAAATTTGGCAGTAAACTCGTCGTCGTGTGCGTCATGGTCTGCAGTAAACAGTTTTGCAAAGTAGTATCGGAAAACTTTTTGAACTTCGTCCGGGTCAATACCAACGGTACCATCCTCTTTCAGCGCCTCATTTATGTAGCGGGGCTGGCATCGACGATCGAGATTTCTTTGCGCATATGTCAAGTTTTCAATTTCATCTGTCGATAAGTGCATTTTTCTTGCGAGCCTTGTAGCCTGAGACCTCTGCTTAAGAAGATTTTGATATTTATTTTTTTGCGCTTCAAGGTATTCGAGCATAGCGAACGTAGTTGACCCACCTCTTTCAATAATTCGAATGCGTCGGAGAATCTCATTCATCTTGGCCGTGAGGCGATAGAGAACAAAAACTGCACTGTCTTGGATCTACGCCACCCCCTCCGCGTCTACACGTACATGACAAACTGTGAAACCACCACTCATGTACCGACCCAAGGCGACGCTCGGTCCCTGTATTTGCTTAGCGCTATCTCTCCTAGACGGCGACAAAAGGCATAGTTGGAATGAAAGTCAACCATAGCAACTTTTTTTTCTCGTATATTAAGGATGATTTGACATTAATACAACTTGTATGTATCATAAAATGAATGAAAATACCTGAGTACAATGTTCCATTTGTCACCATGTTTAACGTCACCCCGTATTAGCTTAGATGCAAAGCAGCTTATAGTCGGAGAGGAGGAGGTTTGTCGGGGCTTGTCCCTGCACTATCGTAGTATATAGCCATGCTAATAACCGAAGCGCCCCACTAGATGACTATGTAGTAAAGTACCCGCTAAATTGAGAGGCTTCAACATTCACTCCTCATAGGATCATGCTCTGTTGTGAGTGGATACGTCTAGTGGCACTGCGCTGTGCTTACTCCTCTCTCACACACAATGTCGTAGAACCAATGAAAACATCAACACGAATGAAGACATCAATGAATGAAGAACGAAGGAAGACATCAATGAAGGCACAGAGGTGAGGGCTCACAAAGTGACCATGTGCGCGACCTATAACGTATACGGTGCTAAATAAAAAAGATCTCTTTACGAAACTTTATATCGACCCATGCTGCTTTGCACGCTACACAGGGTTTCATTTACGCAGAAATGTGTGTCGTTTTTTTTATTTTGTAATGGTTCTCCCAAGGTTGCCCGTGTATGGGCATTTATATAAATTCTTGCTCAGTGCTAAAACTGCCCTTACCATCTGTCCGTCAAAAGACACGATAACCGCTATAAAAAAAATTAGTGAATATATGTTTGCGCTTGTGTGCTTCGGTTTGAATCAGCGAGCTAGTGTTCCGGAGGTCATGTGGCATGATGACAACACATGTGACTTGCACGTACTCGTTCTTCTTATTATAGAAAACAAATGTTGTAAGACAGCAACACCTCTGTAGGGCTCATTAAATATCGTGAAAGTGACAAAAAAGTATTTTTTAAAACAAATGGTAAAGCTTACAGGGAGCGCCTTCACATCAGGCAAATTCAGGTTTCGCAAAATATAGATGGCGAGCACACGCTTTACAGTAGTCTCAAGATGCGCCCACAATAGAACAGGCAGCATTCAAGACTACTCTCGGAGAGAAAATGAAACATTTCCCGTTTTTAGCACCTGATAACGATGCTGGCAGCTACATACAATTAAAGTGATCGCTTGAGCGTCACCTATCCTACAGCTTCCATAAAAACAGCCAAATTAGAAGAGTGGCACGCTCGCAGCGTGCCACTCCTCTAACCTGGCTGTGTCTCGAGAGATTATTCTGAATTTCTTTTAGTTGTGAAGCAATTTATTCACTCGTACTGTCGGCGTCTGCTGTCCAAGCAGTCCGTCGAGGTGCTTCCGGTCAACGCCAATCAGCAGTAAAGCAAGCGGAAAATAGTACGGTGGGCTCCCTTAGCAAAAGCCGGTGCGCACGCGCACTCGCATAGAGCGACAACGCCACGTGCATTTTTTCGAGTGACAAAAAAGAGAGCATGTCGACTGCTCACAATGCTTAGCATAAACACTGTTTCTGCGTGAGCCGCAGTCATCTCATAGTACCGTACATTAACCAGAGGGAGCTGCGTTGCTCACACTGCCTCGTCCCAAATTCTTTGCAAATGGCCGTATAGACACGCAAAAAACAAACGCGCGCACGCATCCCCGTGCAGTCCGGCCTATAGTGAACTAGAATAACCCGGCCATAATCTCCCGAATTTCGCATGAAGAAGGTGCGAGCATGGCGTTCCATTTTCACCAATGCCGTCTAAACATTTGTTTTTAGGAGCTTTCTCGGCAAGCTTCAATTGCCGGTGCCTACTCCGGCGGCGTAGTCCGGTAGCTGGCGTGTACGCCAGTGTTGCAGGTGTACACTTGTCCGGTCACCGCTCAGAGTTGCGATTCCCAAAATGCTCACTAGATGATGCGCCTCCACCTAGAGTTCCTCCACCCAGACCGGTTTTTGGAAGAGTTGGTTTGGTGCCGGATGGACGTGCTTTGCGAGGGCTTCAGATCGACTGCGCATATA
The DNA here is from genome assembly GCF_013339725.1 of Rhipicephalus microplus. Taxonomy (NCBI): domain Eukaryota; kingdom Metazoa; phylum Arthropoda; class Arachnida; order Ixodida; family Ixodidae; genus Rhipicephalus; species Rhipicephalus microplus. Next base: position 102,282,418 of record NC_051174.1, read on the forward strand.
AGTGTTTTTGCAGGCTTCAATCATCATAATTCATGAGGCACTAGTGTAAACCTCTACTGCACTTATTACTTTGTACGGCTGTTAGGGCGTTCGTCACCTGATATTCTTTTGCTTGCGAGTTTTTTCTCGTGCAACCATGGGATGGGAATTTAAGAAACTTTTGTATTAGAGGTTAGACTTTTCTTTTACTTAGGGCAGTGTTCGCCGTAGTCTGCGTCCTGTAATTATCGAGTGGGAATATTCAGCTACTCGTGGACACTGGTGAATTCGTGTCTTAATGATTGTAAAAAAAAACATAATGAAAAAGACTGTAAATGTTCAGGATGCGGGATGAGTTTGAAAATGGCGGTTAGTGCAGATTTGAATGCAGAGGAAGCTTACGCCAAGTGCAGGCAATGTGAAATAGAAGAAACAATTGAAGAAAATGATGGTTGCTTAGAGTTAACTAATGATGAGAATCCCCGAGCTGAAAACTACGTTGGTGACATAACGACGAAAAAATCAAGGGTGATTGGAGAAAGGCTCAGGTCAGCCGAGGATGCAATAGTGAAGGTGACAAATAAGCAGCCGATGGTGAGATTGGTAAAACACCTGCACCCATAACAGCAGAGATGAAAGGAAAACAGTTTTGAATAAAAAACAAGTTCAACCAGTTTAATGGTCTCAATACCAAGCTTCCGCCGAGTAGTTTCGAGTGGGAGAGGGGACAAAACAGCCGCCGGTACAAGAAAAAGTAACCTTGTGGTGTGGGACAGGGACTCGAATTTAAAGCGATGCGCAGAAGCAATCAAGAGAGGGTAAGAGGTGCCAAGAGGGTTTCAATAGGGCCATTCCCAGGACATAAGCTTGAATCAGTGAAACAGTGTCCTTATTACAGCTGCTTTGCGCTGTTAACGGGTTCTATAGCTTTGTAATCGTTTTGCACGGAACGCCAACCAAAGAAAGAAAAAGGGCGAGAGGTGTGCGTGCGCATGCTGGTATTTTGTTCTCTTCATAATCATGGAAGCTGATCTAATACGTTTCTGTTACATCTGTGAATTGTTGGCAAGCAAACAAAAGCTGGGCTAAAACTTGTGTTGCTCTCACGATACAAGGATTATATGGTGAAACAAGCGTATGCCACGCTGATCTTAGAGCGGCGCTATTTTTATACTGCTAGTCAAGTTCTCGAGTGCCCCCACTATAACTGATTTACCGTGTGTGATTCCTCTTTACTGGCTGGCACATACTGTTTTTTCAAATGGTTAGAGAGTTATCCTAAACTGAAGCACGCTTATGCATAGGTGTAACTGTGCTTGTTGTAACTGTGTTGTAACTGTGGTGTAATGCAGTGTGTAACTGTGGTGTAACTGTGCTTATGCATAGGTGTAACTGTGCAACTCCTGCTTGTTGAACAACCCGTTTCAAGTGGTGGAAGTGCTGGGTACATCTGGTCCTCACCCTGGAACTTCGCAGCCGCACACTCCAACGACCTCCTACAATGATCCGGGGCCATCTCATGCTGCTACTCCAGATCTCGCACCTATGCCTGTCTTCTGCACTGGCGCTCTCCGGCCGCGCGACCCCCCCCCCCCCCATATTTGGCGGCACAGAGGACCAAGATGTGGACAACTGGATTGCCGAGTATGAACTGGTCAGCGCCGTCAATAAGCGGAACGCAGCCGATAAGCTCACAAATGTGAGTTTTTACCTGACCGACGTCGCAAAACTGTGGTACAGAAATCATCAAAGTGATTTCAGTACCTGGTCGGAATTGGTGAAAACCCTCGCGGAAGTCTTTGGCCGTCCTGCTGTCCACCGCCTTCGTGCTGAACAGCGCTTGCGGGGCAGAGTACAGAGAGCAGATGAAACTTTCACGAGCTACATCGAAGATGTGCTATTTCTCTGCAAGCTCGCCGATCCGACTCTGGACGAGGCAGGCAAGATCAAGAACATCATGAAAGGAATCGACGACGGTGCATTCCAAATGCTGGCTGCGAAGAGTCTCCAGACGGTCGCCGAGGTGATTCAGCTCTGCCAAAGCTATGATGAGCTGCGTAGGCAGCGCGCTTCTACACGTTGCGCTGCTCAAGACACCGCGAACATCTCATCCCTCGACTATCGCCATGACACCGCCGACCATTCTGCGTTGATGCCAGTCATAAAGCAATTCATACGCGAGGAGGTCACCCGGCAGCTATCTCTAATCACAAGAACTACCGAGCCGATGGCACCCTTGTCGCCTTCGCTTCGCCAGGTCATTCAATCGCAAGTTGCCGAAGTATTGCCGCCAGCTCAGGCTCCTCCAACTGTTACCGCACCACTAACGTATGCAGCCGCAGTTGCTTGGCCACGTGCGCCAGCGTCTCCTACCATCTACGAAGCTACTCGCCACGTTTATTCGTCGACGGCACCTTCCCGCTCGCTGACCGTTCCCTCTCCGGCTGTATATGAAACAGGTCAGAACGTTTATATGATGCCGCCGCCTGCACGACCCTTTACAATACCTTATCCAGCGAACAGTGCCCCTATCGTCAGCCAATGGAGCACTGCGTATAATCGGCCGATATGTTTTTCATGTGGCATCCCAGGCCACGTAGCTCGTCACTGCCGTCGTCGCAGCTTCCCTTCTCACGACATTGCAGGGGCCTCACATTACATGCCCACTGCCCTCGTTACACTGTGAATAACTTAAGGTAGCTTTCTTCACGCTCTTTCTATTCTATAACTGCTTTATCTCATCCCCTTCTTCTCTATTCTTGTTGCCGCTATGCGCTTCATCATGTTTCGAAGGATTGACCACATTTACTACTCATAAGACCTCTATTAGTCAAACGATAATGGGAAGAGCTTAAGAAATGGATGAATAGTCATGACTGTAGCGAAGTTCACATAGTGTCAACGTCTGAGAAGTGGATTTGCATTGTCATTATCACGCTAACCGAATTCGCCAAGCTTTGTTATTGACTGGCTAGCATATAAACTGATATAACTGCACATCTCTAACGCTTATTTCCTGGGTCGTCAGAAGTATCCTCGCGCAGACTCGCGATAGAAGCAGGAGAAAAGGTGGACTCACTGATCGTCTCTCCAGAATGCCTCGCCTATGGTAAACAGAGTAGAACCATGGTGAACGTCCTGCTAAGTCATGTGGGTGGCCTGTAGTGGGCCACAGAAAAACTTTCATACCGACCATCATGTAGCAACAAAAGCAGCAATGGCGCATCTTGAAAGCTAATTCGAATATACAGCAGGTATTTTTTATTAAATGTATGTAAGGAGTTGTTGGTGCCAATGCTTGGCGCCGGCTACTCCTCTTCTCTTGCACAAAAGTCAACGTCGCACATTCAGTAGGTATTTTGTAAAGTATTCTCTCAGAACTTGCGTATGTTTGTTACCTTAAGTTGCATTTTCGCGTTAAACAAGTGCATCGCAAATGTTCCAAATGCTTCAAACTCCTACGAAATTGCAAACTAAGCGTGCCGAAACCATACTATCCCCGATGTAAACCTATTTGAGAGGGTAATTTAAAAAAACACATACAATCTTGTAACAGAGCAACGAGAAGAGCTCTAACATATAACCAAAACTCATTCTCGGGTGCCACGGCTGTTTGAGCTCAGCAAAGGTTTGAAACCCTCAACATAACGCAAGAACAGCTCATATCACTTCCACACCGAAATTCAAGAAACAGAATGGCTCAACGTCCTAATGACACCCAACAAGCAAAACCACACAAACAAATGACGAAAGTGTTCAAAAAAGTTCTCACCAGCTTTCGAAAAGGAACTCTGATGGGATACGAAACAGCAGCGTTGCGCACGGCTGGCATCACGTGTTCAACGGTGCTAACACGGAGGCAGCGTTGGGTGCTGGAAGATTAGTTTGAAGCGATGGCTGGCGTAGGTCTTGTGACACGTACGCAAATGTTTTAATGCGTCCGTTAGGTGCGCGTCAGATTTATTGCGCGCAAACCGACGAGTCGGTGGTGAGCGAGTGGCTGTAGCGGCAAGTGTTGCGGGCGAATGGACGAGGCAGCAGCTGTGGGCGCTGCGGTGAGCGCACGGCAAGTGAGGAAGAGAGGGACGTCAGCGCACACCGCGGGGGGGGGGGGGGGGGGGGGCGTGAAGTCAGCGCGGAGCTGCAACGTGACCTACATTGTACCGCTCAAACTCCTGCGGCGAGAGGAACGCGTAGCAGCGCGTTCGTATGGACGCACGTACATACGGCGTTGCACACGCGAGTTGAAGAGCTGCTTCGCATCTAAAACTAGGGCCTAAATAGGCTTACATTTACATAACGTTGGTTCAGACTCGAACCTTTATCGGGAGAAAAGAAAAACTGACAGGTTAGATGTAAGAAAAGTAACTCAAGGGTAGGAAGGAACCTGGCACTTTCATAATGACAATTAATCGTACAAAGCCATCATCAGCTATAGCATTGCCTTTCTTCTTTTTACTGATGATTGTTGCGGGCCTTAGTAATGTTCACTCTACTTCTCTTTCGGACAGTTCTTGATAGGGACCTAATCTTCCGACATTCCCAGCTGCTTTCCCCCAAGAAGACTCCTTGCCAGTTGGTGGGTTATAGGAGTCTGAACGGAATATAATTTGATGGGCATCGCAGCTTGAAAAGTGCCTTTGTCTAATGATTTGTTTAAAGGATATGAAGCCAACTAAAGTATAAACGCCGTCTTATCTTAGATGTGAATATCAGAGTGTCTTTAGTAAGATACTTTAATCAAAACTGTGGTAGTAACTGGAACGAGTGCGCTGAATTGTTAGGAGTAGTTACGTGGCCACGACACTACGTTTTGTCTTTAACTGCATTTTTTTTGGTGTGACGCACGTCTGCCGTGGCAATCTGCTGGAGCATCATTTGGCCTCATCAAGTTTGAGGCCCACGGGACGGCTTTACGCTCTCCCATAGTCGAGGACTAAGTACTCAGAATAGCTAACCACTTTTTCAAAACACACACAGATATCAAATTGTGTGTACGAACTTTTTTCCAGCAATGCAGTCGCTCAAGAATACGTTACGTATCGAAACGTCTTAAAGATTTTTTTTTACGGGAGAGAAAGAAAGAAACCTATTCATTCGAGTCTTTGAGAAATGTCGGGAGAGGCTCTTAGTCCGTAACTTCAACAGTCACTGCCGCATCGCTGGCCCGACGCTGATCACTCTGCCTTTCGTCACGCAGCATGGCTTCCCTGTCTTGCAGTGTGTTAATAGAAAAGTAGCTGGTAGAGCACCTGGCAGTTGGACGCTGACATTCCAGCGTTACGTGAAATACTGCCGGGACCACTGCACAGCCAGTATATCTGTCAGTGTAAGACATAGGATGGAGGATAAGCCTAATTGAAGACCTAAAGAATTTTCAGTGGCTTAGCTCAACTATATGCCAGAATATACGTAGGGTGAACTACGGACGGATGAATGGACGAACTAGTGAGCGAGTAATCACATGCGTGTCAAGCGCTAGCCCACTAGTCAGACATGTACCTTGAAGGCATTCCGTGAACCAGCCTAGCGCTGTGTGACTACAGTGGTCCTCGCGCTTGGGAGGAACTGCTCACCATAGGCCGCACGAAACTGCCCAGTCTTGGCCAGTGAATCTTACGCTACAAACGACACTGTAGAAAGCTATCACATGTGCACCTCCAATGTGTCTGCGTTTTATTTGTTAGTCCTATCAATAGCTACCAAAATCAGTGTCTATTCTGCCGAATAAGTTTATATAACGTTTATTTCGAGGCGCTCTTTTTGTCAATTTGTTTGAAAGTGCGAGCACGCAACTACCTCCATGATTCTTTCGATGTTTCGACAAGAAGCGCTAAAATGTTAAAATGCTATGTTGAAAGAGCGGTGCACATCACTTTCATTTAAACAAATGCCACAGACAACAATACTACAAGATTAACCTATTTCTCAACACAACTTCAATATAGCTGTAGATATGTGTATCAACAGTTGCGTAAGAATATCACTTGGAAGCTTAGGCGCACATATGATAATAATGACTCTACAAGCAAGCTTGGCAGCCCAATTTTTTGCGTGGTTTACTGGGGATTATTTCATATCAATTACCTGCAGCGATGTTGTCTTTTAATTACCACAATTTTGAATTCATAGCGACGTCCCAGATGTTGAAGGTAATGATACCTCGTGCTGTACTCGCATGATGGCGATTTTCCGTCATGTCGTATTGACAAGCATGCTGCCGAAGGATCATTTATTGTGACAAGGCATCTGAGGATATTGCCTTTAAAAATATAAGCTGGTCCCCATTGATGCTGCATCATGAACTATTGTGTCCATCATCGTCATACAGTGGTTCTAACTAAATTCGGTCACACACATGGAGGCTTCTGGAAAACGATAAGTATTGTTCTGAATAACTTCATTGGTCAATGTCACATTGGAAACAAAGTTATGTCCTTCCAGCGAAAGAAACAATAATGAATAGCTGAGGCGTGAAAGCGATGACGCAGTATTATAGAGGAATACATTATGCGCATTCGGATAGAGGTTCATTTGCATAAATTACCATATCTGATCACATAGAGTGTGCAGAGAGGCATGAAATCAAACGAGAAATACTCAAAAAAATCTCTAATCATTGACAACTGCAGCAAGAATTCCTTTTTTCACTTTGTCTTGTGAATAACCTGGTAATTTCAATCTTTGTGAAAAACACAGATAAAAAGAAAATACAAATGTGAGTGAACCACATTTTTTTGTGTTGCTCTCAAGCATGTTCACAGCAATAGATTTCCTATATTTGTTTTATGAATGAAAAAATTTCTGTGAACTCATTTTCGATTCTTCTCACGGACTATTTATGTTACGCACATTTAGCGCAGTAATAAAGTAGTTTGTGCGTTCGTTTAAAGGTATGCATGGATATTTCGGAAGCCAGCACTATGGCAGCGAAGCCAATATGTAAAATGAAGATAAATACGTGAAAAAAGAAGCTGACCAAATTGTGCTTGCCCAAATATATCTCAGGGAGTACATGGAAGGGTAACGAATAGCAGCAGGCTGAAATATTAATGAGGGGTGAATATATTTGCAATGAAAATAAAAATACCTGCCAAGGTAACATTTTTTGGAAGTGCTACTTGCACTACTAAATAGAAACTTTCTACTGAACTGACCAATCTTATCTGATATTTTTAACAATGGGTAAGTTCACAATTATGAATCCTATCAAGTTTTACGCAAGTTCCTGGTTCATTTTGTTTTTAAATAACAAAGGTCACTTACGAATGTCTAGGTATTTGGGGCCACTTTGCTAAATAAGGTGTGGCCTTTACGAGCGTGTCCTCATTATTTAGGGCTGACTTATGTGTGTACTTATAAATATTCCATAGGCCCACACATTTTCAAGAATTCTCTAAAGCATTACTCTATCAAGTGTAAGCGGGTGCATGCCTCAAATATTTTTCACCTGCGCTAGATGGCAATCATAGCTTTTATTTCCTGTTTACATGAAGCCCCTTTTGCTCATCCATGTGAAAGCGCATGAAGTGAATGAAATTGTAACTAGTGCAGCAATTGAATAACATGTTGAATAAGGTGATTAGGTATCTGCATGCGGAATCAGTGGTGATGATCATTAACAATGCATTTGACTTATGCCGTCCGGTTAATTTATCTACGTCGTGATGCCAATGCCTTGTTTCACCTTGGCCTTGTTTAGCATTGCACTTTAAAAACACAACTTTCCTTTGAGTCTTCGTCGTCCCGTTTTAGGATGCGCAGAGGCACAACCGTCTTTGAAGAGACACTTGAGCTCTTTTTGAAAAACAAAAACTACTCTCTTCGGACAGTCGTGCGACGCACGTCTCTTTGGTGAAAAAGTTACAATTTTTAAAAAAGAGAGTTGCATACAGACGCAAGTTTTACGCGCGGGCAGTCAGTGTTCCTTAAAAAGTAGTTAGAGAACACACTTTGTCCCTTTCGATTGTGGCTAGAGACTAAGAACGTATTTTTTTAGATGGGTTGGGTTCAGTTAGTTACTTTTATTGGGACGGCTCAGTGCCCTCCCATAGCTGAGCACGAAGTACTCGAAATTGTTAAACATTTATTTCAAACACATTGCTTACAATCTCTCATAGTAGAGTACCTGGTACTCTAAATCATTACCTTCTTTTTCACAACACCGAACGTTGGCTGTTTGCAAGAGTGGTCTTTACAGTGACCTTGTAGGTACTGTGGCGCTGACGCTGTTTACCCAAAGTACGACACAAGCCTCACAGAGGCGCCTATCCCGCACTCCAGAAAATATGACTCATCTCATGGAGTTACATAGATCGGCAGCTGGGAACTCACGGCGAAGAGGCTTTCCTTTGACGATGGCACAGACGTTTCTTCAGAGTAAGGGAGGGACAACTGAAGTTTCCAGTTGTTCAGTACTAGCCATGCGCCTACTCTAGTACACATGCATACAAGGTATTCAGTAAAAGTGAATAACTTGATTCATTTTACTTTTTCTTTGACTTGTAATATTTGGATGTCCAGTGATAAAGTAGAATTTGTTGCTCATTTGTAAGATGTATACACCGTCTTTACTTGTTTTCGAAGTTTCGCTTGTCTATGTACAAGTTGAGCGTACGCAAATGAACTTTCCTTTCTTAACAGGCTTGTACTGGCGATACCGCTTCTATGTAATCGGAAAAGCAAGGGCAGGAGTTATTTTCTCAATAAAAAGCATTACTTTGACTTACAAGAAAGTTTTCACAAAATGCAGAAACTTGAGCATGAATAAAAAGAAGGCCCCCCTGTTACGCACATTGAATGTGTCCACTCTGGGGCAGCATTTTTGTTTTTCGTCAATGAAGGCAGGCCATCCGAAAACTCGGTAACTTGACTTCGAGATTCATGTCCTCACAGACAGCGTGCTTCATTTTGCTGCCAAAAGTTTTGCTCCTCTAGATACAGGAATGCCTGGAATGCAGGCTCATTAAGTAAGCCGGACGAGTTCCCGCGCAATATCCTTCCGGACCGACGCTGAGTGGTTCCATAAAGGTTGCCGCTTCTTGCCCATCTTTCCCGCTAAATGTATTCTCTCTCGCCACCTGATCCTCTTTCTCTGCCTTCCTACGTGTTTGTTCTCAGATTGACAAAAGGTTTCGCGTCGCCTTGTTAGCAATTTTAGCACCCGATTTCATCAGGGTAGTACTGGCTTATTGCTGCTGTCTCTGTCTATGACTTCCTTGAACATGCACCACTTCATGCGTATCATCTTGTAAATGTGCCTGAATAGCAACATCCCCTACAACAAGCCCTAGATTGCCGGAGTAATTTTTTCTTCGAGAAGTTCTTTCGTTTGGACTTCCTGATTCACTGTAATCTTTGTTTGTCCTTCTTTTTCCGTGTCATTGAGCTGCCCTTTCAGAATGAGATTTTTTTTTCATTTGAGCATTGTGTAGTTTTTCTAGTTTCATTTATACCAGGTTCTGCCTCGCAGCAAGTCATAAACCAAATTTATTCAAGGCTAAGCGAAAGCAGCTCTGCGCCTTGTCTCTACAAATATATGCACCAGGTCAATCACAAAAGCGGCTGCTTGGGTTTAGGCTAGAAGTTAATAATCTTAACGCAACATCAAAAGACACTGTCTGGAGAATTTGTTCAACTAACCCGAACACATACATTGCGCTAGTCTATCGCCTTTCCTAGGAGCATGCGCAAAAAAGCAGCGCATGGTGCATAACATTGCGGAAAAAACATTATAAATAAATGGGGCAATAACTGGTGTAGCATCTCGTTGTGCTTTCATTGCATTGTCCTACGGAATCCGCTGGTTTGCGTTGGCATAGGGACGACTAGTCAACCATTTTGCACATTTTCTGAAGTTACTGAGCTAACATGTATTACCCCCAATTATGTGGCGGGCTCCTTAAACGTTATTTTTCTTTGCAACGTCGGACGCATACTGCACAATCGTAGAAAGTGGCAGAAAGTGGCACGAACGATATACTTCCCAATGTCATCTCCTTATCAAGGTTGCGTCGCTATGGGCTCATTTCCTTGGTTGTATTCGCAAGATGTTCAGTGGTGAAATGTCATGAAAAAACTTAAAAGCCACGTAAGTACAAGAGTGAATATAATCCGCAGAATACATCGCACATCCTGCGGTGGGTCAGTATGATCCATGCTCGCTGTTTTCAATGCCCACGAAACAAAATTATATTTTCTGCAGGCATGTTACTTGGTCTTTTTCTCATTTCTAAAAAGATATTTCCCAGACTGTGGGTTGGAGGAGTAAGCGTCTGCTTGGGTATTGTACGAGACACTTATAACAGCCTTGTAACAGCAGAAACGCACATACTACCCTATCTAGAAATGACAACCAGACGCAATTACAGACGCAATAAGAACACTACTCATTGGCACGGGACCTTTTACAAAGCGTCAAAGCAATGCTAATGAAGAAATATAGAAAAGCCTCTGTATATCACCCAGCAATGATTCTCGGAACTCTGAAGTTAACTATTATTTTTAGCGGCTTACAATAGCAAGCATTGAAACATCAGTAGATAGTATCATAAAAAAGTGGTCCCGTACCTGCATGTTACACTGCAAATATCGTCGAAAGACGATAGTGTTGCACCTGGAGAGAGTGAACAAAACGTTTATTTGATGTTCTGCGCAAGAAAATCGGTGAATGGTATTCTGAAGGCACTGCCTCAGAGTGCTTCGAGCATGCAGCGGATGCGAACGAGCGCATCAAGTCCCGTCACACGAGAGACATGAGGGCTATTTTGCAGTTCACTTGGAAAACAAAGCACGCGAGCTCTGCGCACTCGTCTCGGAGGTGATAAGGTGTAGAACGCAACGCGACGGGTAGGTGTTACCAACGTGTCGGCTTAGCAAAGCGTTGGAAACACTTGCCTTTTCGTGCAAGCGTTGCCTGGTCAGCGCAACGTGATCAACGCTACGGTCCTTATAATTTCTTATGTATGCCTTTTCACATAAGAGACACGCATGCAGAATATTGACGTGTGTTTATGGCGCCTCATGTATGCGCAATTATTGCTTGTTAATTGACAATCGCTCAAGTACGAACGCAGAACCTTCAGCTATTAATATTGGTGGGCGCAGGGAGTGGCGTCGGCCGTTTGGTGTTTAGAGTACCGTTAAGGGCGGACGAACAGACCAAACTTTTTGCGTTGAGTAGTAAGTACTCGAAATTGTTAACCACTTTTTCTAAACACAGGTCCCAAAGAAAAATTATCGTCTTCAAAAGATGCATCTTCAATTAAGATGGTCCTCAACTAGGGCTTTACAAGATACACACGTGGTCTTGAGGATGGATGCATGCTTGTATAGGTGGTTCAAGTATGAAAACGCACTCAACATAAGCAATACTTGTACCACAGCTCGACGGTCAATAATAATTTCGATTATCTCGCACGAAGTTGTCTACAACATCTGAGCTATTCGCTCTAATGTATGCTATCAAGTTCTAAAAATCGTCAGGCCTCCACGGATCGCGCAGCACAGTCACAGCGAAAGCATGATGATAAGCCTTTCAGGGCCTTTTCTAACCACTGTTTGGGTAAATGCTAGAAGCACACTTGCAGGGTACCCATTACACCATGAATAAATATAATTTTTTTGTAGTAGGCCGGCATTAACTATGCTACTATTCATCATTCTTCGGAGAATCGTGATATCCGCTAAACACTTGCCACAAATTTTGTGCGAACTTTGTGTTGGATACTGTGGCTTATGACGATAAATAGTAATGGCTGAAGTGGGTATGCGCGAAAATCGATAGGTTATTAAGAACAAGCTTTTCAAGAAGTGAAGGGAGCTCACAAAAGCAAGCCAGGCAAACTGGAGATAAAATTTTAGTGGATGATGGTGATCATAAAAAGGGGCAGATCCCTTGTACAGTGAGAATCGGTGATATACAAAGCAGGATTGAGGAAGTTTTATATGTCATTTTAAAATCAGCACACCGTTACGAGGCGGACTTAAATTTTGCCTTGTATACGTGACTTCCATGTCATGATCATCATGTTTGCGACTGTAACTTGTGTTTGTCGTTCATTAACGTCACGTAATAATAAATTTAGTTTATGTGAAGCTCGCAAAACGGTCGCGCGCGCAATACGAGCGTCAAATGTAGTCATGTTCTTGAATAACTTTCATGTCATGATGTAGAGGTTTGCACCAGTCATATACATTCGCCTTGCCTTCGCATAACGTGATACCAAACTTGGTATACATGAAGCTAGCAGAACGGCCGTAAGCGTAGCATGTAGTCTTGTTTTTACATGACACGCATGCCATGGCTATCACGTTTACACCAGCCATAAGCCCTCGCCATCCGCTCCAGTCACGCAATCACAAATTCGGTATATGTGAAGCTAGCGACCCGGCTGCGAGCGCATCATAGGCGTCGCATGTAGTCATGTTTTACATGACACGCATGTCATAATTTTCATGTTGGGTCGAGTCATTTACCTTTGCCGTCCATTCTAGAGACGTAATACCAAATTTGGTATACGCGAAGCTAGCAAAACGGCCGCGAGCATGTAGAGCATCTAGGGTGGCATGTAGTCACGTTGTTACGTGACACGCATGTCATGACTATCGTGTTTGCACCAGTCGTCGGAATTTCGGAAGAACTCCAAGAAGTGTCGGAATTTCCGGAACGCTCCACTACAGCGCCTCTCATAACCATAAGGTGGTTTTTGGACTTTAAACCCTATATATCTAACCATAAGTTAACTTATAAAAGCACACGAGTGCTTGAATCCCCACTCTTGTCCGATTCCCTTCAAATACGCCCCTTATTAAGGGCATTCCGGCCTTCGGGAAGGTACGCGTGAACAATGAACAAATTCAAGAAGTGCCGCAGTTTCATTTTTCAGGGTAGGAAAATGAATAAGAGTAAGCGCAATAAATATTGCGTCTAAAGTTGAGACTACTTTCGCTACTGCTAATGCCATGACTTATAACGGGTGTTTTAATATAAATATCCGAATAAACATAGTGAAAAGCGATAATGCATCCAAAAACATACTAAGAAACGCGTGTATGATAACGTGCGCAAAGATGCAATAAAATCACGCAGTAAAACACTCAATAAAACAAAATAAAACGTCCCTGAGAGCAGTTGGTCGTTTCGGTTTCGCAACTTCAGAAGATGTTTCCACAATCTTGATGAAAGTATTTCAACAGCGAAGCTGATATTCAAACATAAATGCGGCCGTGATTATGCAAAAATCATTTTGCCGCAACATTGCCTAGCAATCTTCGAGCACTACACGCTCTCTGGGTTGGAGACCGCTGCGCAGTGCAATTGATGGAGACGACGCGCATTCTGTGCAGTGGTATAGTTTAAAGCCACAGGCGCAAAGAGAAAGAACATAAGATAGAAAGAGGAAGCAAGAACTTATCCATGGTTGCTGAGACAGTCATAGGGCGTCCTGAATAAGCTAGTACTCCCGAAAAATAAGTCATGCGTGTTAAAACTAGACGAGCCACTCGACAGGAGTACCATGCAGTGGCGATGGGCCCGGGCTCTGCTGTGCAAAACGTTGCGCCACTTTGTGCGAACTTCCAGAATACTTCGTTTTTAGGGGCGAAGCTCCTTATAGCGGCACCCGTTGGTCCCTCGTAGCCGTTGCAGTAGTGTGTAACAAGTATAACATTTTGACCTCCATGGTCGTGCCGGGGAGAGATTTCTTCGGTGCGTTGTTGAACAATAAATGATAGTGCTCAATGTACATGCTAAGGGGGAACGAGAGACATGATAATTCGGCTTTTAGTTAGCGCGCACGCTGCGAATTTTTTATTGTTCAACAACGCACAGAAGATAAGAAAGGGTTGCTACGTTATAGTCGCTGGGTGTAACTTCCTAGGTTTTAGAAAGGTTTAGCGAACGTTGGGCCGCAGTGCCATGAATACAGTGAACTAGTATATACCATGCACTCGAGGTGGTTAAAGGTGGGAAGTACACACGAAGCGCAAGCCGTGAGAGACTGTGCGTGTGCCTCTTCTCGCTCAGTCCTTGGAATATCCGCTGGATGGCGGTGACTCTATATGAGGAAGATATGATCAAAAGAAGCGAGATGGTGGTACTTGGAGTATTGAATAGGTGGACGAACGGACACACAGACAGATGCATGGACGGACGCACGGATGACTGCACGGACAGATGGACGCATGGACGGACGCAGGAAGGGATGCATGGACGAAAGCAGGGACGGACGCACAGATGAACGTGCGGACGCACGAACATACGCAAGCACGGACGGGCAGATTGACGCACGGGCGGCCACACAGACGCACACATGAATGGACGGAAGCAAGAACGAATGGATGAACGGGTGCTTCGCCCCACTATCCATCATTCACTCCGTGGATATGCTGCCATTTTTTTTGTTTCTGTCCAGTGATCAGGCTTTCATTTATTGCTATGTGCGATTCAGATGCATCCAAACAGAAATTAAGAGAACACGGAAGCAGCTGAAGATCATCGCAGGGAGAAAATCATGCTATTGCTGCCCGGATGCAGTCGGTTCGGGTAAAAGCTAGGCGATGGTAGCTTTAAAGTGTTACGATAAAAAAAAAACGGATGTCATTGGGAAAAGCTGAAGGAAATGAAAGCGCGTTTTATTGGATTTTACCGGAAAAAGCGCGTAAGCTGGGATTTAAAAGTTGTGTAATGACGGGGCAAAGAAATCGGCCATAGTTTGATGACCTAGATGCGATATAAAACAAGAACGTAAGAAACAAGATACAAACACCCCTTAAAATGGTACTTTGATGCCGTTTCCGCCGGATTTCCGTTATAAACAATAGAAACTGAGCCCATTTGATGGTTGGAGTGTATAAGCCAGGATGCGAAACGCTAATTAAGGTGAACCTCCAAAAGTAAAGCTTTAGTTATGCCACTGGTTTCGGTCAACACTGTAGAAAAATAGGATACAACATTACTAAAGCAATAAAAAGAACTCACTATTGCACAAAAGATATTGTGCAAAAATAAACTACCTGCAAAAATTATACCATAGGGTTAAAAAGTTGTTTGTGCGTGCTATCATTCAAAGGACAATGCATTTTAAATGCGAAATATTTCGCACATTGAGTCTATCTATCTATCTATTTATCTATCTATCTATCTATCTATCTATCTATCTATCTATCTATCTATCTATCTATCTATCTATCAATCTATCTATCTATCTATCTATCTATCTATCTATCTATCTATCTATTTAGCCGCCTAAGACTTTCAGCTCTCCTGGACGTTTCGATGATGGTATCGATACCAATCTTGGTATGGCATAACATGACTGTAGGAAGAACATATCTGGCAAGTCAGAACATGAAAATCAAGACATGTCATGAATGTCATGATTAACATTTCCTGGTCCTGCAGCTGTTGCGTTGGTGGCGTTCACATGGCGTGTTGCAAAACTGTTATGGTATGACATGATTGCAGGGCGAACGCAAACGACAGACCCTAACATGAAAATCATGATATGCATGTTATGTAACAACATGACTACATGCCACGCTCATGATGCACTGGCGGCCGTTTCGCTAGCTTCACATGTACCGAACTCGGCTGTACACGACGCGAACGGACGATAAAGGTAAATGACACATCCAAACATGATACTGACGACATGCGTCTCATGTAACGACTTGAGTACATGCCACACTCATGATGTGCTCACGGCTGTTTCGCTCACTTCGCACATGCCAAATTTGGTATTACGTGACGTGAATGGATGACGAAAGTATGTGACTTGGGCAAACATGATAGTCATGAGATGCGTGTCTTGTGCAAACATGACTACATGCCATAGTCAAAGCGCCAATGCATTTCGACGTGACGCGGTGCGCGTGCTCGCCGGCGTTCATTTCAACGCGCCACGCGAGGGTTGCCACGCCAGGCGCCGGTCCTGCCATATACTCGCGGGCGCCTGCCGCTCTGCGTTGCTTTGACGCATGCGCGTTTCAGCGCGCCCGTCGTTCTCCGTCACGAAAAGAGGGAGACGCAGTGTTGTCGGGGTAACGCATCGTCACAAAATGCAGCATGTCGCATTTCGCGCCGGTTGCCGTCGAGGTGCGCTGGCGGACGAAGGTCGCGCTGGTCACGCCTGGCGTCAGACTGTAGAGTGCTCGCATTTTGCTAACGTAGCGTCGCTGTGCCCAGCGTGCGCGCGCGTTAACGCTACACTGGAGTATATTGGACCCTTCATGATGTGCTCGCGGCTGTCTTGCTAGCTCCACATATATCAAATTTGCTATTACGTGACATCACTGAATTACGAAATATATGACTGGTGCAAACATGATAAACCTGACACACGTGTCATGTAAGAACATGACGACATACTACGCTCATAGCATGCTCGTGGCCGTTTTGCTAGCTCCACATATTCTTAATTTTGTATCACGTGACGTGAGTAGATGATGCTCTGAAGCACAATCTATGAAGCATGATCCTATGAAGAACGACACATGGAAACGTGATAATCAGACACGAAAATCATGTACAGCATCATTTACCTCCACCTCATAACGTTGTGCTGATTTTAAAGTGACATATCAATATTTCTCATTCGTGCTTCGCATATCATCGATTCCCGCTGTACGTGGGATCTGCCAGTTTTTTTTATTGACCAGATTGCGCATATATAAGGGGTATCAAGTGAATGTTTTCGAAAAATAAACTTGTTAGATTGTGCCCGTTTGTGTTCTCTTCTGTGTACCCGAGTGCTTGCGTAAACATTTGAAGCTATAATGGTCTGTTTGAACACAGCCTTGGAGCAATGGCACAATATTGGAACGACAGTCCGTTTTTGGAGCCTTCTGGAGATCAGTTTCGTTGTGTTTCTTGAATGGTGGTGCCAAATGCCGTGCAGAAATTATCCAGGATTAAGATATGGAGAAAACGTTCTTTCAAATATTCCCTTCGACCCTCTCCTCCCTTTTACTTCAGCATTGCAAGGCTGAAGTGAAGGGGAGAAGGTCTGTGGTCCTTGCGGGAATATAATTTTGGAACTGCGGCCCGCTGCCTAAGTCAAATTCACAATCTTTGTCTAAAGGATGCGAGTAGAACTGAAAGCGTTCTCGCTCTGTGGGTTTATCGACCACGTGGCCAAAGTGATATTTTGATGCCCTAAACAAACTATCAATCTAATCAGAACTGGCACGCCGGCTTTTCGCATCCTGGTATCCTTGTAGATTCCGTTGCATTAGGCCCTGTAGACACTACTCCTGACACTTGTTTCGAAAATGGTCGAATGTTTGTGCTAAAGTACTCTAAATTGTCAAATTGTCAAAAGGTTTGTGCTAAAGTACTCTAAATTCGGGACCAGGTTCAATCAAATAGGTCACGAATGTTCGGGCGTAAAGCGGTTCAGTGCAATCGCCAGTGACATCAGTATGTGGAATTATTGGAGCTGCGATTGAAGCACGACAGTGTCTGGAGGGAACAAGAGTAATAGTGAATAACTAAGTTAGATTCAAAGTCAAATCAATCACTATGTTGTACAAATGGCATTTCTTTCTCCCAACATTATTATGCAGATTTAATGAACAAAGAATGTATGACAGTTCTGCAGCCAAAGCAGTTATCAGATCACAACTTGCGTCACACGTGGTGCCGTAATTATCCGCCGCCACTGGTGTCCGTAATCACTTCGCACGAAATGAGAAAGAAAAACCTACTACTAAAGACAAAGTGGGGCTTGAACCCGGGTCCACTGCGTGCCAGCCCAATATTCTACCACGAGCCACGCCGGTGCTTGTGTACTTGTCTAAGGCAGGTTCGACATTTTGGAAAGGAATAGCGTTGATATGAGTAATGAAGTGTTTTAAAACAGCAAAGGACAAACCAGGCATCACACAGTGCGAATAGCGTAACGGGTGGGTCGTCCAATGTTTCAACCCGTTACAAAAACTTGTTCTTAATCCCCTATAACTATGGCGCATACCCATTTCAGGCACAATTCCTCATCGTTGTCAGCCTTTGCATGAACAGTTGGCACAAAATTCCTTGCAAGTGTTTAGCGAATACCATACTTCTCAGAAGAATGAAGTATAGCCTAGCGAATGCCTGCCTGTTAGCCAAAATTAAGCTCATTGATTGATTTGTGTGGTTTAACGTCCCAAGACCACCATAAGATATGGAAGACGCCGTAGTGAAGGGCTCCAGAAATTTCGACCCGCGGAGTGCTTTAACGTACACCCAAAGCTGAGCACACGGGCCTACAACATTTCCGCCTCCATGAGAAATGCAGCCGCCACAGCCGGGATTTGATCCCGCGCACTGCGGGTCGGCAGCCGAGTACCTTGGCCACAGGACCACCGCGGCGGGGCAAAATTTGGCCGAGAGTGCCCATATAAGTGCTATTGCAATAAAGGCAAGAGATATCAATGGGTGCGCCAGCGTATTGTGCTCATTGAAGTCTGCGGCTGTACTCCAGTTCTCTAGAACACACAGTATTACAGTGGAGTAATGCATGAGAACACTAGAGAATAACCAGCTACATGAAGAGCTAAAGTTGATATATAAGGCAAGATATACTTATCTTAACCTCAAGGTTGTTTCGACGTGTGACAAGCGTGGGTATCTTTATTTCCTTTGCTAAGTACACTTCACAAAAAATGGCAGCATATCCATTGAGTGAATGATGGAGAGTGGGGTGAAGCATCCGTCCGTCCATGCGTCCGTCTGTGAGACCGTCCGTGCGTCCATTCGCCCGTCCGTACGTGCGTCTGCTCGTGCGTCTGCACGTCAATCTTTGCGTCCGTCCCTGCGTTCGTCCTTGCATCCGCCCCTGCGTCCGTCCATGCGTCTGTCTATGCATCTGTCTGTGTGTCCGTTCGTCCATCTACTGAACATTCCAAGTACCACCATCTCGCATCTTTTCATCATATATTCCGTATATGCTCCGCCATCGAGCGGACATTCCAAGGACTAAACGAGAGGTGGCACACGCACACTTTCTTACAGCTTGAGCTTCGTGTCTACTTCCCACCTTTAACCACCTCGAGTTCATGGTATATACTAGTTCACTGTATTCATGGCACTGCGTCCCAACGCTCGCTAAACCTTTCTAAAACCAAGGAGGTTATGCCCAGCGAGTATAACATAGCAACCCTTTCTTGTCGGATAGTGCTCAATATGCATGCTTCGTCTCTTGGCTGCTAAGGGGGAATGAGAGACAGGAGAACTCTGTTTTTAGTTAATGCCATGCTGCATATTTTTTATTGTTAAACAACACACAGAAGAAATCTCTTACCGGCACCACCTTGGAGGTCAAAATGCAAGACTGCTTACACACTACGACTACTACTACGACTAGGAGGGACGAGTGGGTGCCGCTATAAGGAGCTTCGCTCCTAAAAACAAATATTTGAGTTGACTCTACAGAGTGCACTACCGAACACGTTGTCCTTGGTTTCTGGTAGTAAAACGCGCACATCAGTGTTCGTGATCTTCGTTTCTATATCTTGCGTCACCTTCCCATTTGTTCGTTGTGCAACAACTAGCGGATTGCTCAAGCTATCCTGAAAGAAGCTCGTGATTGAGATCTGCTCATTTAAGTACCGTAGCTTTCTCCTTTTCTCAACAGAAAACCAGAGGGTCCTTTAATGAATTCATTTCTAGGCTATTACTACACACGGCTATGATATATCTATACTTTCTCCATTACTCTTTTTCCACGCATCGCTATACTACACTGCAGGAGACTATGCCTGAGTTAACGCTATTTAACGTATCATTTGTAAAGTGAAGCTATACCTAGTCAATCTAACTCTCAACATCTGTGAGTGCGAGAAAAGATTCGCGCAGAGCACCTCGGTATTTCCGATCAGGAGAACAGACTTTCCCGTTGCACAAATTCACCGATGTCGGCGTCGCGACCGGCGGCAGCAGCGTCGTCTGTGACAGCAGCGCAGACGATAGCATTGTGAGGAGCGAAGCCGTCCACAGTGCGGCAACGCGCATCCCGCCGTCCTGAGCACCTCATCGTCTGAAGCAATGTGACAGACAAATGCCGGGGGGTAATTTGCATTTGTAATGAGCCAGAAGGAGCTTGATTGTGCGTAGTGTACGCTCGAATCAGGGAAACAGAATACCGAAAAAGTTGACGAGCCCTTTCACTATAACAAAGAAACCCCCAGCGCAAGACGTGGCCAATTACGCATCTATAGGAGAACCCGTCCTTTAAAGCCATGTTTGCTCACTCCCCGCTTTTCACGCTTCGTTTAAGAACCCACCTTTCTCCGCGCCTCTATTCCAGGAAGCAATGTCTTCTGAAGTCCACGTTTCAAGATGGAGCATTTATTGTGTGACCTGTATTCAATGTGCACCTATACAGAGGAGCTAAATCGAAGCGTTCAACTGGAGGCGCTTCCCAGAGTTGCAAATCACAGCGACTAATGCAACAGTCCCTCTATTTCCGTAAATAAACGGGTGCTTCATAAATGGCTCCTAAACGATGCTCGAAATTTAGAAGAATGAACGCGTTATTCTCTCCGGGCATATCCTGTCTTTCAAGCATCATGTGTGACGCCAGCACTCTGTTCACGTGACGTCACGCGGACGTAAACACTTGATTGGTTCATATACGAGTGATGTCAGTCTTGAACTGTCTCTTACTTTGCTTTTCCATGCAGTTGCGCACTCGTTCTGCCCTGTTTCACATGACCATCGTTGGCGGTCAACTGACTTGATTGCGTTTGGCGTGCTTTCGTCTGCGTGAGCAATAACAGCCAGTAGCTGAAAAGATTGAAATCTTGATGAACTTAATGCTTAGTAATGACACTGTCCACTTACTTTTTGGAATCAGTGTCGAGGTCGAGATAGCACCCGCAGAAATTGTAGCAAGAGCTAGAAAAAAAAAACTTCTGAAGTTTTGCAACTCAGAGTCACTTATGGTCCTTTTAAACACGACTCGCACCTTATCATACTTTCTTATCTATTTCTAGTAAACACAATGTGCTAAATACAAGTAGACTGAGTGCCTTTTGTTTGTCGTCTTGCCCACATTTAGTTTATTTTGCCTCACTTCTTCCCTACCGTTCATGCGAAGGACACGAGCGCAAATATCAAAAAGACCATACTTGATAGTTGCATATGTATAGTTCCCTAACATTTCAAAAGTGAGCTTTCATTTTCATATAACCCTCTGGTTGCATCAATTTGGAATATGTAATTATTCGGTTAACCAACGAACGTTCATTTACATTCGCATGACTGTTTTGCATTCTTGACATTGTTCCTTTACGAGCTTGGTAACAAATTCAGTTTACTACGCATAATAATCGACAGAAGTCTTTCGTGGAGCCCGCATTCTGCGTACTTGAAGGAGAGACTGCCATCTATTGTGCATATAATGAAATTCATTTGAGGGAAAGATGGGGAACCTTTGTGGCCTGCTTGCTACAGCTGTACAGGGCCCTATTTCTGGGTCTATTGCTCAACAGCTTGCCGGTACAGACAAACACTTGCAAATCCAATACTCATTCATTGGAGAGTTTGCAGGGTCAGGCTCTGCGTATCTGCCTAGGACTTCCCCGATGCGCTTCTACTTATGCCAAAATCGTGCTTGCCAAAGACCATCCGGTCAGGACATATAGAGTTGTGGATTGCCTCAGAGCGCACATTCGACATGCTAGCCGTGTCCCCGACCACCACTTGGCCCTTCTACCCTCCGGAAGACCACGTGCTACGTTTTCAGACGTCATAGCCAAGCATCTGAACAGCATTCCATCAGGATATACGCCAGCTACGAGAATGGCATGTCTTTTGTGGTGCCTCGTCCAGCCGCAAGTACGTCTAGAAATTCCGGGTATCAAAAAGAAAAGCAATCACTCCAGAGTAGCATTGAAGCAAGCAACACTGCTATTAGTACATGAGTTGTACTTGGACCGAACGCAGATATACACTGATGGTTCCGTCTCAACCAGCAGCTCATCAGGTCACGCTGTAATTCCGGCTGCAGCAATGACAATCAAATTTAAGTTGTCGCATATGACTACATCTACGGCAGTCTGCCATACGTAGGATGAATCATGAACAATTGGTACTTGAAATAAGACATTGCCATAACAAACCTCTAGCAAGAGGGCAAGATATTACATATCAATAGCTGCCTGGACATATCGGTATTACCGGAAATCAATTAGCCGATGATGCATTGCGCTCAGCCCATAAAGGAACCCTTGTGGTCCCGATTCCTCTATCAAGGAATGATGCAGCAAGACAACTTTACCTGCTGGCTCGAGATCTTACACGCACGTTCTGGTCGTCTACCAGCTTCCAAAGGTGTCAATTAAATGAAGTGGATCCTTCGCTCAAGATAAAGCTACCATCACAACTTTCCCGCTCCGATGCGACACTGTTATGCCGCCTTTGGTTGGGTGTTGCATTCACAAAGGTGTACTCCTTTGGCATTGGTATAGCAGACACCTCTACATGCGACTACTGCGGAGCTGAAGAGACCATTGAACACGTCCTGTGCAGCTGCGCTTGCTACGACACGCAGCGATGCCAGCTCCGGATGGTTTTGAATCAACTTGACTCCAGACCATTTTGTGTGCAGAAGATTCTAGGACATTGGGCACCTGCCTCAGTTACGCAGAAAGCGACTACAGCACTCCTACTTTACTTAAAGTCAACAAACCTGAGCGACCGCATGTAGACGGTGTGTGCTCCCCCGAGTGTGCTCGTGATTGTGTGTACCTTCTTATCTCTCTACATCCTCTTTTCTCACCTTAATCCTTTCCCCTGTGCAGGGTAGCAAACAGGATGTGCGTCTGGTTAACTTCCCTGCCTTCTCTTGCATCTTTATCTCTCTCTCTTTCTACGTTTCAATATACTTCATAAAAGACTGTCATATGTATTTTTTGTCTGGTTGTTTCAGAAATCAAGAGATAGTGGTTATCACTTATGCTAATGATAATAATTTCAAGAATTAAACGTCCGAAAACATCCATATGATTGTGAGAGTCGCCATAGTGGGGGGTTCCGGAAATTTCGACCGAACTGTGTTTTTTAACGTGACCTGAACCTAAGCACATCGGCCTCAAGCATATTAGCCACATTGTAAATGCTGCCGTGGTGCCCAAGATTCGGGTTCAGATTCGGGTTCTACCACGTATGCCGGAACGTTCACTGGCAAGTTTTTTTTCACAAAGAGTGTACTAAATTACCATTGTTCAAGCTCAGTAAAAAACTCGGCGCTTTTTTCTGTTACTAGGCTCCCACGTCCTGTCAAGTGGTCCGTCAAGCTTTCAAGCTGTCATGACAGGGCTTTTTCCCTGGAGGAATCCTCACTTGTGGGCTTCAAAACTCTTGCTCTCTGGTTAAGATTACTTTATATGTCCACTCGTTATGGTAGGTTGTTGGAAAGTTAGACAAAATAATTACCCTTGCAACTTCATCAATGTAACAAGCGTGCCCCCAATAAAAAATAGAATAAAACCATACAAAAAAACGAATAACTCTGAGTAGATGAAGAGGCGAAAAAAAACTGCTTTCACTGCCATGCTAACAGACAGCAGGAAAACCGTTCAGATCAACGTGTTTTTATGTGATTAATTTGAGACACCATACTGTGGTACAAAGCTCCATGTCTGGTAGTTGTCTGCTGATAATGTTTGCTTTTAAATTCGTATTAGCAATGAAAAAACATCATTTCTGAAGTGTGCAGTTACCAGAAAGAACAGTTACAAATAAGTGTCGTACAGTAACTCAGATACCAGGAGCTATCATACTTGTAAACAAGAAGATAGTACTTATTGGGCGCCACATGAGATGCTTACACTTCTTTATTATTACACATACCATGTCTCTTAATGAGGTTGTCGGAACATCTAAAGAGACCGGTCACAACCTTATAGGTTAGCAACACACCTGTGTGCCGGTTAAAAAAGATGCTCGGACTCCCTAAGTATTTGCGTAAGAAGACTCGAAGACGAAAACTATCTTAGCAGCTTGCATTGATACCCTCTCCTCCCCTCAAGGCTTCTTGCTTCTAGCACTGCGCAGAGAGCCGGTGAACTGCCTCCAGCATTGGACGCGTTGCACATTTTCTGCACCTGAGTCGGATTGTCACTGGCTCCGAGATTGGCCCATGTTTGACCCAGCGACAATGTTCTGTGTTCATGTCCTCACGTGACGTTACCCTGTGCGCCGTCACAATGACGTCAATTTTTGACGGTCATTCATGGTGACGTCATCGGGTGAAAAATTTTCATGATGATAGTCTTCAGCATTACAGGTGTTGGCATAGGCATCGCCAACAATCACCGTCTGCGTTCGACGACATGCCTCAGCCTTTTGCCCTAAGAGCAAATATGCAATAATTACTGTAACAGATAGTATCCAACAGCCTTGATTCAAGGCGGTTTCATGGTATCTCAATTCAGTATTTGTGGTGGTGGTGGTTGTGCTGATGGTAGTAGTAGTAGTAGTCGTAGTAGTAGTAGTAGTAGTAGTAGTAGTAGTAGAAGTAGTAGTAGTTGTGGTAGCAATAGCAGTAAAAGTAGTTCTATTATTAATATTATTATTATTAGTAGTAGTAGTAGTCGAAGTGGTAGAGGTCGTAGTGGTAGTCTTCGATTGTTAGCACGTTTAATATTGTGAAATACAGTGAACCAACCGCAGCTCCGCAACTGCACTGCACGCAGGGGCCCATGAAGCGCAGCATTAAGCGTGCACAAGATTATTTGAATGTGAATGAGTGGCCGTGGACTACCGAAAAATGCCTCCGACTCGAGGGGTGCCAATTAGGAGAAAGGTCTCAACGAAGTGAGTGGCGCTTTTTCTCTGAAGTTACATTGATTACGTTTCTGCAGAGTGGCGACGCGCGCAGTGCTGCATTTCTGAGGCACGTGAGGCAGAAATATAGGAAGAAATTCGTGGCCATTCATTGAAATCAGAATTGCTGGAATGGTGAACGAACTGTAATGAACTTGGAAGCAACTCACGCAGACAAATCGAATGAACATTAAAGAGGAGGGACAACACAGGTATTTTTGTATTAATTTTCGTGTGCGCATTGTAAAAAATTAAGCGTTAAGACTGTGCTAATAATAGATACAATTGGCAAAAATATCCGTTCAAAGAAACTGACAATTGCTTTTCGTGACGGAAAGACAGTACATTCCACCAGACCTGGTAGCGTTGGTGTTGGCGCAATAACAAAGGAATGCTGACACATGCAATTTGGCCTCGCGTTTTCTAGCTGCAATGTGCGGGGGGGGGGGGGGGGGGGGGGGGGGGGGGTCCTCTAGTCATAACACAAAATATTGTTTTTTTCGCAGCAAGTCACCATGTTCATATTCTCCTTGCACGTGACAGATAAGTGGTTACAACCTGCTCAATATCAGCCAATTTCAGTTCAGTTTTGCGTGAGCCCCAAGATTGACAAACAACGTGAGCATACAGGTTTGCGACCCCCTCGTTCAATCGCGACCAGCAGCCGTGCAAGAAGTATACACTGTTGAACAAACGCAGCAATGAAATAGCGGTTATGAACGTCATCCTACCTCGTTTCATTGACTGCAGCGGGGTGACGTGATGAAAGTATGGGGGCCCCTATGAGATGCCTTTAAACGGTGTCAATATCTCCAAATATTAAAAAAAATCAAAATTTGTTTTAAAATATCTTGCAAGATACATTCGCTGCTGAAACTTTGCGAATGGTATACGCAGCTTCATGGGAATCAATCCCACAGGCTATCTCGACCAGGAAGCTTTCTCTTGGTACGGGCTCTAACCAAGATGGGTAAACTAACACCTCAGGCCAATTCGTAAGGCGATAGCTGCTTTTAGTGTTTTGATGGCAGCCAGCAAAGAGGCTGCAGATGCTTCAAATTGAGCCAGTCAATCCACGTTAGGCAGATAAAACCATGTTACGCTGTCATAATACATTCTTAGGCACCTCCAACTTAAATTAACTATTTATTGAAGTATTCATCAAGATCATTTCCTTGATGTTGTCCACAAAGCTTTCTTTTTGAGGTTTTAAACGCTAGCGAAAAATGTAGTGGTCTATATTCCCACCTTAAATGCACTTTATGCACATTGAGAAAGGAGCACCACTTGAATTAAAAGTCGGTGCAGGCGTGCATGTAGATCTTGTGCTTGCTCTGTCCAGTAGAACTCGATGTCACTTCGTCTTCCTGTGAAAAAAGGGTCCCAGTGGGGTGTTTCCGGAAGAATCTTGTCAATATATTTGCTTTAGAAGGTGCGCGAGTAGTCCGCAAGAAAATACCTGCTATTCTTTTACGTTTAGCGTGAGAGACCGATACAAGTGATGTATCTTAAGATACACTGCACACAAAAGGAGTCGCTCACGCCGAGAAACTGTCGCCAAAGTGTCCCAACTTAGCTTCGCCAGTGAAACAACACTACGACTGCCATCATTCTAACGTTCCTGGTTAGAAGGCCAGTGCGGTGCTCCATTTCGCGTTCATGTCGCTCATCCTCATGGTCTTCTTGCGATTCCTCATTATAAACACCACAGGCTAGGCTTGATGAAAAAAAAAGTATGTAGTTGTGCTCAACGTGAAACCTGCAAGGAAATGTGGCGCAGTGGTCTTGGCTGGGTTATTGTAGAGTTCACAAAGGTCTGCGTACAGCTGTAAACGGTTCTCTACCATTTCATTTCTACCGAAATGCAACCGCCGCAGTCGGGATCATGGCGCAATTGATCCGGCAGCCGAGCACCGTACACAGATTCGACGTGGCAGATGATATTACACTCTAAGAAGTAAAGAAGAAAGAGAGGTATCGAGGTTTCTCCTTTAGAGGATTAACTAACCTGCCACACCCATTGCACCATTTCGGCAGTAACTTTGAAGGAGTAGCCGCGCTCTAATGGTTGCTCCTCAAATGAGCAACAGTTATTTAGCGCAAATTAAAACAAAGTCCTCTTGAAGGGCATACAAATATTTGTTTAAATGTACAATCGATGAGCAAGCATCACGTTCAGAAATAAATTTTAGGAAACTTGCACCAAACCCACGAAATTCGAACTCACGGCCACTCAGTCAGCATGCGCATACACTAAACACTACACCACACCACGCTACGGCGCCATCTAAAAAGAATTACGCTTGTGTAGGCACCGCTTACACGTTAGCACATGGCGCGAACATTCTTTCAGTTACACACACTGAAAAAGAAAACGGGTGCTTTGCTCCAGTTAAGGGCAAGGTACGTACTCTAATCGACGTGCCGAGTGCAATCGTTTGCGCACAATTCGTATTTTGGAGGAGACAAAAGCCTTTTTCGAGGTAACTTCGCATTTCGTCTGGAACACTTTCTAGAGTGTAAATGCGAAGCATCTTATGACCAAGCATGATCCGTTGGCGTCCGCGCTCCCCTGCGCATGCGCGTCGCCTCCCACTCCTCCCCTATGCTCTCCCTCTCTTACGCCACGCCAACGCAGGCAGCACCTGTTGGCGAGTTTTTTGATTGGATAAACTGGCTGCTCGCACTGCGCAACCATGCACTAGCAAACCCGTACGTATAGGCACTGAATCTTGACTTCCACGTAGTGCCGGAGGGAGATTTCTCCTGTGCGTTGTTGAACAATAAAAATTCGCTGTGGGCGTGCTGACAAAATAAAAGTGTGGCTGCAGATCTCTGTGTACAATGGGAGTTTTTGTCACTCACTGCCCATTAGCAGTCATTTGCGTGTTCCAGTAGGAAACACTGTTTTATCTCTGCGCGCTTAGCGCCTCCCCTAGTTTCCCTCCTGCGCAACTCCGCCGCCAGTGTAAACGTTAGCGGCTGCTGTTTCGCATCTATACATGGTTGCTTTTAGCAGAAAATGAAGTAATTTTTTCTTATCTTGAAAAATGTTCTTCGACATGGCTGCACTCACTCCAGCAAGAAATTTGTCTTTTCAAGAATGACAACGAAGGCGCCAGAAGAACTTGTTCTTGGCCTGATTGCTTCTTTCTAATAATCATATCATAGGTCGCAAAGATGAAATGGTGTGTTTCTGTTTGTTCGTTTGTGTTATAGGCTGACACATGAATATTACCAAATTAACGTGAGTTCAGTAATTGCCTCCGTCGTTAGATACAGCATTATTAAGAATAGACCTTGATGCCATGAAATGTGTTGGGAATCTTAATCATAATAATTAAAAAAAACGTGTCAACTTAGAGCAATAAGTGACCTAAATAACATAAGCCCACTGACAAAAAGACATCACATTAACAAAGCAATTGCACCGAATATCGACAAATGTGTGCAATGAATAAACTTCTTGAGACAAGTAATTCATAATGGCAGATTAAATCGCAACAGCACAGAAAAGGGCACGATGACACGCAATGTTTGTGGGCCTAGTGAAAAGTATTATGTCATAATAAAAGATAGCTTGAAAAATGCGGCAAGGATGGGTATGTTGATGAAAAACCTGCGCAACTGTGATATCGTTTGTTTTTAAAAGAGAATCTGAGAACAACCTGGCCTATAGGCACTACCAAACATTAGCCTAGACAAAGCCACGCTGAAGCCTAGTAACAACTTTGAAATAATTTACATATAACATAGCATGATACAGCTGAAGTCGAATATAAACGTGCAGCAATCTGGAACAACCTATCACCACCTAGCTAAAGTCTGAAAACATTCTACAAGCAACCAAGAAAGGACCTGGAATGGACTATAGATAAAGCCTAGCAACCTACAGGCACAAGCGTATATACATTTGTGTCGTTCAACTTCACTGTTTGAAGCCTTCCGCGACTTACTACTCGCTTCCCTATTTTTTAAAGTATGCCTTTCATTACCTCAGAGTTGATGAGAATGCAACCTTGAAACTTACGAATTTGAGCACTGTTGTGAATCATGGTGATTTTTACAAGCTTTGTGTTACCGTAGAAAAAAAATCGCCAGATCCAACGTACCTGGGAATCGACGTTATGCGAAGCATGCGGAGGGAATGTGACTGTATTGCAATCTTTTTATTGAGCAACACGTCATGAAACGACGCTAAATATAAGTACAAATGTTGCATGCGCAGATATATGTTGAAGAGTTGCAGATATTTATATAACACGTGGTTCGCACTTGCGCAATGATGCCAACTGGAACATTCGTATTAGCAACACCAGAAGCTGATATGAAGCGCTGATGCTCGCGAGAATGTGGGCCCCTGGACACTGCTACATAAAGGAACTTCAGCGCATGACAACTAACCACAATTGACGGTAACCCGACGTGATGGCTGTATCAAAGGAGTACATATGCAATGTTATAAAATTGGGCTGACAGCACTGCAACCACTATTAGGGAGGCTTTAGAATAGCGCACCGCGAGCCCTTGGGGTGTGGGTCCATTGCAACTGCGCACGCGTCGTAACGCGAGTCACCGTCCACGTTCGCAGCCTGCACGCAGAAATCTGAAATAGCGTGAGGCGATAGCGGCCCGCGACGCCTGCAAAGTGCTCTGAGTAGCTTCCGTGAATTTGTGTATGTGGTCGGGGCGAAAGTCCCGAGACTTTTTCCTAGGGGGAGCAACGCTATTCTAAAACTCATATGGTGACCCGCTCAGCCCGCAACGCCCACAGCCCCTGCAAACGTTATTCTAAAACTCTCTGTTGACGTTTCACGAAGATGAGCGTTTATTTTATTAGTAGTTCCGAGACCTGGTGTAGCTCTGCGGTACGTAAAATGCTTCATTGCCACGCAGAATGCTGGGGTTCGACCCCAGCTGGGACCCTGACATTTATTCTTTGCATTCGTCGGGTTAACGCTACCAATGTTGGGTATTCCTTAACGCTCGAGCTTTAGAAATGCCCATGTGCGTTTAGTTGTTCCTAAGTACATACTGAGTGTCAGTCACCTGAGGTACATACCCGCATGCCAGCGGCCCATACCCACCCGTGGGTATATGCCACTGTCTGGTGGAAAATGTTTGACGATGTACGCGATGGTATTGTGACATTACTCATGTCTTGACCAGTGCGTCACATTCGCCAAACCAGCTTACCCTCCCATGCAAAATTTGGTTCAAGCAAAGTTAAGGGGGTGACCACGAGAGAACCCAAACGTAAGCAGCTAGATAGATAGATAGATAGATAGATAGATAGATAGATAGATAGATAGATAGATAGATAGATAGATAGATAGATAGATAGATAGATAGATAGATCGATAGATAGATAGATAGATAGATAGATAGATAGATAGATAGTATAGATAGATAGATAGATAGATAGATAGATAGATAGATAGATAGATAGATAGATAGATAGATAGATAGATAGATAGATAGATACTCTTAATGTCGCCGAAGTTTGCTAAAAAATGCTTCGCATTTAAAGAGGTTTGAGAATATATTGGCAGTAGAATGGGCCAGTATCAAGACTGAATCTGGATCTTGTATTGAAGTATCTGAAGAACATGTAGAAGGGTGCAGCTCTAAGAGAGTAAAAGAGGTGACGACGCACCCAATATTTCGCTTTAGATTATAATTTCAAAACGAAGCTTGTTCGGCCATAGCAAAATAGACTATGTATTTGTTGCTTTGTAGGAATAAAAGAGAGCGGGCGGTAAGTAAAGCACGGGTGGTCTTTAGAAAATGTTCCCGAACTAGGTGTGCATAAAGGAGTGGGAAAAAAGTACGAAAGATACCTCGATTACCTCATGCGCTAACGAAGAACAAATAGATAATTCTCCACTCCAGCAGTTTCTATAGGTTACTGCTAAAAAGAGTAAAATAATCATAGGAATAAAATGAACAGTGACTTGGCAAAGCAAATGGCAGATAAGCAACCTCCGAATGCGGCTGATTGCCGAAAAAGCTACCGACATGGCTGTAGCATTAGCCTTACGATGCCATAGAATGCAACGTCACAATCGCATTTACTAATTTCGTCATAAGCCTAGTAAGGAGTCTCTTCTCCAGTGTCGGTTTTCTTTGCTTTTCTCTCTAGAAATACGAAAGGGTTTCTGCTTCAGGGCCGTGATGACATGTTGGTTCACTGAAGCAGAAAAGCATCTCGGATTTTCTACACTACCGAACTACGGCAATGTTGCCAGAACATAGTTCTTTGAATGGAGTACAACAACAGAATTTGGCACAACCATGAGAAGAACAGAAAATTTGGTGGGTAATACCACGACCAAAGATCTCTAGACGCCACAGTTACGAAGCCGTGTAGCTTCTCTCTTTCTTTGTAGCGCCAGGGCATATACCTTTATTGCCATAGACTGTTTCGCTCGCTTCCGCTGTTATCCGAGTGTTTCGGTTCAACTACAGCGTTCCGCCAACTGTGTTAGCTCCGTGCGTTGCAGGACAATTTTGAAGTTAACCGCTGAAGCGTTTGATGCGATATGAATAATGATAACATGTCATATAGAACGCGTTACCAGTTCTTTTTTAATCAAAAAAAAACATGACAAAAGAACGGGAATTCTAATTTCTTTTGACATGCCCAGTTTATAGCACTTCTTAACTTTTACCAAGACTTAACACGAACTAAAATCTATTGCAGACTAAAAACGAATCGATGACGAAACACTTTAGTGCATTTTTTTCTGTGGAACACAAATGAACGTTAGAATAAGGATCATCATCACGTGTCCATCACCCACCTG